>VXBZ01000676.1:0-99798 GCA_013399135.1 Heliornis fulica | reverse complement strand
GGGCGCGGGGTGCGGGGCGCGAGCGGGGCCTTCCCCCCCAGCCCCCTCCTTCTGGCGGCGGGGCCATGGCCGTGGTGGGCTTTGACCTGGGCTTCCAGAGCTGCTACATCGCCGTGGCGCGGGCCGGCGGTATTGAGACCGTCGCCAACGAGTTCAGCGACCGGTGCACGCCGTGAGTGAGACGGGCGGGGAGGGGGGCGGCGGGCTCCGGCGGCAACCGGCCTAGGGGCTTGAAGGTTCCGGGCGGGTGGGGGTGCTCGCTGTGTCCCCTTCACGGGTCCCCGAGGGGCTGCCGAGCTGCGTGTCCCTCCTGAGGTGGGACCTCCCCCCTTCCCCCGGGCGCCGGCTGGGGAATGGAGCCCGTCGCGGGGTCGCTTCTCGGCTGGTCGAGCCGCGGTTGTGAGGGGAATCCCCGTCGGGGAAGTCTGGTCTGTGGGGCTGGCGGACGAGCCCGGTTTCCCTGTGATCGGGTGGGCTCTCTGAAAACCACACCGGAGCGGGTTTCCTTCAGTCTGGGGTCAGGTGCAGGCAGCTTCGGACTCAAAGCAGGAGCAGCCAGGCCCGGCCGTGTCGGACGCGGGGTCCTAACTGCCGTCGTCGCGTTTAACGCTGGGGTAAACCGTCGTGAGGAGCCCTGGACCCGAGCCGGGGCTGCGAGATGGAGGATGGTCTTATTGTAGTGGCCTGCCGCAGGCTGGAAGGATGGGGCTTCCACGGAAAGGCGTCGGTATGCTACACGGAGCCGTAGGAACTCTACCAGTGACGGCCCTCTCTGCGTTTCAGGGCAGCGCCGCGTTAATTCGCCTCTTGTTCTTTTCAGATCGGTGGTTTCCTTTGGATCCAAAAACAGAGCTATTGGTGTCGCCGCTAAAAACCAGGTAGGTCCTTTCCTCTCACTTGTGCGTGAGAGCAAATCAGCCGCTGCAAACTGGCAGTGTTGAAGTACCGGCGGGTGCAAAGAGAGTTGTCTGGTGGCAATTAAAGCCAAACGGCTTCGTTTTCCTTGTCACCCCTTTTGTTTTAAGAATGCTGCGCTGTGCAGCCGTGTTTCCTTCAGAGATGTGCAGGATGTTTCTGCTAGGATATTACTGCTCTCTCTTATGAATGCAATATTTTCCCCTTGAATGTGCCTCTTGTGATAACTTAAAAGTCACTGTTTGGTTTTTTTCTAATGCTTCTACATAGGAATTTCCTTGCACTTGAAAGAAAACATTTTAAATACCGTATATAGCTTAAAATGAGATGTAAAGTGGAGTCTCGGTTGGGATTCTCAAAGCTATTTAGGTACATTGCTGCCTTAGGCTTCACTGAAAGTAAGTGCCTATGTTTTTAAAGGTGTAAGTCCTTAGCTTGGTTGTTTTTATTATTGATATGCTCTGAAGTCTTGAATGTTTTTTCATCAAAGTAGTAGTTTCAATTTTGAAGGATAACTTAATTCTGAAAAATCTTAGAACAGCTATAGGTAATGGTTAAACACATGCCTAGGCATTGTGTTGTGGGTTGTTACATAAGTGCTGCTGGTTGGAGACAGTGTGCAGCCTCTAGCCTCCTCTGGCCTGTGCAGATCTCTCCTGTAGTAAAAGGACTGCAGTGGGTTTCCATGGAGAGAGTACTAAAGGAGACTCCCCCCACACTGTAATAGCTTCCTCCTTAATTTTGAGCAGCCAAGGAAATAGAAATAGGTTACATGTTAGTAAGCACACATGTAGTTACAGGTTAACATATGGAGTAACAAAGTAAATATATATCTTGGGGTTTTCCCTTAAATTTCGTTTTTGACTTGCTTTTTGTTTGAATGTGTCCACTGTTTCAAGCAGGAAACTAGTATGATTCATCAGTGTGCAGAAGTAAGTTGTTACTCAAAGCAGCAGGTGATCTGAATCTGATGTACCCATGAGTGTTTCACTATTGCTAGAATATTCCAGTAAATGCCGTTTAAAATGTGAAGTGGAAAGACTGTCACTTGAATTTTATTTAGAAGCATGTATTTGCAGTGGTGAGCACCTGTTACTTCAGTTGTAAATATTGAACCTTTATAAGATGTTACTATGATGAGTATTTCTGTCTCAGTTCTCCTAGCAGTTGAAATGAAGTATTTCTGACAAAAAAAAGTGATAGTTTTTAAAAATTATTTTATTTCTCTTGCTGTTAGTGTTGAGTTTGGGTGACCACCTGAGATGTATATTGGGTTTTTTGTAAATGTAAAAGTTTTGACATGAACAACTGAAAACTGTATTTTTGGTGTTCTAGAGCATGTGACTACTTAAATCAAGGAATAAATTTGAATTAGTTTCTTAGTTTTAAAAAGGTGGACAAAAAACCCTACAAAATAAAAAAAAAAACACAAAACAGAAGAAAAAAGAATAGTTTTGACTGGTGGCTTTTAACAATGAGATTGAGAGCTTGTAGTACTCAGAGGTGCTCTTTATCAAAAAGTTTGCTCCACCAGGAGTAACTTGATTTCTTTAGTCTGGCAGCATTGGAAATTAAAGTATATAATCATAAGGTTAGAGGATACCTTTAAGATTGAGTCGTAACTGTTAATGTAGTACTGCCAAGTCCACCACTATACTGTGTCCCTAAGCATCACATCTACATATCTTTTAAACAGCCTCCAGGGATGGTGACTCCACCTCCCTGGGCAGCCTGTTCCAATGATTGATAATGCTTTTGGTGACAAAGCTTGAATATCCAACCTAAAAAAAGCCCTAGCACAATGTGAGGCCACTTCTTCCTTTCCTGTCAGTTGTTACTAGGATGAAGTGACACCCACCTGGCTGCAACCTCATTTCAGGGAGTTGTGTGGAGCAATGAGGTCTCCCCTCAGCCTCCTTTCTCCAGGCTAAGCACCCACAGTTCTCTCAACTGCTCCTCATAAGACTTGTGCTCCAGACCCTTCACCAGTTTTAGTGCCCTTCAGGCACACTCTAGCATCCCAAAGCCTCACTTCTAGTGAGGAGCCCAAAGTTGAGTGCAGGACTTTAAGTGCAGCCTCACCAGTGCTGAGTACAGGGGGATGATCCCTTCTCTAGTCCTGCTGGCCACGTTATTCATGACAAAAGTTTGGATCCTCTTGGCCACCTGGGCACACTGCTGGCTCGTGTTCAGCTGGCTTTCAGTTAGTAGCCCCAGTTCCTTTTCTGCTGGGCAGCTTTCCAGCCACTCTTCGCCACATATGTAGTGTTGCCTGGGGTTGTTGTGACCCAAGTGCAGGACCTGGTGCTGAGCCTTGTTGATCCCCATTCAGTTGGCCTCAGCTGATTGACCTAGTCTGTCCAGACCCATTTGTAGGGCCTTTTACCCTCAAGCAGACCAACACGTCTGTCCAACTTGGTCTGCGGACCAGCTGAGGGTGCACTCAATTCTCTCATCCAGAACAGTGATAAAGAGAGTTGACCCCAGTACTGAGCCCTAGGGACACCACTTGTGACTGGCCACCAACTGGATATGACTCCACCACAACTCTGGGCCAGGCCATACAGCCATTAATTGTTGCCCACTGAAGAACATAACGGGGTGCTCCATCCAAGCCAGGAGCACCCTGTTTCTCCAGGAGAATGCTGTGGGAAACAGTGTCAAAAGCTTTACTAAAGTGCAGGTTGACAACATCCACAGTCTTTCCCTCATGTTAGTTAACAGACCGCAATTCTCAGCTTTCTTGGTTGTGACTAAGCAGGAAGATATTAAAACATGTTACAGACCTAATGGAATACAATTACTCTAAAAATATCTTAAGATTGTTCTCTTAGAAAAAGCTCTGAGATTAATTCTAAATTAGGCTGTAACAGCTATCTGGGTGTTTGTGCTTCTCTGCCCACTGCATGGCAATAATTTTTGCTTCTACATTCTTCAGCAATACAGATGTGAATTACATAGTGTTCAAGTACTTTGAAGTTACAGCTATACAAATAAATGAAACCATGCTAGGAAATGGTCTTGGACACAGGTACCTAAATACTCTATTGCATGAAAATACTGGAATAGTTCCTGGCATAATTTTCAGCCTGCACTACACTAATAATTGCTGAGCACTGCTTGGTGGTTAGAATAAATCAAGGGTGATTCCCAGTAGGGAATTTGGGTGTGACATGTTTCTCTTCATACACAGAGTTTTTTGAAAGTTACTGTTCAATGGCACGGCCTCCTTCTCTGTCATGGAGTGTTTTGGTTGGAGAACTGACATGGTTGCTTAATTCCCTAATATAAGATAGAGCTCTAATTCTTCAGTGATGGAAAATTTTGTATGTAGTAAGGAACCAATGCCTTCCTTTGAGGGTAGTGAATGCTCACTGAGAAATCTTCCTCAGTATGCTGGTTGAGTTACCATGCAAGCTGTTAATTGTTCTGGATATAACAATACTTCTGTAGTTTCTGTCCAATAGACCAGGATTCGTTCTACTCGGAGATACTTGCAGTACTTCTCTTAGGATGGTGTGGTTTTACAGTCTCTGGTCTGTGTTGCACTCCTGAGGAAGAATAGTTCTCTAGGTCGGTTGGTTCTTGGGACAGCTTCTACTGTAGTTGTGCGTGTACTTTTAAGCTGACATTGTTAACAAAAAAGTCTCACGTTTCTCACTGTTGTCTGTGCACTGTATCCTTTTTGGTCTGGTGCAAGGATTTGTGTGGCTGCTAGGTGAACAAGTAGCTAAAGGGAAATTAAGGTAAATATTGAAATGTATGGGGAGACTTAACCAGCTTGAAACTTAGTAACTATGAAAACAGTTGTTTATGCTTAAAATGATGGGGTTTAAAGTGAAGGGCTGGAGGTGAAGTGGCTGGGTTTGGAGTGCCAGTTTTACAGGCGCTGAGACTACTTGTCAAGCTGGCTCCCATTTTTAATTATTTGCATTATGTCTAACATAAATGACTAAAGTAGTAGGTGCTATAGGTGTTATTGTTCACCTGATTGCTTCAAGGTTTTAGAGATAACTTGTATAAGTCATATAATACTCAATATATTATGGTCTGTAAGTATCTATGTCTGACTGCTGTTATCTTCTGATATCTTTAAAGTACCAGATAGTAATTACAGGTGTTAAAGAAATAGATGCGATGAGTGTGCAGTTGTCTTAAAACTTGACTGATGCTTAGGGGCATACAAACCAGAACTGAACATTGCAGGTTAAGAGTCCATTTCTAAATGTCCCGTGTTTCTTTACAGCAAATTACTCATGCCCACAACACAGTATCTAACTTCAAGAGATTCCATGGTCGCGCATTTAATGATCCTTTTGTTCAGAAGGAAAAAGAAAAGTTGAGCTATGATTTGGTTCCTATGAAGAATGGTGGAGTTGGAGTAAAGGTAACTTTGCAGTGTATCTTCTTTGAGTTTATAGCTAAATTTAAAAGTTTGCGTTTCAGCACCTAGTCTTGAAAATAGGAGTCTTGATTAATTACCCTAAGGTTTTCTTTAATCTTTCTGTTGAGGAATTGTGCTTGTACGAATAGATAGCTTCATCTTTAAATAGTGGATGTTAACTATCAGGTTAAGCTTCATTTGTGAGTAATTGCTGAAATGTGAGCTTCCCTGTTGGCAAATTGTACATCCAGCTCAAACATCCCGGCAGAAAACTGCTAAGATAATTGCGAGGTCCTGTGGCTTTACTTCAAAGTATTAACCTTCCTGTCATTCTTGTGTGGAATGTGTTGCAACAGTCTAATTACACGGTTAAAAAGTCCTTATAAAGTAGTAGGAATTCTTCTTTAGAATAATTGCTATAAATGCACAATGTGTTTGGTGGACCGTCTAGTGTAAGTTACTTGCAACAGATGTTCAAAACCAGTTTGCACTGCCTTGCAGGCTTGACTCTTGCTTACGTTTCAATGCTGATACTATTTCAGTTCTTTCTAGCATAGGTGCTGTTAACAATATTGTATTCAGTTACAAAAGTATATTAAAATATTGCTAATAAAGCCTTGATGATGTAAGAGGCCATGGAGACCCTAGTTTAAGGCTATGAGTTCAGTCTGCTGCTTTTCTACATACCCGGAACTGGTGCCTTAAAACTTCAGTATAGATCAGGCCAGCTAACTAATGGATTACAGAAGAGATTATATGTAAATGATAATTCTGGACTGGAAGAGTAGTCACGCTTAACAAAAGAGGAGATGTTTTTTCTTAGGCAGTTGGTAAGCTTAATGGATAAATTCAGCTGGAAATTGTTTTCCTTTAATAACAGTGTGTGTAGGAGTATTTTACTGTGTGAGAATGCCTAGCACTGGGAGCATGGTGATACTTGGTATTTCTTTCCTTGGGATGTTTGGAAAGCAAATTAGTGGGATTTTTTTCTGTTTAATTGTGGTTAAAAAGTTTAAAGAATTGAGTCAGTAAGTAATCCTCACTAAGTCTGGGAAGTTTAGGGATCAATTTTTCTAGTAAAACCAACATGCTTATTTTTTTCCCCCGATTGGACAGATATGAATAAAAGGCAAGTGCTGTTTTCAAGAATCAATTGTAACATATTTCTTCACCTCATCATTGTAATTTATTCTATTATATAGAAAAAGGTGATTCAAGAATAATTTCTTGGTAAGGGAGCAAAAAGTATACTTTTTGCTGAGCTCATCTTAATCTCTTAGTAGTTTCATGTGCGCAGGTGAACTGAAGTTACACCGGTCTTCCTTTCAGAGACTTTAGTTAGTTTAGTTTTTCAGAGTTGTGGCAGAAGTTAAAAAACGTCAGGAGAAAATAGCTAGCAAGTAATTCTAGACTCTTGGAATTGGCAGTGGTTTGAAAATTGATGGCTATTTTACTTTGTATGGCATTACTGCCATACATGGTGTACTGCAGTGTGACCGTGTGTAGCTTTAGTCACATTTTAGACTTGTGTCTCTTTTTAAATCATTTGTAGACATTTTGTTCCATCTGTAGAGCTGATAGGGTTCTTGATGTTTTATGTCTGTGAAAAATGGAATTACTGCTTCTATAGACACTCAACTGGGAAATAAAATTGTAAAGTGGAGTTATATAATGAAATAATTAAGCATGTCATGACTGACAGAGTATTAGCAGTATATAAAAAATATTAACTGTAAGTAATTTTTCCTCCAATTGAAATAATTCTGTTATTTTACCTCTTTCTTCTATCCAGGTCATGTACATGGATGAGGAGCATATCTTCAGTGTGGAACAGGTTTCAGCTATGTTACTGACTAAATTAAAGGAGACTGCAGAGAGTAACCTGAAAAAGCCAGTAACAGACTGTGTTATTTCTGTAAGTAATTGTAGTGCACAGGAACAGTGTGTCTTAACTTCAGCTATTGAGGGCATTTTGTTTCTATTCATGTAGTGTGAAAAAGAACACTGCATGAGCACTTACAAAGGGATTAATCCCCACTAGCTTTAGAGCTTCTGATTTAAATCCCAGGGTTGCTTCCATATTCCAGACACTGACCCACTTCATGAACTCGGTTGTCTTGGAGTTGTCTGAACTTTTGGACCCAGAAGATTTCTGGGATCCAGGTACATACCCTTCTGCTGCACCTTGTTTCCATGAATAAACACACTAACTACTCATTCATGGTGCATTGTTTTATCAAAATATGCTCTTTGGGAGCTGAAAATCTTAGTTTGTCCTGTTTATGTTAATCCTTTTGGTAAGTTAAATCTCTTTATTTTTTCCCCCAATTTAAGACTGCACAGAAAGTGACCTCAGATAAATAACTCATTCCATTGCAAAGCCTGAGTATAAAATAACACCTGTCATTGTGTTCTCAGTAACTGAACAAGTCTGTCTTGTATTGCATTTAGGAATATTTAGTTCTGTTACTATTAAAAGAATTTGTTCTCCAGTTGATACCTGGAAAGTTAGTGTCTTCTAATGATGTAATTTCTGTCCCAGAGGACTTCAGAGGCCTCTGCCCAATGACAATGCTAGAGATTTGTAGCAAATGTTCAGCAATATATTTCTTCAGTGTCTCTTACTGCTTTTTGCCCAAAACCAGAATAACTTTATTTGTTATTCTTTATTTCTTTGCATGTCCTACATCTGTAATACTGTTTTACTTGCACACCCACAAGTCTTTACTTTCTTGGACAGAGATAAGTCTACTAATTCTGATTAAGGTTATTCCATGTCTGTCTTCATAATATCCAGTTTCATATTTTTCATTAGCAATTAAGGCTCCTAGCATCTGCATACAGGTAACTCATTTGTTTCTTGCTAGTGTGTGCTCATGTAAACTAGCTGGTGCTCGTTGAATTCCATCTCAGCTTGACTGAGTAGAATATTTGAAGTCTTGATTCAGTACAGTAGTTACATGTTAAGACTTGCATTGAGCAAATGTCCTCCTCAAAGAGGAGGAATAGATAGAATTTTTTAATGAATAAACACTGTGATGTCTCATTTTCTGGACGTAACTTCCCATTCTCACATGCTTTCTTTAGGTTCCATCATTTTTCACAGATGCTGAAAGGAGATCTGTTCTGGATGCAGCTCAGATTGTTGGGTTAAACTGTCTTAGACTAATGAATGACATGACAGCAGGTAAGTAGGGTAAAATAGCAGTGTCTGTAAATGACAGGTTTGATGGAAGGTGTTTTTTTTTTTTTTTGGTCATCCAGCTTTAGCTCAGTTCTTTGTTTCTATAGCAAAAAGTGCTACAGCAAGCATGTGGTAGTGTGAATTGTTGAGCTGGGGAAGTGTGGACCCTGTGATTGGTACATTTCATCCTGTGTGTCTGGATTCTTCTGAGTTGCAAGGCTTGTGCATCTCTAGGGTGTCTGGAGAGAGGATGAGGAAGTAGGAATATCCAATGCTTGTTTTTAACTTTAAGATGTCATTTTCAAAATGTTTATGAAGAAACTTTGTATCCATAAAGTTGTTTAGCTCTACAAAAAGTGGTTTCTGACCCTAGCAGTCAAAAAAAGATTGCCTTTCCAACTCCAGTTGTTACAGATGCTAAACTAATGCTTCACAGTCAGTTCAGAGATGACTTCTCATGATGGAGTGTTATAAACCAACTGAAGGCCTGCCAAAAACTGGCATTGTCCCTTCCTTTTTGTTCATTTGGCAGAATAGATCATGACAGTCTTTGGCCATGCAAGAAGAGAGCTTTTTTTAAGGACTTTCTAACAAGGATGTTTGGAAGCTTGGCTATTGGAATGAGCAGTTGCCAGAAAACTGGATAGCTCTTTCATCCTTTAGCAACACTATCAGCCTTTATTTTACTCTGTAGCTCATAGAATTTCTAATTGTCTTCTCTTTGCCTTGCAAGGCTACAGAGTAGTATCTAAATTTTGATTATATCTTTGGGGAAGGGTTCCTGAGAGGCAAAAAAGAAAAATAGTTGTATTTTTTGTTAGGTGTATTTGTGGTTTTGTTTGGGATTTTTGAAAGGCAGATTCTGCTGATTTATCAAGTTCTGTGCATAAATGTATGTTTAGCTTGGAAACAAGAGTGATGTGTTTACTCTGCTCAGAAATATTGATGTTATGTGAATGAACAGACCACTACGCAATTTCGGTCAAATCTAGATCTTGTGGATATAACAGATATATCTTGTGAAATAGAGTTGCTGGCTTTAATTAACCACCTTTTAATGGCTGCTTGTAGGAGGGATTAATGAGTGCTGGTATTAGGCTTTTATAGACCCTGAAAAATCCACATAGATGAGAATGAGTGCACCAACTGCAGGGGAACTTCATTAGAGACACCAGAATCCATAAACCTTGAGTGTCTGAACAGTAAAAAACTAGGCTGTCTTGTTCCAGATGGTCTGGAACTACTGCTTTTGATGTGACAGAGTGTTCCTTTCTCCTCAAGTGAGAGTATGTCTGACTATAAAGCACTGTTTTTCAAAGCACAGACTCCATTACCACCTTCTCTAATGCTCAAATTCTCTTGCCTGATAGTCTGTCTAGTATCCTAGCCTGTTTTCTTCATCTTGGGATTATTTTTTGTCATACACAAATGTATGTATATTCTTGCACATTCTATCTCATGCCAAAATCACAGCCTCTCCTACATAACCATGTAGACAGGACTCTCGTGTTTTATTTATCTTCAGTTAATGCATCAGCCTCTTGCCTATCTTTGACACTGCTGTACATTCAGGGTGAATGCTGCAGAACTGTTCTGTCCTTTGACTGCACTGTTCCATGTTTACATGGCACACTGGCTTCTGTTTTACATTTCTGTTGCTCTTCACAAACTCTAGGTCTGATACTCTCTCTGTATGGACTGAGTGTCTTCCCTTTTGCAGCCTCTGCTTACCATTTATACCAACCTCAGGCAAAACTTTCATGCCTGATCGAAACTCCTGGTTTGGGTTCTGTTGTACAGTTGCTCTGTGGTTTTGATTACTATTCAGAGCAAAGCAGTGAGTTGTTAATAAAGTGTAAAATCCTCAAAACAGGGTTGTTTTTTAGTTTTGCTTGTGAGTGCGTATATATGGGCCTGAGGAAGGATGTTTTGCTTGCCAGATCCTACAACGTATGTTAATGAAATAAAGCTTCCATGTAGATAAGACCTTGCGTAGGTGTATGACTGGATTTGTCTTTTTACTCTTGATCCTATAGCTTAATACTCACAGGGCTGTGCTGGCATGCAATTGGAGCCTCACTAGTTCCATTCATAGTATCTGACACTTGTTTTGCAGTGGCCCTGAACTATGGAATTTATAAACAAGACCTTCCAGCTCCTGAAGAGAAGCCACGGATAGTTGTGTTTGTTGATATGGGACATTCTGCGTTTCAAGTATCAGCCTGTGCATTCAACAAGAGTAAACTAAAGGTAGTGAGATGAAATGAAAATAAAAGGGTTTGAGATACTAGATTCAAACAATGTGTGAGCTTGCCTTGTTTTTAAAGTTCTGAAATAATTTAATGGATGAGAAGTGTCAGTGAGTCAAAAGGTGAAGATTATTATCAGTGTCCGTTTCATCAGGATGGTTTTAAATAGAAGCTGCAAATTCCTTGCAGTATGCCAGTGTAAGATATACAGCTGCTATAATTTAGCTTGCTTTATGTAAATGGATGTGTGTATGGATGAAAACTGAATGCTTAAGGTTGTCACATAGTTACTTAGTCTTACTTCCATTGTAAAAGTTGAGCAGTTTTTGGATGACTTTTTATAGATTCAGGCCTGGAGGTTGGTGGCCCTGCCTCTGGCAGGGGGGCTAGAACTCAGTGATCCTTGGGGTCCCTTCCAACCCAGACCCTTCTGTGATAAGGCTGATTGAAGCACTTTAAGCCTGTATGAGGCTGGCTTGTCCCCAGCCTTTTTGAATCAAAGTCTTGATGGTATTGGAAGGCAGCTGTTGCATTTGATTTTGACCCAATGTAAGACTATAATTGTGTTCTTTCAAATCAGGTTCTTGGCACAGCATTTGACCCTTTCCTAGGTGGAAGAAACTTCGATGGAAAGCTGGTAGATTACTTTTGTGCAGAAATAAAAGCAAAGTACAAACTGGATCCAAAAGCAAAAGTTCGAGCTCTTCTTCGTCTCTATCAGGAATGTGAGAAGCTGAAGAAGCTCATGAGTTCAAATAGCACAGACATTCCCCTAAATATTGAGTGTTTCATGAATGATACTGATGTATCTGGAAAAATGAACAGGTGAGTTCTACAAGACAGGCAGCTGCTTTGGTAGCCATATTTCTTAACCAATTGTTTCTTTCCATGTTTGAAAGAACCTTACTGTGCTAAAATTAAGTGTGAGTGCTGAATAGATATGGCATGTTTGTAATGCTAGAGTAACCCAGGCTGTGAAATGTAATATTCAGTTACATCTGAGCAATGTTTTGGTGTAATAATGCGTGTATAAGGAGCCTGAATTATTTTTGTAGAATGACACATTCTTAAAACCATGGATTAAGGCATACAAACCAGACCTGGTGGGAGGGGGTGTGGGGCAGGACAGGTTGGCTGCATATTTAGGCCTCCTGCTTATTTTAGGTAACCTAAATTCCATACTGCTCAGTAAAGATAGCAACAATTGGAGCTTTGTTCCATTTTTCTGTTCTTTCTGTACTATAAATATTGGCAGAGAAATGGAGGACAGAAATGGTGCTTATGGAGGATGACTTGATTATGGCCCGAGTGTAAATGAAGTCTGTGCCTTTCTTGCACACACAGGCACAACTTAATTTGTAGACACAGTGCTGTAATTACTGCCAAAAGAATTGTGTTTTGATTTGGTTTTTTCCTCTCTTCCAGTATTTAGACAATGGTTTTTCATTGTAAAGGAGGAATTGGTGTTTTCTCTCTTATCTGTAACCTCTACCAAGAGGCAAATATACAGCACCTGCACAAACAGTACCTTTATTTTATTTAACTGCATTGATAGCACTGTAGGAAAATCTGTAAGCAGCTGTTCATATACTGCATTGTCTACGGTTGTTACTTCATCCAACTTACAGGGGTTTAGCTTTATGTCTCTTTGCAGTATAGTTCAAAGACCTGGCTAACCTCTATTTGGAAACAAGAATACCATGAAATTGTAGTGGTGGGACAGGCGTTCTTTGCTTAATTTTATTTCTCTCCTTAGGTCACAATTTGAAGAATTGTGTGCTGACTTGCTGCAAAGGATAGAGGTGCCTCTGCTGTCTTTAATGGAACAAACACAGCTGAAGGTGGAAGATGTAACTGCTGTTGAGATTGTGGGAGGAGCAACCCGCATTCCTGCTGTCAAAGAGAGGATTGCCAAATTCTTTGGCAAAGATGTCAGTACAACACTGAATGCAGATGAAGCCATAGCTAGGGGCTGTGCTCTGCAGGTATAGTACTGGCAACACTTGATAAACATGAACCATTTAGAGAGCAGTTTTTTGAACAATTAGCCAACTAATCATGAGAAATGGTCAAAACATAGCAAATTTGCATGTTCTGGTATGCAATTTTCAATCAAGGTGAAATACTTTTTTCTACTTCCTCCCATTTTCATAGTTTCCAACTAGTGAACTATATTTTACAAGCAAATCACTTTAGCCTTTTCCTTTTCTCCCTTACTTATTCTCTTACTTCATTGACTCTTCTTTGATCTTCTTTTTTGATTACTTTACCCCATCTTACTGACAGCTTTCCATCACTAGCAATCAGATAATCCTAAAAGAAGTGGTGTGTAAGTAATGCTACACTTGTATTCTTTGAAGTCCTAATATTTGTTTATACTGTGGTTTGGGTTTTTTTACAAGTTGTGGTAAGAATAAGCCAAGAAGTCCCACTCCCACAGACTACAAATACTTGTGATCTGTTTTCTTATCATACTCCAGTGAAATCAAGCTATTAGCTCTGCCAACACAGTTCTCTTGTCTAAAGATGTTTAGCCATCTTGGTCAGGTGGAGCAGAGTAGTTAACCAACTTTAATGCATGTCTCTCTTTTGTTCAGTGTGCAATTCTTTCTCCAGCATTTAAAGTGAGAGAATTCTCTGTGACAGATGCTACACCGTTCCCAATATCACTGTTGTGGAACACAGAAGCAGAGGACACTGAAGGGTGAGTAGCTCAAACTGTAGTCTGTGAAGCTTTTGGCCTTCATTATGCAAGGATAATGTTCTTGGTTCCATTTAAATTAGGATTTTGGCCTATCTGGATTCTTGTTTCAGTAGGAACATTACTCACTGTGTAAATACTGGGAGGTTACAGGGGTGCTCTGTTTCTGGCTGAAGAAAAAAGCAGGATTTAACTCAAAGTATTATAAGAGAAATTTCTTGTAACTCCAATGTCTCATCTCTGCTATTAACCATGTTATGCCTGTGGGAAATGCTTTTGCTGTCTAGGATGTAGAGATGTCTGAACTAAATTTTGGGAAAGGTTCGAGTCTCTCTTTATAGTTCAGCCCTTTGTGTCTTCTGCAGAGATGCAGAACCTAGTTCTGTCACATGCTTCTGAGCAGACTGTGGGCTCACATTCCAGGTGAGGGCCTTATTTTCTCCCACTTAGGTTATTAGATGAGATCTTTCCATAATTAGGAGACAAAACTTAGTTGAAAATTAAAATCAGACTGGCGTAATAGCGGACAGACCCTAGAGGCAGAACATAAAATAAAGCTGGTTGCCTTTCTGTCATATTGAGGAATGAATAATAATATGGTGTCAAGGTTCTCAACTGCTCCACAGAAAGCAAATGAGTAAGGAATTAACAGGGCTATAATTAGTCTTTTGAGACTAACTGGGGAAGGGTGTGAATTATGATTTAAATTATGCTATTCCAAGCTCAGAATAATGTCTTTGCAGGAAACAAATTTTGGAGGTCTGCTGATAGTCTGTCACTGACTTGTCACCTACATCTAAAACCATTTGCTTCTGAGGCTCAAGATTAATGGAATAGGACAATTTCCCATTATAATACACAACAGTGACTTCCCCCCCACCCCTATCAATACAGTAGTGAAGTATCTTTCTTAGAATTGTTCAGAAGGGTAAATGTGTCAAAACATGATGACGTTTGTCTGAAGAGTTCTGACCTTAGATCAAAGCTTTTCAGCTCAAATACTCTGCTGAAAGTGGTGTTTTTCTTCTAATTATAGGGTTCATGAGGTGTTCAGCAGAAATCATGCAGCACCTTTCTCCAAGGTTCTTACATTCTATAGGAAAGGTCCGTTTGAGTTAGAAGCTTTTTATTCTGATCCTAACGGAGTCCCATATCCTGAGTCAAAAATTGGTAAGTAATTGTCCTGAAAATGGTGGTGTCTCACATTGGTATTGAATTAGTTCTATAACTGTGGTGTATTACAGTATGGTTATATGACATATGTTTACGATTTTATGTCTGGAGGACTTGATTTTTAGTTCTTTCATTCCATAGGTAACTGAATTTGGATTTGCTTCATTTTCCTAAAGTTGCTTTAGTCCAAATAAGAAATGAGAGGAAAGTTTAGCTGAATACCAAGGACTAAAATGGGTCTATCACTGCAAAAGATAACTTTTTAATCATCTTTTCTGCTTATCACTAAAGCAAGCTAAGAATACCTGAAAAATACCTCCTGCATATTAAAAAACTTAAACACAGTATGAGTGACTAGAGGTGTTTATTCCTAGTTTCTGGAAAAAAACTTCTTTGACATAAGAAGTCTTAATCGAGGCAGTCTGAAACAGTGGCAGCTATGAAACTGAGGTATTTATTGATTTGTATTGTCTAGGTAACATTTATAAGCAGCTCCTTCATGCTTTTTGACAAATTGCAACATTGACATTGTTGCCACTTACAAGGGATTTTTGGGTTGGTTAGTTAGAAAAAGACTGATGGTAGACAGGCTAATTAAATATTCTTGAGTTCTAAGCATGGGCTTAAATGTTTGCATGTAAATGTTAAGATAAAGATATTAGTAGCTGTCAAGTAACTACTTAATTTTGTTACAAAACTCAGCTTTTTTTTTTCCCCCAGCATGGTAGAAGTAAAAAATCTTAGTTAAATATTCACAATACAGCTGTCCTGTTGATTAGTGTACTTAAAGTACAGTATTACCAAAATTGGAGTGGTAATTATAAGATTTATATTCTTAAAATGTATGGGAGAAATAAGGCGAAAGCATCTTCATCTGATTTACCAATATTTCAGCTAATACATGCACTACAGAGTATTAAAAACTATTATCCTAACAGAAGACATCAGTTATTTTCTCCAAAGCAAATTATGTGGTGGTTTCACTGAGAGTCACAAAGTTCAAATACCGTATGTCTGAATCAGCACAGTATTCTGTAGTTACAGAAGCAGCAGGTTTCCTTTCATGTTAGCTCTTACCATAAAGACTGAGGGCAGTGTTCAGTTTATATGGCTTTAACAAATGAGATGCTGTTTCACTGTTGTCCTGCAAACTGAGAAGGAGCAGAACTGAAAAGCAGACTCATTAACTCTTTGCTCAGAACAGAATTGTTAGTAGCACTAGTAGGTGAGTCACTAGTTCTGACAAGATTACCATCAGGGTAGGGCAAGTCACAACTTGAAGATTGTGGATTTCCAAGACAGAAGGTGTTGTTTAGCCTGTAAAGTGAGCAAGTAAAAGCTTATGTGCATGGGGTTTAGATCTGCCGATGAAAGAGTGTATATTCAGCCTGTGATGCAATCGGTGAACTTGTACTTTGCAGCTGTAGGAGTGTAGTGGGCTGACCCTGGCTGGAGGCCAGGTGCCCCCAAAAGCTGCTCTGTCATTGCCCTCAGCTGGGCAGGGGAGAGAAAATACAATGAAAGGCTGGGTTAAGATGGGGGCAGGGAGAGATAACTGTTACCATCACAGGCAAAACAGGCTTAGAAAAAATGCATCTAATTTATTACCCAATCAAAACAGAGTAGGATAATCAGAAATAAAACCAAATCTTAATCCACCTCCCCACATCCCTCCCTTCTTTCTGAGCTCAACTTCACTCCTGATTTCTGTCCCTCTACCTCCCGGCAGTACAGGGGGATGGGAAATATGGGGGCTGTGGTCAGTTCATCAAACATTGTCTCTGCCGCTCCTTCCTCCTCAGGGGAAGGACTCCTGACACTCTTCCTCTGCTCCACCATGGGGTCCCTCCTGTGAGAGACAGTCCTCCATGAACTTCTACAGCTTTAGCCTTTTCCCTGGGGTCTTCAGTTTTTCATGAACTGTCCCAGCTTAGCTTCTGTGGGTTGCAAACCTTCAGGCCCAGACTGCCTCCACTTGCTCTGACATGGGGTCCTCCATGGTCTGCAGGGGGACAGCTTGCTTCACCACGGTCTTCTCTAGAGGTTGCAGGGCAATCAATTCTCTGGTTTCTGGAGCACCTCCTCCACTGACCTTGGTGTCTGCCAAGTTTCTTACATCTTGTTCTTTTTCTTTGGTGGCAAAAAGCTGCTAGCATTGGCTCTGTTGGACCTAGGGGAGGCTTCTAGCAGCTTCTCATAGAAGCCACCCCTGCAGCCCCATTCCCCTCCCCCACCCCCCCAAAAAAAACCACCCCGGAAAAAAGCCCCAAAAAAACCAAACCTTGCCATAAAAACCCAACAGGTATCGTAACCACTTCTAGAAATACTGTTTTGTTGGGCAGTAACTTGTATTGAAATGACACACCACTGAACACTGGCATGAGACTAAATCTGTAGGTTTTTCATCCCACTATTCCATTACAGATAGCATGAGCAAGGGTGAGTGGGCTTTTACTTTTTTGCATTTACTCTATATTACTTGTGGCAGGAGAACCTATGCTTTATGGGCGTAAATGGTCTGCTTTTTGACTTATAAGGTAAAGTTGACTGAAAAGCAACATACTTGGTTTGGTTAGATGAGTTATTTAGATTAGCACAGAAGCTTCATCAAATATTTAGAAATGTATTCTCTAAGAAGGGAGGTGGCTCTGTAATATTGCCAATTTAATTCCACTGTGAGACTTGATTCTTTTGGGTTTTTAGGTAGGTATGTTATCCAGAATGTGGCAGCCCAGAAAGATGGAGAGAAGTCTAAAGTCAAAGTTAAAGTCCGTGTCAATACTCACGGCATTTTCAGCGTGTCCACTGCATCCATGGTAGAACCAGTTAAAAGTGAAGAGAGTGAAGATGTTGGTGTTGAGACTGAAGTGGAATCTCAGGACCAGAAGCCTGTTGAAAACTCAAGTGATGTAAGTTGAACTTTCATGTGTGTGAATATCTTTATTGATGCAAGTGTGTTGTGGTGTTACGTACTCTGGAAACAAAAAATACCTTCTTCTAAGGAAGCAAAATGAAGCTAACTTTGAGATGTGCATACTGTGAGGATATACAATATCTATATAGAACAGGAGAAAATCAGTGCTATTTTGAAAGTGTGTGGACCTAAGTGGCAAACAGCAATTGGTGGGGTTGCTTGCAGCTGCCACTGCTACCTGAGGCTTCCAAATAGGAAAACTTGGTGTGGATTATTAATTATTTGTGCTCTCTGCATTAAAAGTTTTTGCATGTTATCATTTGTATTAGTAAAGTGTTTAAACTTTTTGTGGAAAGTTGGATTGTTTCTATGACTTTGCAAGGGAGGGGAACATTGGGGAATCGTGCAGCATTTTTAGAGTGGACTTGATGTTTTGATAGGTTTTTTTAGAGTGGGCTGGGAGCGTAACTTAAAAGCTGTGACTCAATAAATTAAAAGCCACTTTTTGTAAGCAAAACTGGTAGCACCCACAAAGTGTTATCTGCAAGCCTGGCACTGGTAGCATTTTCACTAAGTCTTCTGAACTTGAACCTAATCTTCATCTCAGTTTATTAAAGGGTGTGTGTTTTTCTGTATGTGCACAGACTTTTATAGGGCACTTTGTACAGTCTGTGCATCAGAAGTGAAATGCCCTATAACTTGCAGTAAATACAAGTGTACATGCATTCTACATCCTCTGTGCCTGGGCTTACATTTCAGAAAAGTACTCAGCAGGAGAACAGTGAGGCTGGAACACAGTCCCAGGTACAAACTGATGGTCAGCCAATGTCACAGTCTCCCCCTTCATCAGAACCTCCTTCTGAAGAAAGTAAAAACCCAGATGTCAAGAAAGTGAGTGACCCTTCAAATCCATTGGAAATGTTATGCTCTGTAATGCTGGCATTTAAAATGGTATTTTCTTCTAGGGAAAAGTAAGGAACTTGGATCCTTTTTCATTTTTACACCTTCTCTATTGGGAAAATAATGCCTATGTCTCTTGATGATTTTCCTGAGGGGTTTGTAAAAATTCCTGCAAGAAGTCTCTCTATCACTTCCTTGTCTTTATACAATCTTGTACAGCTAATTTGAGGTGCAGATGTCTCAGTTTGTTTAGCGGCTGTTAGAAGCCGATCTTATGAGGCATGCTGAGAGAAGTTGGGATCAGAAATCCGTAAACCTAAGGGGAAATAATCTATGCCAGAAACATATGTCTGCATGATGTTCCTAGTAGCTTGCTCTTTCATCTGTGTAAAGATGAAAAATATTTTGGGTTAAAATCTTACCACTGTCTGCATCACCAGTGAAGTCCTAAGCTGCTTAGGGGCACTTCTGGAAAACCTGCAAATAAGCTCTATAGCTTAAACATCCTTCCTGTAGCTTGGTACTTTCTGTGAAACAGACTGTAAGCAGACTAGGATAGGAGGTAGAATCCCTGAAAGGCAAGTGCCTCGCAAGTATATTTTGAAGATTCTGAAACAACACAGAAAATCTCTGCATCTTCATCCTGTGAATGTTTCTTTCATCACAGTGTTACTTCATTGGAAGGAACTCAGGAAAATTATCTTATTTTTCTTCTCTCCATTCAGACAAATGAGAAGAAAGGTGATCAGCCCCCAGAAGCTAAAAAAGCCAAGATAAAAGTGAAAAATGTGGAACTGCCTATTGAAGCCAACTTGGTTTGGCAATTGGGAAAAGATCTCCTCAATATGTATATTGAAACAGAGGTGAGTCAGAGTGTGGTTCAGACTGCTTTCTTTCTTGCAGTTATTAACCATCCATCTGCTTTTTAAAGCAACATGTAATCTTTTACTGTAGCCCTGAAGTGTGAGATTTAACAAGGACAAGTGTAGGGTCTAGCATGTGAGGAGGAACAACCCCAGGTACCAGTATAGGTTGGGGACTGGCCTGTTAAAGAGCAGTGCAGGTGAGAGGGACCTGAGGGTCCTGGTGGACAGCAAGATGTCAAAGGCCAGCAATGTGCCCTCTGTGGCCAAGAAGGCCAGTGACATCCTGGGGTGTATTAGAAGGGGGGTGGCTAGTAGATCAAGAGAGGTTCTGCTCTCCCTCTACTCTGTCCTGGTGAGACCACACCTGGAATATTGCGTCCAGTTCTAGGCTCCTCAATTCAGGAAGGACATAGAACTCTTTGAGAGAGTCCAGCGCAGGGCCACCAAGATGATGGAGTGGAACACCTTCCTTATGAGGACAGGCTGAGGGAGCTGGATGTCTTCAGCTTGGAGAAGAGGCAACTGAGGGGTGACCTCATTGATGTTTATAAATATGTAAAGGGTGAGTGTCAGGAGGACGGAGCCAGGCTCTTCTCAGTGATGGCCAGTGATAGGACAAGGGGAAACGGGTCCAAGCAGGAACATAGGGAGTTCCGTGTGAACATAAGGAAAAACATTTTCATTGTGAGGGTGATGGATCACTGGAACAGGCTGCCCAGGGAGGTTGTGGAGTCTCTTCCTCTGGAGACATTCAAGACCAATCTGGACGTGTTCCTGTGTGATCTAATCTAGGTGATCCTGCTCATGCAGGGGGGTTGGACTAGATGATCTTTCAAGGTCCCTTCTAACTCCTACCATTCTGTGATTCTATGTTGTCAAATAATTTGCAGTGAACTAATATACAGTTCAACTTTTAACATTTTTCAGTTATGTGTTAATCAGAAGGATGGAAGTGATGTTTATAGAATTGTATCAGTGCTGATCCATGTAATAGCATCAGATCAGTTGAAACTGTTGTAACCTAGAGAAATGCATCCCATTTCTTCAGGTGAGCCCACTTGGTAGCAGTGAGATTTCCAGCAGTTCCATGAGCCAGGCCTCTGGAAGATTACTCTTTTTTACAGGAGCTGTGCTTTGTAGAAATCTGTTTGAATGTAGATATTTTTAATTAAAATATTTTCTGTGGTTATACAGGGAAAGATGATTATGCAAGATAAACTGGAGAAAGAAAGAAATGATGCAAAGAATGCAGTGGAGGAATATGTGTATGAGTTCAGGGACAAGTTGTCCGGACCATATGAAAAGTTTGTTTGTGAAAAGGTGGGTAATGGTTTCAGGAGCTTCTCTGAAAATACTGATACCAAATACCTATTCTGCATTCCTTTCTTAAGCTGTCTCACAGCCACCCTGGGAAGAGCTGAAAACTGTAACTCATTTGAGTTGTGTCTGGGACTGACCCAGGATTAGGTTCAGGCATAGCAATAGTACATATCCCCGAAAATAAATCATGTCACAAATGGAGAAATTTTTGGTTTGACTAGAAGCAGCTGTGTTGCTGTATCCATATCCAATTAATGTGTATATTTACACATGGGTCAGTTGGTGCATACTTTGAGGTTTGACATGTTGAACTATATTGATGTGTAGGATCTCCAGGGATTCTCTGCACTCCTGACTGAGACAGAAGGCTGGCTATATGAAGAGGGGGAGGATGAAGCTAAGCAGGTGTACGTAGACAAATTAGAGGATTTAAAGGTAGGTCGGTTAAAATACCCAAATGGCAAATTTTCCAAATGTCACACAAAACAATGAATCACATAATGTATAGGAATTGCTTTTTCTAGAAATTAGGTACTCCAATTGAAATGCGCTATCAAGAAGCAGCAGAGCGACCAAAGCTGTTAGAAGAACTGGGACACAGGCTCCAGTACTACGCTACAATAGCCGGGGAATTCAGGAATAAAGTAAGTGGACCCAAAGTGCCCTTCTACCACGTAGTGTTTCACTGAGGCTCACCAGCTGGCAGGGCTGCAGTCTGCTGTTACACAGGTCACAAATGTTTCCCAGTACTCAAAGAACCTCTTGCATAGTGTATTGTATCTTTAGTTGCTTGGGACTTCTGGGTGTTTTCAGGCCAAAAAAGGACATTCTTGTAAAGAGTGAGGGCTAGACTGTGGTCCAGTTCTTGACCTTTTAAAAGCTAATCTGACATTTTTAGAAATGTGCTTTTCCAGTTCTTCGGGACTGAGAATTGTGCCATGGTGAGATGCATTAGTGTAAAAGATACTGGTGGCCAGGTGCCCACCAAAGCCATTCTGTCCCTCCCCTCCTCAGTTAGATGGGAGAAAACGTGAGGCCCTGGGTCAAGATAAGGACAGGGGAGGGATCATTCAGCAATTAATGTCAAAATAGACTCAAGGATTAAAACTCACCTAATCTATCACTCAAAACAGAATGGGATAATGAGAAATAGACGTTATAGCAGTCTTCCAGTACCTCAAGGGGGCCTACAAGAAAGATGGGGAGAGGCTGTTCAGTAGGGCCTGTTGTGGCAGGACAAGGGGTAATGGTTTTAAAATAGAGGGAGGGAGATTTAGATTGGATATTAGAAAAATTTCTTTACTGTAAGAGTGGTGGAGCACTGGAACAGGTTGCCCAGAGAGGTGGTGGGTGCCCCATCCCTGGAGACATTCAAGGCCAGGTTGGATGAGGCCCTGAGCAGCCTGATCTAGTTGGGCGTGTCCCTGCTTCTTGCAGGGTAATTGGACTAGATGACCTCTGGGAGTCCCTTCCAACTCTAGCCATTCTATGGTTCTATGAAATAAAACCAAATCTTAAAATGCCTCCCCCAAACATCCCTTCTTCCTGGGTTCAACTTTATGATTTTGCTCCACCACCCCATCTCCAAGCGGCACAGGAGGAGATGGGGAATGGGGGTTATTTATCATGACATGAGTTATCATTGCTGCTGCTTCCTCTTCAGGAGAAGGGCTCCTCACACTTCCCTGCCCCAGTATGGGTACCTCCCAAAGGAGAGGTACCCCATACTGGCGTACCTCTCCAGTATGAGTCCTTCCCATGAGAGCTTCAGCTCTTCACCAGCTGCTCCCAGCTTGGGGTACTTCTATAAGGTGTCGTCAGTCTCTCAGGCCCAGACTACTCTAGCATGGTCCCCAAAAGAGTCACAAGTGTGTCCCAGCAAACCTGCTGCAGTGTGGGTGCCTCTCTCCACAGGCTTCAGGCCCTGCCAGAAGCTTGCTTCAGTGTGGGTCACAGCAACTCCCATATGTCTCCACCTACTCTGTCATGGGGTCCTCCACAGGCTGCAGATGGGGTCTCTGCTCACTATCATGTTCTGTAGGGTGCAGGGAAACAGCGTGCTCCATCACAATCTCCATAGGCTGCAGGGGAATGTTCATGGTGCCTGAAGTGCCTCCTCCCCGACCTCCACCCCCTTCGCTGACCTTGGTGTTTGCAGAGTTTTTTACTTTTTTCTCCTTTCTCTACCAGAAACTGCCACTTTATTTTTCTGTTCTCCTTAACTGTTTCCACAGAGGTGCTACCACCATCACTGACGGGCCTGGCCTTGGCCAGCATCAGGTCCACCTTGGAGCCAGCTGGCATTGGCTCTCTTGGATAGAGGGAAAACTTATAGCAACTTCTTGCATAAAACACCCCGGCAGCCCCCGCCACTAATAAAACCTTGCTAAGCAAACCCAAAACACAGGAAAAATTAACATCTGGCTTTTTTATTATGGGGGGGGTGTGCCACTGATATTTAAGGATTACTTTCTTTTTAAGCATTTCTGCTTTTTGAAAATCTACTCCTTGGGTTTCAACTTCATGAGTTTTAATAGAGCAGCTCACAAACTTGAGATAATTCTGTTTGAGGTTTGAGACATGCATCAGAAACAATTAGGCCCTCACAGCTCTGGATCACAAAGTTGTCATTGCTGAGCCCATCACTAGTAATGGTCAGACTTGAGATAACTGGCATCATTGAAATAGTACATTTCAGGCTTGAATCACTGTTAAGAATTCTTAACTAAAGCCTTATATTGTGTTGATAGGTAGGTCCTTCTTCAGCTGTCGATTACTTGTGTAGCTACAGCAGTGTAGGGAGTTCTCCTAAAGCTGAATAACTCATCCTTTCCCTTTGTGCACACAGCAGAATTGCACTGTCTAAACTAGACTCTCCATAAGGGAGGGGATGGTTTTTCCGTCAGTCCCCTAGAAATGTTGCATTTTGTGTGACCTGTGTGTGAAGCCTCAACTCTCTCTCTGATCTGGATTTCCTGTTTTGATTATTGGGCAAAGGAAACTTTATTTCAACATCTGTCTGGCTTCTTGCAACTTGTGTTTATTTTGAAAACATGTAAAGATTATAAGTTATAGTTGAGATAGTCTTGTTGGCTTTACTTGATGACAGTAAAGTGGACTTCATTAACTTCATTAATACAAAATGTTTCTATTTTGGCAGGATGAGAAATACATCCATATCGATGAAATGGAAATGATGAAAGTAGAGAAGTGTGTTAGTGAAGTGGTAGAGTGGATGAATAATGCTGTGAGTGCACAGGCTAAGAAGAGTTTAGACCAAGATCCAGCTGTGCATTCAAGTGAAATTAAAGCAAAGCTACAGGTAAGTACTGTAAAAAAAACTGATTTTAGTGGTGCTAAAGCTAGACTGGTAGTGTCCCACTCCCTCTATCCCAATTTCGTCTTGCTCCTCTGGTGTTCCTAAAGGGTAGTTAGAAAGCATTGACAGGAGAGTCACTAGAAAGTGGAGGAACTGTATTGTACTGTGTACAGTTCTGTAGAGCTTACTGACATTTTAGGTCTTTTGGACACTTCAAAAACCTCACTTTTTTTTTTTCAGTGTTACTGGTAGGCACAGAATAATCTTGGGGGTGGGGGCAGGGAGGGGCAGGGCAGGCAGTGGAAAACCAAATCCAAAATACTGAGTTGGAGAAGTTTGCTCTGGGAAATAGCCCAGTTATGTTATTTCAGGGTACAGTAAGTGCTTGACAGCTTATACTTCGGAAACACACGTAGAAGCAAGTTTACAGTCTTTTGGCAACAGGACATTTTGCATTAGTGAAGCTGGTGGGTCCTTCTATATATTTGGATCACATCTTTTCTTTTAGGAGCTAAACAATATCTGTGAGCCTGTTGTGACCCAACCAAAACCAAAAGTTGACTCTCCCAAGGAAGAAAACCCATTAAATGAAGAGAGTGATTACAAAACTGAAGATGTGGGAGAAGATGAAAAAAACTCTGAAATGCCTCAACAAAATGGCGAATGTCATCCGAGTGATCAAAACACCGTTAGCATGGACTTGGACTAAACCACTGCACACGCAGCAAGTTATTTCATCCCATGACAGAAGATATTTTTGCTGTCGTATGTGATGGAGGGGGGGTGGGAATGCATTGTTTTGGAAACTATTTATATTTTTTTCTTAAGAGTTGTCTAGGATATGTTGTGTTATGGGAGGAAGAATAGTAATAGTGTTGGTCATGACTATCCTAAAAGGAAAATTGCCTTGGTAACTTTCAGATTCCTGTGGAATTGTGAGTTCATACTAAGCTTCTGTGCAGTATTTAACCATTTGCATCACTAAAGATGAGAAGATGCCCTTGATCTGAAATATACTGCTCCTTCAAAAGGTTGTAATCGAAACCTTCGTAGGCATTTGTAGATGCCAAGGTAGTTTTCTTTTGTTTAGACATCTAGTTGGGTATGTCATTAAAAAGCCAGTGTCTGTTCTGTTCATAAGGACTCTCCAGAAGAAATCCTTCCGTTCTAAGGTTTATGATTATTGCAGTCCAAAGCACTTATGAATTACTAAGATGGTGAAATGTGTCAGTAGCATGCAGAAACGCTTACGTTTCATCTCTTGCTAAACAATACATTTTTCATATGGGGTACATAAAATGAAAGAAATGCTAATTCTGTTAGTGTTATTGTGAAGCTTTTATTAATGAGCTTTAAAATAAAGTTCATTTTACTGGTATCTCCTGGTTTGGTTTTAGCTGCTTTTGGTACTTCTGATGAAAGTGTTGCCTTCATCAATTTGTGACAGGCCGTTGCTTTGTGTTCCTATGCATAAGAGTCATATAAGGGCTTAAAACTTTGAAGCTTACCACAGAGGAGTTATGCAGTGAGCTGAGAGTAACTCAGCTGCTTCTAAGGCGTTACACCTCTTTTCTTTGTACACACCTGAAAGAACCTGGAAACTTCACAGATGCTAAGGCACGTGACAAAACTTGCATCGCACAGAATGCTGTAGCTTGGAGACCATAATCTGCAGCTCAGAGTAAGACATTAAAACCTGACTGAATACTTAGGCCAGGCTCTGCTGCCTTTTGTTACAGACTAAACTGAATGGTAAAATGGGATCTCAACCCATTCTGTTGAGCCAGCAGCTCTGTTTAGACCTTGATAAAAGTTTTAAATATTCCTCTCAAGTAAATCTCTGGTCTATTGAAGAAGCTTATTTTTAGGTACTTGGAGCAGGAGAAGATGCTGAAAGAGATTGTATCCTGCTTCAGACATCAAGTTACACTGGCACCTGAAGTACTAAGGGAAGGATTTTTCTTGGAAGTATGTTCCAAAGGGTGTTGTCTTCTGCAGATGCGTTAGAGCTTAGGCCCCATATGTAAGCAGGTGACACCAGATACTGGAAGATCAGTGTCTAAAGAGCAAGATTTTTTTTTTAAAGCTATGTGTGACTACAGCAGAAAACTTATCTGTAGCAACAAAACCAGAAGGAAAAGAGGAATTAGTCCCACTGGAGCTACTCATGAAGGGTGAGTACAGGTGAGAACTTTTACCAATGGTCAACTAAGTCAACAACATGGCAAGAATTTCTGTTGGTGCTTTTAGCAGCACCCTACACCATCTTACAGCCAAGGCAGAAGCAATAGTACAGCATGGTTTGGAGTCATGTCTGGGGTGTGGAGGAGTACTGTGTTAGTACTGGTAGAGTGGTATCCTTAAAGGTTGCCTGTAACAGGCTGCTGCTTGCTGAGCTTGTTGCTGACATGGAAAGTACAGTTCTAGTGCCATAGAAGATAGGACCTTATGTTGCAAAGTCCATAGGATGCCATAGCAGGATATCAGTCACAGGGAGGTGAGGGTGTTCAGGGTGACAGGTGTAGTTTCCTTCACCTTGCAACATGCTAGAATAACACTCAGTGCTACAAGATGTAGACTGCTCACAAGTGTAAGCCTACTGGCATGAGATGGGTGGCCTGACTGTGTTACTGGCTAATTTTTGCACAAAGGTTTGAATACCTTTAATTCTGGAGGAAGAGTACTTGATTACCCTAAATAAACCAAGCTTTTTAAGTTCTTTTGATGGAGCATTTTGGGTAGTGTGTGTTAAGTTGTAGTGTTTACTTCAAACACGCTTCTCTAAGTTGCCAATTTTACCCAAGTCTTTAACAACAGTCTTGCTGTAGGGGTATTACTGATAGGAATAATTTACATCATTATTCATTTAGTTCTGTATTTTGAGGCTTTTGCTATTCTCTCAGCTCCACTTCTTTGAAAGATCCTAGACAAGTATCTAATAAATGAAAACATTCATTCCTTATCCAGAATCATATGAAATGTGCAAGGACATCAAATCCCCACTACAGGTATTTAAGGATGTGAGTGGAAGATGCTCAAAAGCCAGCTAATCAGACTTCTGTTATGACTACTAGTTATTTATGTAAATAGTCCTTAACTGCCACTGTCTTTGAAGTAAAGTTTAATAAGTCTATTGTGAAGTTACAACTCTGTCTTGCTGACACAATACATATCAAATTGCCTGAAATTCCATCTTTCTGTATTTCTAAATCTTGGGTGATCCAAACTGATGTAACATGACTTACTGGCACTGTCACATTTTACTTTGCTGCTTTTTTTTTTTTAAGGATTAATGGAACTAAAAATTGTGAAAGTCTGAGAAATAATATCTTAAATCATATTTTTTAAAGTATCTTAAGCTTAGAATCACAAAAAGATACAGGTAAAATAAAAATACTTCTAAAATTTAATATTTTAACCTACTAACCTCTCATAAGGGTTTGATCTATAGTGCTTTAATGGACCAACAGTGCATAGAGTGACTATTACTACAGTTCAAATGATGCATTTAACACTTGGTCAGGTACCTTGCCCCTCAGTGACATATTCACAGATTCAGAGAATGTCTAGAGTTAGAAGGGAACTCAAAAGATCATCACTAACCCACCCTGCCTGAGCAGGATCACCTAGGTTAAGTCACACAGGAATGTGCCCAGATTGCTTGACAACCTTTTTGTTGATTAAACCTTTCCCAATACCCAATCTGCCCTGGCACAACCTGAGGCCATTTCCTCTTGTTCTGTCACTTGTTACTTGGGAAAACCCTACCACCTCCGTTCAGGTAGAAGTAAGGTCTCCCATGTGCTGCCTTTTCTCCAGGCTAAACACCACAGTTCCCTCAGCTTCTCATAAGACATGTGCTCTAGCCCCTTCACCATCCTTCCTTGTTGCCCCTCTCTGGATATGATTCAGCACCTCAATGTCCTTATACTGAGGGCCCCAAAACTGAACACAGGACTCAAGGTGTGGCCTCACCAGTGCTGAGTACAGGGAATGATCCCTTCTCTAGTCCTGCTGGCCACACTGTGTCTGATACAAACCAGGATTCTGTTGGCTACTTCTTTGCCCCTGGGCACACTGCTGGCTCATATTCAGCCTGGTTTCAACCAACACCCCCAGGTCCTTTTCTGCCAGGCAGATGAATTAAGGTTCATATTCTTTTAACTCTGTTGGTGAGGAGATGGACTGGCAGGGGAGCTACTAAATATGAGTGAAGGTTTTAACTTCTCTGTTACAGCCAAGCACTTGATTCCTGCGGTATCTACTGCTCTGGTACAGATAATGTTTGTCCCACACACACATATTTCTGTACTTTGGATCTCCCCACGATTAAGCCATAGTGCTGTGGTCTGCAAAATGTTCCAAAAATAAATAGATACATGTTTATGTAACCTTCCAAGTCAGATGTTCTTTATTCTTGATCAACCCCCCAAACTGGTATAAATTTCAGAGGGTGTTAATTCAGAGAGTTTTCAGGGGCCTTTAGAAATTGTGAAGGAAACAAAACTGCACAGAAGAAAATATGATTTAAGCATGAAATCTCCACCTTTTTTGTTGTTAAGAAAGCATAACAGGCACAATGAAAGCTCTTAACATCTGCACTTGTTTTGAAGTGTCTTAAGAGCTGGCCTCTAGTTCTGGCTGAGGGAAGTAAGCTTTATATATTGTTTGACTGTGTTGTTTCTTCTCAGAACTTAGGATGCTTATGGGGAAAACAGCTAAAGTTCAAGGGCATGGGGAATGAATGAGCCCTGTCCTGTCACTCAAATGACACCCCTAGTGATTTAAAACACAGATGAATTCTGAAACAGAAGATGCATGACAGAAAAGCACATGTCCAACCACAAAGTGCTGTCCACAAATCTATGTGGTCACAGTTGTTCTCCCCATGGCTCCAGCAAAAGGGTGATCAGGGAAGGCCATGTTGGCTTCCTGCAGGTTATTTCTCCCCTGTACATCTGCCATGTGCCATCTTCGAGCT
This sequence comes from Heliornis fulica, assembly GCA_013399135.1. Classification (NCBI taxonomy): domain Eukaryota; kingdom Metazoa; phylum Chordata; class Aves; order Gruiformes; family Heliornithidae; genus Heliornis; species Heliornis fulica. The sequence goes on along the minus strand of VXBZ01000676.1, from coordinate 70,892 downwards.
TGGCCGTTATTACCCGTTTGTTCTCCAGCCAGACTCCAGAGATGAGCTGTGCAATCTATAGTAGATGAGGGGAGCAGGACTCTCTCTTCATCCATCACCTCTGGTCTATCAAAGCAGAACAGCATGTAGATGCACAGGCCCCTACCAGGAAACCTGTGACAGCACTGCTAACTTCCACAGCCTGTTGTCAACATCTGTCAGCAATGGCAGGTAACTTTACAGGTTGGCTTTGATGTACAGATGCTCATCCCTCTTGGGATCACCTCAGAGAAGGAAAGGGATCCTCCAATGAGAGTTTTAGTAAGGGAATCGAGATCAGACTGCAGTGTGGCTGGGGCTACCAGCCATCTCTGGCTGAGGAGCTTGGACAGCACATACGGTCCCTGTGCCCAGTGCTAATGCTGTAACCCAGTTCCTTGTTTTGAGCAATGAGGCTCAAGGAAACATCAGACACAGATGAATGACACAGAAGTAGAAATGGCACCATGAACTGGTACTTCACCTGATTGGGAAGAGATAATGCAGGTGACCTCTGGGCTGTGCAGAGGGCACAGCTGAGGTTCCCAGTGCTGCCAGGAGCAATGGTAATTAAGTAACCTCATCCCACTGCCATTGAAAATCAGCTAATTGAATGACTACGTGCTTTGTGGACATTTTCACAGCCCAAACTCAGATATGTAAGTCCATATGTACAGTGCAGCTGTGTTTATGTGCATCACCAATTACTCATACCTACAGCAAAACACAGAATAAATCTAATCTCCCATCTGATTGGCAGTAGCACACTGACAGGTCAACAGAGAGTGTGTTGGTGAACGACACTGCAAGCCAAGCACCGAGGCCAACAAATGAAAGCTCAGAAAGTGCCTCAGGAACTCTCTTTCAGTACAACAAAGTGTTAAAACATTACCTGTGTGGGTAAACTGCAGGAATGTGAGTGTTGCAGGGTGCTATGGCAAAGTCCTTGTTGAGATTTTGTTCCGTCCTTACCTCCTGCTGAATTCCAAGTGGGTCTGCCAGTGTTCAGCCAGTGGGCCATTAAATTGTTTTACTTGAAAATGCCACACAGCACTTAGCTGTGCTGAAAGCCACTGCAGTACCAAGGACAGATTAATGAGAATGTACAAGAGGAGAGAAGAGATTAACAGGGAAGAGGAGAGGAGATTTTGATTTCTTTGGTTTGTTGTGTGTGTTTTTAAAAATAGCCACAAACCATAGGAGGGACTTTGCTCATTTAAATCCTCATTTTCTCTTACCATGTTTGCTCAGACGCACACATGTTCATACAGCCCCTCAGTTTATCTAGGTAAGAACAATCTATATCACGTAGACCGTGGTGGTTCCCTCTCCGGATTCCCAAGGGTGTTGGCACACACACACCCACGGCACAGGGAGCCAGCTGCAGGGAGTGACAGCAGTGCTACAGCCATTGCCCTCCAGACCAGGACAGACATCCAAGCCCGTTATGTAATTAACCAGTAACTTACAGCCCAAGATAATACAGCACAAGCTGTTTTAATGGACATACATGCATCACGTAGAGGCAACAAACCCAAAGAGGGGACGCAGGTCTACAGCAGCTCCCGAGAGAGAACATGCTTTTCCTCCCTCCTCTTCATTGTGGTTTGTCTGGAGATGCACAGACAGTGCTGAGCTTGGCTCTGTGTGGTGCTCGTGTGCCGGTGGGTGTGCTTACGGGTGCTGAGCTGAGAAGGCTCCAGGAGCAGAAGGAACCAGCAGAAAAGCAGTGATTTGAAACCATTTATCAGTAACGGTGGAACTTGAGTCTGTTGGGAGAGGATCCCAAACCTCCCTCCACTGATCAGCATGCCTACAAGGTGTGCATTTACTAGTGCTCTCTGGCTTTGTCATTTTTATTGTTCACCTCAAGTATTTTCTTGGTATTTGTCTTCTATGCAATTACTTTCATGCTTAACATGAAGAAAGGGAAAGATCAACAAAATATCCACATTTAATGAAAGAACCACAACAAACCCTAAAGAACAACCCCAAAACAGTTAAAAAAAGATTAGAGCAAGTCCTGTTGTCAGAGGAAATCAGAGTTCTCCTGCAGGATGGATCCCAGAGGTCCTGCAGATCTTGCCATGCAGGAGAGCTGTGTTGTGCCATCACCAATTTAAGGGATTTGGTTTAAGATGCTGAAAATCAATGATCTCCATATATATGCTTATGGATTAAAAGCAGGGGGACAGGGAGGATTAGTTCTGACTGCAAACTGAGAACAGCTAATTTAAGGTTTTCTAAAAAAACCACAAGCATAGTCTTTTTTTTTTTATTCTTCCATAAAGTCACGCTACAGGTCATTTAGAAAACCACCCCCTTTCACCCCAAACCTGTAGAAATACCGACTGGGCACTGCTTGTGCCTGCAGCTTAGAAAGCAAAAGGAAGAAAAAAGTGTTCGTTCACTGTAAGCCTGCCTAAAGGTGAACATTTAAGAATTCCTTAATTATAAGATCCATAATTACTTTTCTATAACAAATATAATAATAAAAATATTGACACATCCAGATGCCCATGTTGCTGTGTGAGATGCCTTATTACAAAAGGCACCAGTGTGTTGTCTACGGTGTAGCAGAGCAAGGGCACAGGTAACTTGTATTTTAGGGCAGCCTCTGACTCACATACACTGTGGGGGTGCAGACCCAGCCACGGGCAGCCCGAGCCTCCTCAGCCAGGCTGGGCACCTCCATTTGCTTGCACTAAGCTCTGCTTGGGTTGATTTTTCTTCTTTTCTCTCCAGGATATGTAGTACATGTTCCTTTCAGGGGAATATCTATCTGACTAATCTCTCAGGAATGTCTCAGGGGAGGAACTTCCCATAGAAAAGCAGGCTTACTTGCAGCATAAAATCCCACCCGAAGCATCTGGTCCTGGGACAAGGCTCACACAATATCAGGGAGGACCTTACTTCTTCTTGTCTTTTCAACAAATGTCCTGTGATTACCTACAGTCCTTCCTGCAGAAGTTGCTCCTATTTGTGTGGGAAATGTTCAGATGCTTCATGGCTGAAAGTCAAGTGGTTTTGGGGTGAGGGACTGAGGCCAGCCTGGGGGGACATGAGAGTCAGTGAGCACAGAATCACACCCTGGCACCAGTCTGCTCTGCCAAGAAGGCCAAAAGCATATTGGTTTGAATCAGAAACGGTGTGACCAGCAGGTCTGGGGAAGTGACTGTGCCCCTGTACTTGGCATTGGTGAGGCCTCACCTCGAGTACTGTGTCCAGTTCTGGGCCACTCACTACAAGAAGGACATCAAGGTCCTGGAGTGGGTCCAGAGGAGGGCAACCAGGCTGGTGAAGGGTGTGGAGAACAAACCTTATAAGGAGTGGCTGAGGGAGCTGGGCATGTTTAGTCTGGAGGAGACTGAGGGGAGACCTTATCACTACCTACAATTACCTGAAAGGAGGTTGTAGAGAGGTGGGCAATGGTCTCTTCTGCCAAATGACAGGTGATAGGAAAAGGAGAAATGGCCTCAAGCTGCACTAGGGCAGGCTCAGGTTAGATGTAAGGAAAAAGTTCTTCACCATAAGAGTTGTTGGGCTGTGGAACAGGTTTCCCAGGGAGGTGGTTGAGTCACCATCCCTGGATGTAATTAAAAGATGGGTAGATGAGGTTCTTGGGGATATGGTTTAGGAGAGGACAAGTATGGTTGGACTCCGTGATCTAAACGGTCTTTTCCAACCCATTGATTCTTTGATTCTGTCCCACCAGATTAACCCTAAAGCAAACAGCCAGAGCAATACCCAGCACCACTCCTGGTGCTTGTGGTCACTCGAGTTACCCACCCAAGAGAAAACCCACTGCAGGCACTGGACCCACACAGTACGATGGGCGCAGGAGCAGGAGAGGGAGCAGCGTAAATAACAGTCATGTTCTTGGGAGCGGCTACTGAGAAGATGACTGAGATGCACAGCTGCATCCCCTGCAGAGAATGGGGTGTTAAACATGCAGAACCTTCACCCCCTGTGCTCCTGAAGGAGGGAGAGACCACCAGCCATGCTGTGCAAAACCCAGGGAAGGCAGAAATATGCAGAGCTGCTCTGCATTGGTTTCCTTATACAGCAGGCAAAGAGGGGAACAAAGGATGCTGGGCTTAAGTGGCTCTGAAAAATGAGATAAGGAGAATGAAGCTCTTAGTCCTTGCAAGCACCAAGCTCCTTATCAGTCCCTGTTCCAGCACTCCTGCAGTCCTCACTGAGCTGTGCTCTCACATCCACCTCACACTGCCTGGACCACAGCCTTTGGGAGGAAAACCACAATGCAAAATGCCACCCCTGCTCCCCAGCTGCCCCTTTCTTCAGTTTGAGGTAGAGAAGAGCAAGTGTATCCTCAGTAACACAAAGGGGTTGTGTGCTGGGTACGTCGAGTCAAGCAGTGAGCTCAGCTCTGATCATCCTTGGGCAAGTTAAAACCCAGCAGCTCTGGTCCTCAGCATCCCAAATTCACAGGGAAAAGAGAAGGAAGAAGAGCTCAAAGTTGAGCAAGAAGCGCTCTGCTGCTTCAGGGTGTTTCACCGTAGGGACCCAAGGTAAAACTACAGAGATAGCTTCTACCCTGGCATTTTCCAGTTCCCAAGGAGTTAACTTCAGATTTGTAAATGCTCTTCTAATGCTAGTGAAGGACAGGTGTTTATTTTGCACAGATTATTTATGATTTACACATGCATAAACAAGGCATTTTTAGCAAATTTGCATTAAAATAATTGGAGTATTAGGTCAGTAGCTTATACAGACCTCAAAAGTAGATACAGAAAGTATTCTGGCATCTTCCTCAGATAAATGAAGGTAGAATATTGGTGCTGTATGTCTTCAGAGCATGCCTGAGCATTGGCTGGAATTTAGATAACAGATCTGTGCTAAGCAGTTTCCATCTGTTTCTTCTTAGGCCAAGTCAAATGGAACGAGCCCAGACCTATGAGCACTTGAGTTTTGGAGAGCAGAGGTGTGCAAGTGATCTCAGGAAGGTTTAGGCAGCAAGACGAGCCCTTCACAGAAAGGAAGGCAGAGATACTGCAGGTGTTTGCCTGAAGAAAGTGGCTTTTCCTGCTAGTTATATTGCTCCGTGGCTTCTCTGTACCCCGTCTCTGCCTGCTACCATCTTCCCTGCAGGCTCCAACCCAGCTGGGCTCCTGACACCCCTTCTCTAGGCAATTCCCGGAACGTTTCCAAGCAGATTTGCAAGGGCATTGACAGCATACAGCGATGTGGTAGGTAGGAACCTGTGTGGGGCCCAAAGCCCTGCTCATCAGGCAGCATCTGTCTGTGCAGAAACCACCACGCAACTGGGAGTTTGGGGAGGAGGGGCAGCTCCGGCCAAGCTCCCATTGAAACCAGCTTGTGATTAATTACAGAAGTGGTTGTCCTCTGGATTTGTGTGAGCAAAGGGACTGTGGTACTAGGAGCAGTAAGCTGCAGTGCTCTGGGGTGTCTGGGGTGTCCGAAGCAACACAACAGAGCTCATGGTTGGTAAGGACACCAGGGACTTGCTTCCCGCAGAGACAGCAGGGGTGTGTGGTTAGCTGGTGGGAGCTGCTTGCCATCCCCACCCAGCTCTGTGCCAGCACTTCACAGTGAGGGGTCCCACAGGCCCTTAACCAGGCAGGCTGGGCATCCACAGCCAGACCAGTGGTCCCTCCCCCCATCGTAAGCTGCATGTGCTTCTCATCAAACACAAATGTTTTTACTGCTGTGTGGGCTCTGAACACAGCGTGGTGCCCACAGGCTCTCCTTGTAGGAGCTCCCATGGCCAATTGCCCTCTTCTTCCCATCAAGACTTCCCCCTGCCCCTTTCTCTCCTTCACCTCAAGCTAAACATGAGTAGTGACAATGTAACCTGGAAAAACACCAGAAACCTCCCTTGGCACAGCCAGGCAGCTGGGGAGGCCAAAGCCCCTCCTCTACCAACCACCTTTAGTGAATTCAGCATTATGGTCCCGGTTCACTACATTTTATTCTTTTTTTATTTCAGAAGTAGTAGTTAGCACCTGTTGTTTCTCATACTCCTCTCACAGCCATAAAATTTCCTAATCCTTGCTGGCTGTTATTGAGTTTCCCATTTACTGACACAGAACTCTGCCTTTCCCTAACAGGTAAACACCCCCCATCCCCCTGCCTAATTTTTCACCTTTCTTTGGGCTTCAGTTTGTTAGCAACCCTTTTCCAAAGGACTGACTCCAGCTTTGCCTATGTATCTGTGTGTTCTGCTTGTCATGTCTCAAAGGCATAAACACATTGTGCTGGCACCCAGACAGCTCTGGGCAAGGAGGAAACCCTGGTGAAAAAAGTCTGTCCCCATATTTCTTATAAGCCCTCTTTAGGTACTGGAAAGCTTCAATAAGGTAACCCCAGAGCCTACTCTTCTCCAGGCTGAACAAGCCTGGCTCTCTCATCCTGTCTTCATAGAAATACTCCAGCTCTCTGATTATCTTCGTGGCCCTGGAACCATGAATGGTGGGTGGGGAACCATGTGCAACACGTGTCAGCCTTCTCTGCAGTTACCACATGTAGGCTGAAAAAAATAAATTATGTCCATGATGGTTACTGGTCCGCAGTGTAGATGGGCCATTAACTTTGTGCACATTGGCCATATCACACCGGTAACATCTGACCATCTCGCAGTGTTGCTGTTAAGTAACGACAGTGCTTTGCACTGAGGTTACTGGGGCGAAGGTGGCTCTTCTTGCCTCTTACTGAAGAAAGTGATTTGGGGGTAACAAAACAACACCGCTTTTTCTTCTGAGTGTCCGGGGACAGAACAACAGAGGGGTCTGAATTGGGAATCATAGAATCACCAAACATTAGGAGTTAGAAGGGACCTCAAAACATCATCTAGTCCAACCCCCCTGCCTGAGCAGGATCACCTAGATTAGATCACACAGGAACACGTCCAGATTGGTCTTGAATGTCCCCAGAGAAGGAGACTCCACAACCTCTCTGGGCAGCCTGTTCCAGTGATCTGTCACCCTCACAGTGTAAAGGTTTTTCCTTATATTCACATGGAACCTCCTATGCTTCATCTTGGACCCGTTTCCCCTTGTCCTATCACTGGCCATCACTGAGAAGAGCCTGGCTCCATCCTCCTGACACCCTTTAGATATTTATAGACATTAATGAGGTCACCCCTCAGCTTCCTCTTCTCCAAGCTAAAGAGACCCAGCTCCCTCAGCCTGTCCTCATAAGGANCCACTGCCCTACCATCATCCATCCACCTGGTTATATCTTCATAAAAGGCTATTAGGTCAGTCAAACATGCCTAACCTAATAGTTATATATAAATATATGTATATATTTATATAAAATTATATATATACATACAAATAGGTAGCGAAAGCCTGAGCTCCAATGTTTTCTGGTTTTCAGTGTTTCTCATGAAAACAATGTTTTTTAACAGATGTTGCTCATGTGGTTAGGCAGCAAAGAGGGTTTCTAAGTAACTGAGATGAAAGGACAGCAGCCTTATAACCCTTGTTCTGGATGACAGCAAATGATAGCTTATGGAAAAAAAAAAAGAAATACTGCCCCAGCAGTTAACTTGCATTACTTCCAACAATTCAGCAAAGCCTAGAGAAAACAAATATATGAGTTTAAAGGTGGTTACTATAGAAACCAGAAGAGACTTTATAGTTGCTTATGAGAGTAAAGGAAGTTCTGATTGATAAGACAATTGCATTCAAGTAGTCTCTATGGAAACCCAAGGTGACCTGGAGGAGATGTGACTCCTCTCGCTCTGCTCCTGTGGGCAGAGGAAGACAGCCAGGCTGGAGGAAGGGCTGGGCTGGGCTGGGCTGGGCTGGGTGGTAAAGCACACTGCAGCAAGGCAGCATGGTGCTCGCTGTGATGCCAGAGGTGCTCAGCACTTCACATTTCAAAGCTATGTGAGTGCTGATCTCTGTATCGGTGAAATGCGCTTGTTTACTTACCCCTGAAAGAAGGCTTCTCTCTCGTTGAAATCAACAGAAGCTCTGCAATTGACTTCTTTGGCAGCAAAGCAGATTTTAGAGGCCTTCCTTTGTCTTCAAGCTATCAAAGCAAGGAAGCACGTTTGCATGTCTCCCATGGAGCTCGGTGTTTGGCAGCTACCTGTGCTTTGCTGAAGTGGGGCTGTGGAGTTGCTGAGCTCTTTTCGCCTTCACTTGCAAGACCTCTGGTTGCACTGTGGTCCCAGAAATAAGATAGAGCCTTCATCTCATGGGTTATATAAGGACCAAAGTTATAATGCCTCAGTAACCACTTTGTGTTTGGTTACAATATCTGTTTTTTAAGTAATTGATAGAAAGTTAAAGGACAGGTTATCAGCACTGGTGGACACAGAAACTAAAAAGCTATTCCATAGGTCTACCTTTGCGATATCTTTATTAATGCAAAGTGTAGATGTCTTGGATATCTGCTCCAGGTATGTGAAATACACTGATTGCCCAGTAAGGGCTCAGTCTGGGCCAGATCCACCCCGGTTCCTCTGCTCAAGCCTAGACACCCTCTCCTGCTGTACCATTGAGATTCACACTACCCACATGCAACCAAGTCATACAGATATTAATCATCAGAGGTTTCTTTCTTGCACTATTTCCAGGGAGTTGAAAAGAACTGCTCGGCAGTCTCAGGAAAAGCACTGGCATTCCTGAGATTTCACCAAGTTTCCAGTGTAAATATGCAAATGGGAGGAAACAAAGTCATTTGGAGAAACCCTGAAGGTGCAGGTCCAGATGGCAGAAGTAGAGTACCCAAGCCACGCAGGTTCCTTGCAACTCTTGCTCCCCTGCGTTAGGTGCCACCTTCTCTAATCAGCCCCAATGGATTTAGGAATTGCCCTCCCATGTAGAAAACCAAGCTGTGTTTGTACAGCAGGCCATCTGTCAAAAACAAACCCCAAAATGAACCAAACAAGGGGATAATACTTCCACCTCCATCATCAAAGGAAAAATTTAAACCTTAGGCTACTCTAGAAACGCAGGTAGCACCAACACTGTGGTGGGGCTGGAAGCAGGGAGAGCTGGTTGGACACACATTGTCTTGACAGAAATTCCTACTGGTTTTAAAGATAATTGCAATTGTTACCTGTTACTAAGGCTGTCGACTCATGGCTGGAGGTAGAAATCACTGCTTTAATGGAGTCACAGTAATTCAGCTAGAAAGAACGAGAGAAAGAGCCCGGTATTGAATAAAAGATGTGCTTGCAGGAAGGCACAGTCTGCTGGGTGAGCTTCTGTCCTGGTTTTGTGTCTGTGGAGAGGAAATACGTTGGTAAATAAATATGGACAAGATAAGCTTTTTGCATGAGAGTGAATGGTGTAGATGTGTATCGAGCCTTTCACCCTCAGCACGCTGCTGCTCCCACTTTCCATCACCAAATGACAGAGCAGCTCTGATTCATTTTTTTTTTCCCTATATCTGTGTAACCCAGTCTCTGTGCACCTTTCAGCAGATAGATACAAGTCACACTGTGAGAGAAAACAGTTTTAGTGGTTCTGGGAAAACATTCAAGGTCTTTCAAAGCCCATGTGGGAACCCGGCAGCTTTCTCCCCTGGCAGTGAGGATACATAGCACACAGTGCTGGGAATGGATTGGGAAGATGCTTTTCTGAGAGCTTATCACTGTTTTCTTCCAGGCTGAAGCAGTCTCAGACCACCTCTCCTGGAAGCACACACTGCTCAGTATTCCCGGCAAATCATCCCGACTTGCACAGGCTCTCCTGGGCCTCAGAGATAATAATTTCTCCTCAGAAGATGCATCAGTGTCCATACCAGAAGCATAAGCTGCCCCTTACAGGCTGCTTCTGCAAGCTCTGCTTTTAAACCCATCCAAAGTGATGGTACAACCCTCTTTCATCCTCCCACCCTCCGCCCTTTTTAAACCAAAATACCCCAAATGAATCTGATGGCAGCAAAGCTGCACTTGGAGCAAACAGTCCGTGAAAACAACTGAACTCGTAGGGGTTTGAAATCCTAAAGCTCTCAACACTGTGGGATGTGTTTTGCTTTCAGAGTCCAATCCTTCAGCTGTCTGAAAAGTGACAAGTAGCTGTGAGCCTTATAGCTGTTCCCTGGCAAATACCATAAATAAACTAGTGGATAGTGTGTAGTGTCTTGGGGAAGCATGCAAAGTCAGTAAGCACCATCTGCTGGTTTCAGTATAAAAAAAAAGGAAAACAGGAATTTTTCATCTGGTTGCACGTCTCTTCGTCTGTTCTGCTTCTAGTTTTAGGGCAAACACAAAGAAACTGGTGCAACAACATGAAAATGGAGCAACCAGTCCAGGGAATCCCAGCCAGAGCTAAGCTGCCTGGGGATCACCAGTTATCCTGCAAATGGACCAAGATAATATAGAACAAAAAGAAGAAAGTTAAATGCAGTGAAAATTCACAATAATTTTGCCAGTGTTCCAGTTCAGTATTGTTAAAGACCTTTATTTCTCACATTTCTCACCTGGTTTTGAGTCATTCTATTTGCAACATAAACACTTACGTTGCAAATAGAGCCAGATGAGCAAATAGAGCAAATAGACCCATGAGCCAGATATTAACACAGCCCAAAAAAAAGGAAACTGCCAAGAAATGTCATGCAAGAAAATTGTAGGCACAGACTCTTTTTCACTGTTCAGTCCCTGATCTCAAATAAGGATGTGGGGATTTGGCACAAGCATAGCAAGGCGGTGTTTTGCAGATGGCTAATTCATGTTGTAGACACTGGCTTCTAAAAGACCAGCGATTTAGGTAGTGAGAACTGAAGGCACAAAAAGCTGCTCAGCAATTTGCAAAAATGGTACCCAGAGCACCCATAAAAGTAGTGAATGGGTCAGAATTGCCAGTTCTCAAATAACCAGCAGAGCCAGCCCCAGCCTTTTGCTTCCAGAGCAAGACAGCGCCACAATCACAGTTCATCCATGGGAAGACCTAATCCTGCAGCACTGGGACCCAACACTTGGGTGCATTCCCAGCAACTGGCATGCAGAGCCCCTGGCCTCTTCTTGCTTTGCCCCTCACGACAGCGGTGCCTTCTCCACCCAAGGCACCTTGTCCCCATGCTGCGGGGTGTGCGTGGATGGTCCAGACCAGCATGCAATGGCTCAGCAGGAGACGAAGGGATGTTGGCTGCATCAGAGGGGGATTTCCCACTCTGTCCCCCTCTGGAAGAGTAGAGGTTTGTGCTAGGAATTGCTGATGGAGGGTGGCCTGCTTGGGTGCACCACGCTCATCCTCCCTCCTCTTACTCAGCCTGAGTGCTGTACTCACTGCTGCTTCGGCCAAGGACGGATAAAGAGGCAACATACCCATTTGCTAGCTCTCACCAAGGGATAATTCCTCCTCAGGAGATGCTTCAGTAAGCACCAGGAGCTGTGCCCTCCAGCTATGTTGACCATATGAAAATGTGGATGTTTAGTTGCTTACTTTTGCTTCCGAGTGCAAGATGAAGTCCAGTTAGTAACCTCTTTCTGCCCAGGTTTGTCCTGCCAGACATCCACGGGGACCAGTGGTAGCGGCTGTTCTATGCTTGAGCGGCAGAAACAATGGGGATGGCTTGGTGCTCACATTGCTCTGCTCGAATCAGTGAGCTAACGATCTGACAACTCTGCTCTCTGGTTAAATAAACACGAATCTCTAACAGCTCCTCTTATCCAGAGCCTCTGGCTTGTTGAGAATGGGATGAACACCTCCAGGTGTTGGAGGTTTCACTTCAGTACAAACCCCTCAGATTCTTTTAGTCTCTAATTGGCAAATTAGGCAGCTTAATGGCAAATGCAGGATATGTATCCTTAATCCATGGAGAATGCCTTAGATCACGAGCCATTATTTTAATGCACTCAGGTCATCTAATGCATCGGTAGAGCTTGACCCTACCAGTATCTTTAAACATTATCTGTCATCAAAACCCAGCTTCTCTACAGTCACTTCTCAAGCATCCTCCTTACTCTGCTGCTGTAGCTCTACAAGAGCATGTTCATGCATCGGGAGGTTTAATGCTTTATCATCTCATTAACACACCCCTTTGTTTGGCAAAGGTCTTACCCTTATACTTGTTTACAAACAAATAACACTAAACTTTCCAGGAGCTTAATTGCTTTTGTTTGCAATACAACCACTTAATGTGGTCAGTTATTTGTAGGCACTTGTGTATCCTTGTAGTACCCGGCAATAAACTGTGAAGCATCATAGGCAAAATTAACTGGAACATGACTTGTTAATTATAAAGGTGCTCTAAAGTCCGTATTGCATTTGACAAAATGATTAGTTATAAATATTTTATTGCCAACAGCAGGCTGCTTGTAATGCCCCATAGTAGTTAATGGGGACATCATGTCATATTGTGTCCAACCCTGCTTTTTGTGACTTGGAAGGGAGCAGGGTTAGACCTGCCCAAGCAGCACTTTCCTCAGGCAAGCATTCCCTAACTCCTGCAGCAGAAGGCAAAATGCCTTTCTCTGGGAAACATGATGCATTTTCCCCGTGGTGTAGAGCAGGGAATGGCTAGAAATGAGGAATATTTGGGGTCACTGGACTGGCTAAGCCAGTGACTGCGTGGCATTGTCAATCAGTGTCATCTCCCATTTGTGCCGGACATTTCTTAGTGCCAAATATTTTGAAGACAGGTCCTCACCAGACATTAACCACATTTCATGTTCACCCATCATCAAGGGCAGGACACACCCAGGTACTACTATTTATGTCTGACTTCAAGATGAATAAATACCCAAGCATATAATGTGAGTAGAGTAATAAAATTTATAATTAAGAGAGACAAAGTGACCTATTTAATAATATGGCTTTGTCCATCTAACAGGACGTTGTGGAGCACCATCACATGAGACTCCAATTGCTGTCAAAGCCAGAGTGATCCAACAGTGCAAGAGGGAACCACTCATGCTCTTCCCAAGAATAGCTTGTTGTATTGTGTCTTGACAGTGAAATTCAACCCCCACTCAGGCTTCTATTTGATGGTCTTCTGAACAGGATGTTGCCATCCCCACACTCCATGAGAAGACACTGCTGTCAGGTCTGGGCTCTGCGCATGGCTGCCCTCTGACACCTCCAAGGACCTCATACATCTTGCACAGATGGAAGGCAAATATTATGGGACCCCACCAGAGTGAGCACAGTGTAGATCACACCCTGTTCGCACAATAGGGAATAAAGAGCCATCAAGTCCCACCCAAGATGGGCCCCTTGCTTGTCACCAATAACATTGGCAAGTCAATTACTCTACAATAACTGCTTTTGTTAGTGGGGCTCATCCTTGCCTCCTGTTTTCAGAACATGTGTCTCCATTTGGGAGTGGTGTGGTGAGTTTTGGGTGCTATGTGGATGGGTATCTGACAGTGCAGGAAGAGGAGCATGGACACTGGTGTGGAGTGTGTCTTTGTGACAGTTTGAGAAGGATTAGGCTATTAGGATAATTTTACTAACTTCATGCTCAATTTGTACAAAACCCAAAAGGAAGCTTAGATATTGTAGCAAGTAAAATGTTCTCCAAAATAGAAGAAAAATGTCCATTTTACAGAATTATATTAATGTCAAAATTTGAATTTAATACTTCCACTAACATACCATAAACCATTGCTTAAATCCTACTGACGAATTTCTGAGGCTGCAGTTCTTACTCCTGTTTTTGGCTGAAGGTCTTTTTCAGCAAGTAAGAAAAAAACAAATTAAAAGACCCTGAAGCTGCCCCCCATGCACACACCCTCAATGAATTCTTCCTGTAGCAGCATCACCTATTTTCATGAAAAGTCTTTCAACTTGCTTATGTGTCTATGACAAGACTTCACATCTTATGTGAAAAGAAATTGAACTAATATGTTTTATTTTCATAGCAGTTTTAAACTCACCTGGAAACAATTGGTTTCTAGATGAGTATCAAAATTCCAGGAATAGCCAAATAAACCTCATTACAAACATCTTGGAGAACGAGCAAAGGAATAGTGCTGCCTCCTCTGCTGTGCCACAGCCCCCTTTGTGTAGGCTGCCCAACCTACAGCTGTCTTCTAAGCCAGTGGCAGGTTTCCTCCTCCAGCAGAAAAGAACTTTCCCCTTCTGACAGCTCTTGGATTTTTCCTGCTACAAGCTCCCAAAAGCTCTAATCCTAGAGCACAGGTTCCTCTTCCCTTCCTCTTCCTAAGCTGCTTCCTCCTCCAGAGCCAGACAACAGGAATCAGGCTGAAGGAGAGTAAATTTATCACCAGCAATGTGTCCTTGTAGCCAGCAACCACAGGCTGGGCAACTGCTCTGTGCTGAGGAGACTTTCTTCAGTCCACCTAAACCTGGTGCTGGTTATGGAAGAGTTTGGTGCAGTCCTGCCAGCTTCAGTGGATCCAGTCACTGGGAATGTTCCTTATGGACCACTCTGGGCATATATTCCGACCCTCATGTAGAGAGAACAGTTTAGCTGGCAAAGCCACACCAGAAAAGCAGAATTCAGTCTCTGAAAGTCTTCAAGAGTCTGTTTTGTTCAGTGTTGCAAAGCAACAAAAGAAAGCAGGTGTTAAAGAAGTAAGTCACCTGCGGTGCTGTTAGTCACACTTGCAGTGATGCTGTGCAGTGAATTGTCTTGGTGCCTGAAGTGATGACTTCTAGAAGAGGCAGGGCTGCATTAATTAGCTGACACTTCCTCTCAGATTTTTCTCTTAAATAAATTTACTGTATCTTGCAAACAAGATACCATTTATGCACATTCCCTAAATAAAAATATTTCCTGTGCCTGCTGAAGACAATGAGGGGTCAACACTAACTTTTATTTCCTATTTATAATCCCCTGGTGTCTTCTCCTCACCATTAACTAAATATCTACTCCTGTCAGCTGATGGGAGCTCACTATGTTCCTTAATCAGTATACAGTTACTAGTTGTGGTTGTCTTGTGGTGTGGCTTCTTTAAGAAGCAGCTAGAAATTTCTTTGGGGTCCAAGAGAGTAAATACCTGGGTTTCAAGGCCAAGCTCTGCTTCAGACAAGTGCTGGTCACAGCCTCTGGGAATCACATTTTAGAGACAGTGTAGTAATACGGAAGAATCTGTGACTTACATTGGAGCAAGCCCCTCCCTGACAGAACCTGCAGCCCAAGGAGAGAGATAAGAGGCAGAGAGAGGGAGATGGAGGCCCACACCGGAGCAGGTTTGCTGGGGGTGCTTGTGACTCTGTGGGGGACAAGGCTGAGGTCAGCAGTCTGGGACTGAGAGACTGAGAGTTTATGAGTTCATAGAAGTGACCCACACTGGGGCAGTTGGTGAAGAGCCGAGGCCCTATGGGAGAGGACTCAAGTGAAGGTCATGGAGGACTCTCTCCTGTGGGTGGGACCCCACACCAGCACAGGCAAAGAGTGTGAGAAATGCTGTCCCCACAAGAAGGAGAACAACTCATGAAGAACTGACCAAAGACTGAAGCCTCCATTCCCTATTTCCCCCCTTTCCCCTGTGCCATCCTGGGGAAGAGAAACATCATGAACACAGTGAAGTCTGCAGAGAAGGGAGGGGTGGGGGTGGTGTTTTAAAAGCTGTTTGTACTTATTATCTGATGTTGGTTTCTGTGTGTGTGTAGTGCAGTGTAATAAATTAGAGAGTTTTCTCTCTTCTGTGTTGAGTCTGTGTTGCCCATGACACTAATTGCAGAATGATCTCTCCTTGTCCTTATCTCGACTCCAAAGCCTCTCAACATATATTTTCTCCCATGTCCAGCTAAGAAGGGAGTAAAAGAGTGACTTTGGTGAGAGTCTGGCCTCCATCCAGGATCAAACCACTACAGTAATAAAATTGAATATGGTTGTGAAGAAGCAAATTATTTTCTATACCTTTGCAGTCATCCAAGGAAAGTGCATTTGTCTATTTTTCTGCTTCCTGTTTTCAAAGACACCGTGTTTGCTGCTCCCTGTACCATTATTTATTCAGGAGAATGACAGACAAAAGTTTCATATTTTCACATGGCTTCCTTCAACAATAATAATCTAGATGCATAAATAATGCTTCTAGAGCAGCAGTAATCATCACAGGATCCTGGGATGGTAAGTAATGGGATGCAGCAATGTTTTGCTTCATTATTGGCACACATACTACTGATGGCATTGGCCAGGGATCAATCCAGATAGCACTGTCACACTATTAACACTGTACAGATTGCCTAGAGCTGAGGTCTAACTGGGAAAACTGGGCACTGGGCAGATCCTACAAGAGAGTGGTAGTGTGAGAGCCACAAATGGACCAGCTACAGCAGTCATGTTCATGTTAAGCACGCAGAACTTTGGGAAGGGATCTGGGGAAGGCAGGAGGGAAGAAGAACAATTCTTCTGGAAGTGATGCAAGTCTGCCGAGCTTTCCTTCTTCCAGAGGCAGCCCCAGTGGGGCTGTACAGCCATCTCAGAGTGACTGGGGAGCCCGGTCCTGGCAGACACAGCTGCTGCTGCTTCTTTAAGGGGGGCATCTCTAGCTGGATTTCCCAATTTGTCCCCACTCCTACATGGAGTCCCCATTGAGCCCCAGGTTCCCATTTCCCAGAGGATGGGAAAGGAGGGAGGAAAATCTCCCCTGCATTGGGAATTCTTCACCAGACTTGAATTTAACTCTATTTTAACCCCATGTCACAGCCATCCAGGGCTTGGGTCTGACTTTTTCTGATTTCTTCAGGTAGTGTGCTGACTGGCTTCCTTACCCCTCTTTCTTGCAAACCTGGACCGTGGCAAAGCCAAAGGATGACCAGACAGAGTCTCCATGCCAGCAGCGACTATGCATATTCATGCAGACATCATAATAATAGCGTGCAATACTTAGCATTTATATTGAGAATTTTGCCTCCCAAACAGCAGACGTAGATTAAAATTCTAATCCTGGTCTTGAATACCAATATCTGCTGCTAGTCTCTCTCCCTTTCCTGCCTTTCTGAAAGTGAATAAATAACTAGCTGATGAGAGAGGAGGCGTTTCTTTATTCAGAGCGATCAGGCTTGTGGAAATCAGTTGTTCAGGCTTGTGGAAATCTGTTATTCATGCTATGCATGTTCAGGTCCTGCACACAGCTTCAGTATTGTCATTCCCCAAGAAGCAGTTCGTGTTGCTGTGTCTTCTGGGAGACCTAGCCCTACCCAGAGACAAATCAGCCAACACTCATGGACAAAAATGTCCTCTGGTTAATTGAATCCAATGTTTATCTTACTCCTCTCTAACTGCATCTGCTGCCAGAAGTTTCACATCCCATTAGCTTTTCTTTTCTTCAGGCAATCCCATAGGATCCAGCATCCCAACTTCTCTTTCTCAAAAAATTACTTGCTAACCACACATTCTTGTATTTTTTCCTCCATCACTTGGAGTCTGAGCTTCATCTGGAAAAACAGTCTTCCCTCAGTTCCACACGTGGTGGGGTTCATTGTTGGCTTGTGTCCTGGCTGATTCAGGCAGGTGTCTGGGAATGACTCACAGCAGACTTTGGTTTGGGCAACTTATGCTATGAAGATGGAAGGTTTGATTTCTCAGCTGCCTGTTGAAGAGACAATAGCTAGGACTATTTGAAGGTTGAAGTCCAGACTTGCTCAGATATGGGTTTGGCTGAATCCTATCCTGCCTTACACCTGAGCAGCTACCCATGAAATTCAGCATGCTACAAACAGGGTATTTTCCATATTAGTGGGAAATCAGGTTCTCCCAAACCACTACTGAGAGCTGTGTGTCTGGCTGCTTGGCTTCTTTTTGACAAATCCTACTTCCAGCAGAAGCATTGTAGAAGTTGAGGGATGCACACTGCTGCGCTTGTCATATCTTTCCTTTCCAGAGGCTTTTTGCAGGGTTGAAGTGAAAAACTCGCTGCCACATTTACCATGAACCTGAGGGAATCACCCTACTGCTGCCCTTTTCATGCCTCCTTCACCAGCCATTCAAGGAGGGAGAGCTCTCTTCTTGGGCTGCTTCCTTGCAGCTGCTGGCAGAAGATGCAACTTCCAATCTGAGGAATCCTAGACAAGCCAAGAGACTCAAGGTGCAGGGTGTCCCATGGCCAGTGGTCCATGAAGCTCAGTCAACATCCTTCCAGAGCCAGCCACTGAAAACCAGTGGGCAGTAAACGTGTCTTGGTCCTACCCTTCATTTATTTAGCACTGGAGAGAGAATATGGAAGTAGAGATGGAAACCCTAAACACACCCCTTTGGGAAGAGGTTGGTGAGGCAGATTGCACCCTATATCAGCAGCAGGTGCTGCTGTGCAGTGGTCACACATTGTCAGCAGTTGTTTTGAAGTTCTGTGTTACCTAGCCAAGTCTTGCAAATCTCCAAGGATGGGGATTCCCTTCTCTGGGTAACCGCTCCAGTAACAAGTTTACTCTCCCCTTAAACCTTTTAGGTCTTACCTAAAATCCCAGGCCAAAGTTCATAGCCCTGCTTTTATTGTCTGGCATTGCCAAGAGGAGTTTGAATACCAGGTCTGTGCGGTAGCTCTCTGGGCAGTTGTAGCCAGTATTAGGGAGCTGTTAAATCAGCCCTTAGCCTTCCCTTCTCCAGCTCAAGTTCTTCAACTTCTCCTCCTAGATTATGTGCTCTAGGTCCTAACCAGCTTGATAACCCTCTCTTGGTCCTTCTCCAGTTGTTCCACAGCTCTTTTGAAATGCGAGGCCCTAAACTGGATAATATTGACTATTATCCTGCAGCCCTTACTCAAATACCAGCTCTCTTCACCCAGCTACCTCCTCTTTACCGCCCTTCCCATGGGAAGAAAGCTCCCTGTCACCACCCATGGATCTAATTCCTTGCTCTTCTTTCCACTTGTTACCAACCATGGCTACATAGGCATGCAAAGGGGAAAAAAATCCCCAAACCCCAGAAAAAAAGTCTGTTCAAGGAGCTCACATCCTTTTGCACAGCTTTACAGATGAATATTACCTTGCCCCACTTATCAAACCTTGACAAAAAATATAGGGCAGCTCATGCACCAAGAGCACATGCCATGTTCACTACTATTGTCTTGAATTTCGTCTCTGTATTACATAGGCTTCCTTGTATTCATGTACTTCATATATATCTGTTACACACACTTCAGCTGTAAATTCCCATGGTGTGACTTCTCACTTTCTGGGTTTCTGGAGTCAATAACTCAGTGGGAACCTGCTCCAGAGTCAGGGCTCCTGCCTATCAGAGCAGCTGCGGTTAACAGGAACATGCTTAATACTGAAAGCAACAGAATGGTGCCCTGGTTGGCGCTGATCAGCACATGCTCTAGCTGCATCTGAGAAAAACACAGATGAAAGCTAATTTAAGGGAAGAAGAAAGCTGTGGCATAGAACATAATCCTGGAAAAGTAATTTCTGAGTGACAATGACACTCATGCTGTGAGACTGGAGAAAAGCATCGGTTTTGCCAGAAGAGTCTGCAATTTCCAGAGTGTTAGTAATCAAACACACTGTGTAACCAAGAACAAAATGCACGTAGCTCAGACCCCTGCAATCAGAACACAGCTTCCTTCTTCCAGACTCCAGCATGCAGAAAACCAAACCCATCCCTGACATTCCCTTGGGCAGGGGTACAACGGGCAGAACACTCATGATCCCAGCTTCCTATAAATCACGCCTATGAGAATCTCTCTGAAGTCGTGCAGTGGAGAACTGGTCCACATGGCAGGTGGCATTCCAGGTCACCTGTGAGACCATCCTGCAGCACAGTGTCATGGCCAGCCAGGAGCTGAGCTGGAGATGGTGAGGGGATGCTTGGTTTGAGCATTGCCAAGATGATTTTTTGTTATCTTTGCAGCCACAGAGTGAGAATTATTTCTCCTAACACACCGGCAGCGGGGGAGGAGGTGGGGGAGGCTGTAGATGACTGCCACATTGAGCTGTCAGCATGAAACACGTGCATAAACCTACCGACAGGCCAGAAATTCTTGAGTCCTCAGCTCTTTTCACATCAGACTGGAATTTGTGTCACATCCACAGAGAAGCCAGTTACCAGGCTGCTGTAACCACGACTGAGCGGTACCAGCTGCTTGTATTTTGTCTTTAACAGTCTGTATTACTTCACTGCCTTGAGTGCTACAAAGAGCCCGCAAGATAAAAACACAGCAAGAGAGTAGAGACAAGTGCCCTACTGTGGATAGGAAAGATAAAAACAAGAAGGGTAACAGGAGAAATGTCTGCTGACAGCAGGAAAGGACACTTCACCTGCACAGTGCAGCCATTGTGGCTGGGTAAATGTGGTGGGCTGACCCTTGCTGGAGACCAGCTGCCCTCCAAAGCCGCTCTGTCACTGCTCTCCTCAGCTGGGCTGGAGAGAGATGAAATAACAAAAGGCTCCTGGGTTGAGATAAGGACTGGGATAGAATGTTCAGCAGTTAATGACTCAGGCAAAACAAGCTCAACACAGAATAAAACATTTAATTTATTACCCAATTTAAACAAAGAAGTACAATGAGAAATAAAACCAAACCTTAGAACACCTCCCCCTATCCTTGCTTCTTCCCAGGTTCAACATAGGTGGACAGGGATGGGAGTTGTGGTCAGTTCATCACATGTTGTCTCTGCTACTTCTTCCTCCTTAGGGAGAGGACTTCTCCATGGACTGCAGGGGAATCTCTCCTCCAGCACCTGGAGCACCTGCTTCCCCATCTTCATCACTGACCTTGGTATCTGCAAGGTTTCTTACATCTTAGTTCCCTGCAGCTTTTTTTGTCCTTCCTAACTCTGTTACCACCACTACCACTCTTGGTGATGGGCTTGACCTTGTCCAGTGGTGAGTCCATCACTGAGCTAGCTTGTACTGGCTCTGTCAGACCTGGGAGGAGCTTCTATCAGCTTCTCATGGAAGCCACTCCTGCAGCTTCCCCTACAACTACCAAAACCTTGTCACACAAGCCTGTAACAGTAAGTCAGTGAAGCCATAGAAAGAGAATTTGTCTCTTTCCCCCCTTTTATGGGCAAAAGTGCACGTGCTGAGAGGTGAGTGTGCAAGGTCTCACTTGCTTAGAGACACAGTGTCCTGGAAAGTCCCGGAGCTACTTTAAGACCTGACCTGCTAGTCTCTGGAAATTTGAGGCAGCAGTTTCTGGCTACTGGACCCCTAGCTCAGGCAGGTGGAGGCAAGGGCATGGGGCAGGACTTTGCCACAGCTCTGACCATGTGTCTCCTCTCACCACACTCCTCTCTCAGCATCACACAAGCTGGTGGGGATGCATGGGGCACGCAGAGCATAGGTGCCAGAGCAGCACCACCCACATGCCACAGCCATGTCTCTGCCCCTGGCATAGCACCCAAAGCCTGCTGTGGGGCTCAATATTTCTGATCCTGGGCTGGGGGACTTGCTGTGAAGGAATACAAGCTCTTCCATAACCCTCTTTGCCGTAACCCTCAGCAAAACAAAGCAGAAGCCATAACCCACAGATCTATGCCAGGGGAGACAAACTGCAAAAGAAAATGAGCACAATGTGCTTATGCAACGGAGTTCTTGTGGTGTTAAAATCCTTGTGAGCTGTGAGAGAGAGATTGTGTGCTGTTAAAAGGATATTCCATACTTACTTATCTGTGTGTCTAGTGTACAAAGAGAAGTTTTGCTGGTGCTCTAGAGTTGCCTCGGGTTATGAATTTTTTATATATTTCTATAAATAAGTGTTTATTTCCTTGAGTTCTCCAACTATTAACATAATGATTCTGAATTCAAGGAGGTTTTGTGTCTTGATAAACTACTATCCTGAGTTTGCAAGTGTGTCGACTGCTTATGGTTAAACTATATTATTTGCTAAGAAAACATTTACAAAATCTCCAAAATAGAGTCATTATCTTTTACCTAACACTTATTATACTATATACTATTATTGTTAATATGCTGATGTTTCTCAAACAGTTCCCTGTTGTTATGTGTGGCTTGCCTGATGCAGGAGCACCAGGCTGTGAATTTTTTTTCCTGTAGAATGCTTCATAAACTATTTTAAATATATGGAAAAATATTTCACCCCAAAGGTGGCCATATATTGCTACAAGTTGCTCAAAAAAGCTATAGAATTTCTGTCCTTGGAGGCATTCAACACTCAACGAGACACGTTGCTGAGCATCTTGCTGTAGCTGAATCTGCTCTGTGCAGGGATCAAACTGGATGACTTCCTGTATTGCTCCAAATACCATTTTACGGGAACTGGGGTGAGTGGTTTGTCTCAAACAATCTGTCTTGCAAGGTAACAGAACCAGCAGAGGCAGGGTAATGTTTTGGGAACTGGTTCTCGCCTCAGAGGGAACTTATCCTGCAAACATCTGCAGGGTGTGGGACTAGGGCCTCCATCCTCCAAAAGTTGGAAGGTCCTTTAGACTCTTGATCTCCAAGCAGCCCACCCTGACAAATTCATATGCTCAGTCTCCCCCAAGGGGTGGGACCAAAGAGCATAAAAGATGTAGATTTAGGACATCTGCTGCACACTTACCATCCGAGGATGACAATGGACGCTGGGTCCTCAGGTGATAGCATCTTATTTTTTCTCACCAACTTCTAACCTTATTCTCAGCACATTGGAGTAACAACACTTTCAGTTTTGCTAAGTCCTACTAATTGCAATGCGTTGCTCCAAATAGATACTGTGGTGTGGTTTTGTGTGCGAGGTTTTAGTCCTACTGGCTTTTAAGCGAAGTTGTGCTTTGCTTGGATCTCCTGGGTAATTGCTGTTACTCCTGAGTACTGCACAGAGGAGTATAGAAGCTAATCTCCTGGGTGTGTTGTTAGGAGAGACTAGCTAAGGGAGGGTTAACCTGGCCCTTGCAGGCAGGTAGAAGAGGTTGACTCTAACAAGTCTGAATCTCTCTGTTTCGCCCTGCCCACCTGGTGGGATGTGACACCTCCAGAGGTCTTTTCCAACCTGTATAATTCTATGATTTGAATGTAATTTAAAATATAACTCAGGGAAGATAATTATTTTAACTGAGTAATTTAGCCAAAGCAAAATAGAAAAGACACAAATCGTGTCACAGCAGTTGCTCGTTTAGGGAACTGGGAGTTCCTGGTGCTGCTGTATGCAGGAGATGCAGACAGTACATTTTGTTAAGGTGATTTATTTCAATTAAAGAAGAGCAGATATGTAATTTTTTCTTTGCATGCATCAAATGCATGGTACCAGTTTCTGGATCAGGAAGAGGACTTTGCACAAAATAAATGGCAGCTTCTCTTTCTGATGACAACATAGGAGGTGCAATTGCATGACCTCTGCCTCTAGCACATAAATACAAGTCAAGGAACAAGGAGTTTCATCTTTCAGTAATTGCATATCCCTCACTGACAGCATTGCTTTATTTTCAGAATTCTTCCTTTAAGCTTTCAGCCCTAAATTCAAACCTAGCTTAGCCCCTCTGTGACTGCTAGCTGTGTTACTGCATCTGTGTTACTGTTCTTCATTGACTAGGCAAGAGCTGAAGGCTCAAAAAGAGCCCCTGTCTGGAGGGTATCTGAGAAGACTATTACATTGCTCTTGACTCAGACACATCTCTTTGTTTGAATTAGCCCCAGCCATCATTTAGTTATTCCCAAATCCGAAGGCTCCAGGAGATTTTTATTAAATTGTCATCACTAGTTGATTGTATACCATGGGCTGAAGGCAGGAGTCAAACAGTCTCATGTGGCCCCATAGGGCTGGATGTCCTGGTCAGGTCACAGGGGCATTTCCAGAGTCCCTCCATGCACACTGTGCCATAAGGGAGTGAATATTGTAGCACATAAGGAGGAGAGAGGAGTGCTTGTCAGTCACATTTACCTGCTTTACAGGTCATAGTCTTGATACCATCCCCTCTGGAGGCTGAGGGTCATAAGAATAAGACCATGAAATCCTTTTTTATTTTTGCCATGATGCCAGTACCACCCACTTAACTGCTCTTTGTAACTATGACTAAGAACAATCTCCATCACTCAAATCAATCTAAATCTCTTGCTTGTAGAAGACAATTTAGCTGCTTTAGATATTCCTATCCACAAGAGCCATGCACAGTGCAGATAAACTCCTTGTAATCCATAAGGATGGTAGCTTGGCTAATGTTCCATCAGACCAAGCACAGGATAGTCTCCCGTGCCAGGTGTCTCAGCAAACACTACAAATCATGAGCAGATAAACTTTGATGACCTTCCAAGAAAAAAAAATTAACTTGGTGCAGCTGATGAACAAACCCATTTCCTAAATTCTTACAGTCTTTGTAGAGAGTTTACTGCCTAGGAGCTGGCCTGGGACATAGTGTGTGCTATCTCAAAACAGTTATTCACTGAAGTTTTTGCAGACTTCATGCTTCATATGGAAGAAATATGACTACTGGCAGTGAAAAGTTTACTAGAACAGGAGCTGGAAATGAGCTCCAACAGTGGTCATGGCTTAGGCAGTGCTTACAAAGAGGCAAGTTTCAAACTCTCTGGAACTGTTTTTTAGGAGAAATCACCCAATATCCAGTCTTTTCTAAAATACAGATTATAACAAAATCACATTAATTGCTATAGCAGCAAGTGGAGGAAGAAAAATATTTCAGAACAATAAGACATTGCTTTGTATTGCAAAATAATCACAAGTCCTTATATTAATTGTGAAATTCAATGGAGGAAAAATGATACTATCACAACTAAACACTAAATACACCTCTGAGGCAGTGTACCTGGCAGTCACATTACTCTCTGCACCAAAACATCCACAGACACTGCTCTGTACACCCAGGTCCAGCAAGCTGCCCCGAGGCAGCCCTGCACAGTGGGGATGGGTGCCTGGGTGCAGGGGGAGAGGGGCTGAGTACTGTTGTGGGGCAGAGGCAGACTTTGAGCACTGCATTCCCAGGCAGCAATGGAATTGGTAGGAATAGACCTTTGCACATTTCTGTTCATCATAAAGAAACTCCTTCCCTTCTTCTGAAGCTTAAGTGTTGGACTGAAGGACACAAGTAGAAACTTGCTTTACAAATAGAATGAGATAGAATATCCTCAACAGAGAAATATTGCAGCAAGTGACAACAATTTTTTATGCCATTTTTTCTTTGCTTTGTAAATTGAAATTTGAAATGTCACAATTTGTAGCAGCATTCTGACTTCTGATATACATTGCAAAGCACGCAATCACATTTGCTATTTACCAGGGACTACACATGCTAAGCAACATACCTGATGCCAGCTGGACATAGCATCTGGTTTCTGAAAAGCCAATTGTCCTGGTTTTGGCTAGGAAGGAGTTAATTTACTTTCTAGCAGACGGTGGATTGCCGTGTTTGGGAGTTAGGGTGAGAGCAGTGCTGATAACACACTGATGTTTTCTTTGTTGCCAAGTAGTCAGGGACTTCTCAGTTGCTCATGCTGCCTTGTACTACATGGTGGTGGGAGGGAGGGGGGAGGGAAGGCACCCTGGAAGGTGGGAGGGGACACAGCCATGATAGGTGACCCAAACTGGCCAAAGAGGGTATTCCATGCCATTTATGTCATGCTCAGCATAAAGGGGGCTGGTGGATGGAGGAGCACATAGCTCCAGGATGAGCAGCTTTGGGGGACGGTCCAATTTCAGAACAGCTCTGACCTGTACAGCCTGAGTTGTGCAGTTCACTGAGAAACTGCATTGTGTATCACCAGTTTTATATATTTTGCTATAAAGTCCTATTATTGTTATTTCTCTTTCTCTGCTGCCCAGTAAACTGTCCTTATCCCAACTCCCAGTGTTTGTTTTATTGGCTTTTTTTCCCCTCCCTTCCCCCTTACACCCCTCCTCACCCTCTTAGAGAGAATGTCTGCATGGTGCTCAGACCCTCCCTGGTGCAAAATCACGGCACTGATGCTTCTTTACATAAATATTCTTTTTATAAAGCAATGACCAAATAATATATTTCTAGTTAGATTTTTGGACAAAAAGAAGAATTCTTATCCAAAGCCTTATCTGCAGATCTGGAAGTCAATATATTTTGCTAAAAGCTATGTACCTGATAGATGAATTTCAGTACTAAACTACAATCCCCTCTTCAGAATACATGGGTAACGTTCAAGGGCAAGAGGTGAAAGAAAATTGAGTGGTTTTTTTAATTGGTAGGTTAAAAAAGTATATAACTGAAGTTGGTGCTTAAGTGTCATCTCAGTTACTAGATTTAAATATCTGTATGTATACAAAAGTATGCATGGAATCACTCCAAACTAGTATTGAACTAAGAGAGCAGAAAGCTTGTCCAATCTGAAACTTCTCAGTGTGATGCAGTTAACCAAATAGCATAAAACCCATGGATAATATAGCATATAATCCATATTTGTCTGCTGCTACAGTGCTTGAGGGAAAGCAATGGTGTGGCGGAGTGAGGAGAGTTCTCCTCTTCAAGTGAATCACACAAAACCAATTTGTCCTCTCACAGACATCAGATTCCCTTGAATATTTGGGATTTTGAGGGATAGGGAAGGCTACTTACAAAGTCTTGTCCTCATGTTTCCTTCTGTCCCTGTGCACCACTCTTCATTTCACAGCTCTTCAGTGTGATCATATGCAGAATAAAGTTTCCATCTGAATAATTGACAAGCTCAAATCACTCAAGAAGGGTATGACAACATCTGCAAAGATACAGATGCAGAGATGACTTTCACTAGGCCCTTGCAAGGTGCTTTTTTATTGGAGTTTATTTCCATAGGAAAGTACATCCTTCAATAAATAGCTACTTCAAATATAAATCAGTTTAGTGAAACATGAAGTGCATTTTTGTGCTTTATTTGCATCTCTAAATCTGAGTTACTATTTGCTTAAATCTTAAGAACATGGGAAAAGTAGCTTTCAAAAAGTCTGTAAAATAACTGCAGGTCAACCCATGAACATTGACGGGAACTACCAGTAAATGGTGAAGGTATTCAAGAGGAATGGGTTACTGCAGCCCAAATGATTGACACAGCATGCTCTTACTGGGTCAGTTAACACCATGTGATCTCTTTATTTTTAACCTAAAGAGTTTTAAATACAAGGAGAAAAAAAGACAGAATAGAAAATGCATATTGTTTATGTATACTTTTTCTTAATATTTGTAAAGAACACTAATGGTCTGCTAAAGATGATTTCTCTGCAGATTTCATACTGTAGGTGGTGAATATTAGAGCCCTATTAAACAAAACATAATTAGTACTGCTGTCAGCTATTATTTTGTCACATAACTTTTTTTTTCTGGTTTTGAGTGGTTTTTCTTAAGCAAGGGAAGCACAGGTTATGAAGAGGAAAACAACACTTAATTGAGTTTCTGTTACCCAAACCATGCCTCAGCTAAAGTCAAAGAAATGAAGAGGCTTAAGAAATCATTTAAGGATACAGCATGATTCTTTCTAATTATCATTACAAGAACTGGGCAGCTGAATAAAAGGCATTCAGTGAAGCCGTTGTCCACTGAAGTGAAGACTTTGAAAATCTTGACAATACTGTTAATTTGTGTTCCCATCTCTCAAGATCTTATTGAGATGTAATGGACTTGGTATTTATCCTCCACAGTCAAAGGAAAATGGAAAAAAAAAAACCCTTCTTCTTCCATTAGAAAGCAAGTTTCTTGCCTTTGCAGATACAAGGAAAAAGCTGAAAGTATGATCCAGAGTACTTAAGAAGGAAATAGATTTTCAGATTGAATGATTTGGAAGAAATTACTTTTGATCCAATATTATGATTTTTGGGAGGTAATTTGAATTGTGGAACAGCTGACACAGTCAACACCAGTTTTATTTTTAGCTAATCCCATCATTCTCTGAAAAAGAAAAATAAATTAGACAGAATGAGCAAAGCATAAGGAAACCTTCGTGTTTTCCCATCCCAACAAACAAGATGCAAAAAATAAGCCAATGTTGTTGCCTTGAAAGATAACAGAGAAGAAATGCTTCATAGCAGAGACAATTTAATACATGCCTGTTGCATTTTACATGTGGCTTATAGTCCACTCTGAAGAAAGCTTTTAAAATTTCTCTCTACCGGTCCTGCACACACTTGTCTAAAAATCAAGCGGTACAAGACTCAGAGAAAGCTTGTGAAGAATAATAAATAAAATAATATTCTGTATGCTCTCATAAATGATACTCATAATTTAATGTCCTGTATAATTTTTTCTACATTTTTCCAGCCATCTACAAACTTTTTGTGATAAGCAGTGAGTATTTTAATGGTATTTTTATGAAGCAAGAAAAATCAAGATGGCCATAAAATGCAGATGTGGTGCTACATCTACACCTTTCATTGACAAATCCGTAAAAGTGCAACTGAAAAAAATACGCATTTCCTGTGCAACACTTTCAGAATGCCTCATTTGCATTAATTCCTCATCACTCCTCTATAAGAACCAGTTTTCATTGTAAGAAAAGTTTTCAGGGAGAAGATTAAACCCTTCATTTACCCTGTTTTTGGGGAAAATCAGCTTTGTCTATTGATGTCATCTAAAGAATGACAACCCCCCCCTAACATTACACACTTCTTGTTAAGAAATGGCTTTTGAATGGTTGTAAAGTATTGACTCCTTTTAGAAGGTCCCTTCCAACACAAACCATTCTGTGATCCTGTGAAGAAGATCATGTTAATGGGCATGGGCTGGTCAACAGGGAAACTGAACCTGTAAAAACTGCACTAATTATGGCTCATGCTTCTTGGCTACTTTGAGTCTGTGGTTTTCCTGAATTAAAATACCGGTGTAAGGTGTTGAGTTTGTATGTGCAGATCATAGGTTGCATGATTAGGTCTATTGAAGCAATGCTCTCTGCAGTAGGATCCAGGAGTGCCTTGCAGGCCCAGGTGCCCATTGAATTCACATCCTGGCTCCATGTTGACATAAGTCCTGGTGACTCCCAACAAGTCTTGTCCAAAGGCACTACTGCACTTCACCATGTGTCTCTAACTTTGATGACCAAGACCACAGCACACTCTTCCCATGGCATGGCTTCAGGAAATGAAATCCATTCAAAAAGTTACTTGTTACTCATTGTTGTAAGTTACGACCAGGGGCCTGGTATTGTGCTGTACATCTGTTGGTCTCATAATGTCAGATTTGAAACACTGCCATCTGGCTTCCCTCTTTACAATTGTAACAGAAACATTTTTTTTTTAAAACATTGAATCATAGAATCACAGAATGCATTAGGTTGGAAGGNGGAGAGGAGAGGAGAGGAGAGGAGAGGAGAGGAGAGGAGAGGAGGTGATGAAGCACAGCACGCTTGCACACATATTTGTATGAGCAGAAAATCTCTCTGACCACGCTATTGCTCTCCAGATGCCCAAGATAGGATCAACCCAAGGGAAAGCAAGGAATTTTTCCCTTTGGAAGTTTATGAACTTGCTGCTTTCAAGGTCTGCTTCTGTATTTGTAACATGCAGGAGATAGATAATCTCATCTTTATATCTAAACTTCCATAAGCCAGATACATCTATGAAAAAGACAGAGAAGCTGAAAAGCAAGCAACCCACCAATTACAGGTTGCATATAAAAGTGTTTTTTCTCAAGAAACTGTGAAAAACAAATCAAGCCCCACCCCAACAATTCTGTCCCTCTAACCAGGATTCTAATGCTAAATGTAAGTGCAAAAGTACATCTTCAGGGGCCCGATATCCAGGCGTGCTAAGAAGCCACAAATTCCATTAAGTCAGAGTCATGTTACTTTGAAGATTAAACTACTTGTATTTAAGTGCTTTAATGGAGATTTAGCAATCTACTTTTATGAAACCACCTTTAAACGTTTCATTTATATAACGAGGGAAAAACACTGTCCCATTTTCAGGAAGAGACAATCCCAGACAGCAAGATGTTGAAGTTATTGCTCATTCCCTGAACTGAGCAGATGCGGTGGTCCGTGCAGGGGCATGGGGCTGCCTGAACACAGATGTGCAGCTGTGGGAAGCAAGGGGTCAACCCAGCACTCACCAGAAGAGACAGGAGAACAGCTCATCACCAAGGAAAAGGGGCAGTCAAGATGCCCATGACAGATGAGATCTTATAGTGGCCTTCCAGGACCTGAAGGGGGCCTATAAGAAATCTGGGAATGGACTTTTTAGAAGGGCATATAGTGATGGGACAAGGGGGAATGGTTTTAAATTGGAAGGGGGTAGATTTAGATTGGATGTTAGGAAGAAATTCTTCTCTATGAAGGTCATGGGACACTGGAACAAGTTGCCTAGGGAAGTGGTAGCTGCCCCCTCCTTGGGGGTGTTCAAGGCCAGGTTGGACGGCGCCTTGAATAGCTTGGTCTAGTGAGAAGCATCCCTGCCCATGACAGGGAGGTTGGAACTAGATGATCTTTAAGGTCCCTTCCAGTGCAAAACATTCTACGATTCTATGACAGCTCTGCATCTCAGAGCAGGTCTCAGCCAAGGTGCTCTGTTTCCCTCTACTGGTAAAATTTCAAGTGACGTTTTAAAAAAAATGTTTGTTTTCTGCTGGAGGTTTTAGGCTGCAGCTGTCCCAGGAGCAGTGTTCACTGCTTTGCTTGGGAGTTCTTTTGGGTTCTCCATCTTTCTTCTCAAATCTTCCCTCTGCTGAGGCCTTCTTTGCTGAGCTCTGTCACACAACCACTCCTATTTAATGCTGTTGATTTCAGCAGAGTTGGGCAGGAATTTAAATTATTAAGACATATCTCAAGGTGATTTATGGGTATTTAGAAAGGCTTCATTGATTTTTCAGGGTGAAAGCAATACCACGGCACTGAAGCTGTTCTAGATGACTTAACAAGTCTTTTAATAAACTGCTGTTATTTGGTTGCATCCAAAAGCCAGAACAGAGGTTCTGTTGTTGAAAAGTCTCAAGGTGACAAGCTGGTTAGAAGATACTGTAATTGTACACGCTGCACTGAGTGAACTATCTAGGTATTTTAATTGCTCAGCTAGACCACATTGCCCACAGATGGCTCCAGTCAGACTTCAAGCATGATACTTTGTTTGCGGTTGTCAGAGAAAACATCAGCATTCACAGCCATTAGTGGCCTCCAGAAGTATGCAAAATTAGCTTGAGAAGAAGCTTTCTGAACTTTGACAGACAGTATCTTAAAGAGACGTGGGCTTCCCAGCTTACAAACTTCTGCTGTCATGGAGCTTTTCAGTTTTTTTTTTCCCTTCCATACAACCTCCTCGAGACCAGAAGTTTCCCATGCATGATCCAAGCAAACGCAATTTTGATCTGTGGTAGCAGTAGAAGGGGTGGCATTTTAAACTCAGAATATACTTGAGTTTTTCCATATGTAATAAGAACAAATGGAGAATTTTAACTCCAGGAAAACCACATTATGGCTATATTTACTCCAGTGCTGTTCTTGAAAAGTCCCATCATTCATACTCCAATATTTCATTTGAAAATTGCAGATTGATTAGTTGAGCTATTGAACATGTCATGGCACAAAGTGTGTTAGAACCAACTTCAGAAGAGCCTTTGTCACACTGGCAGGCACGGGAGAGCAACCAGAGGTAAATGCCATACAAACTGTTGGGTCTTACAGTGAGTAAGAACCGAAGTGACAGAAAAAGGAAATTATAGGGAAGAAGAGCAAATTGAGTGCTTTGGAGAGGAAGTTAGACTGCAAATGCCTAAATATCCAATTAAAACTTTCTTGATAATTTACAAACATATTTCTGTTACAGCAGCAATTGGAGATTTTGAGAGATGATTCTATACCATTTGTGTGCATGCTGAAATGTTAAAAATGTATCAGAGGTTTCGGATTCTCTTTATTTTCACATCAATTTGTAGTTTCTTCATGTTCCTTTTCAATTTAACTGGAATCTATATTCTAGGAGTACAGATTACCAGCCCAGATGAACCAGCAGCTTAATAAAAAAAAAGCATATTTTGCAGTGAGCAGCATGTGTCCTTGTAGCAGCTCTAGTGTTATCCCAGAAGACCCGTGGCCAGGGGCTGGGAGGTGCAGACAGGTGGTGGCAGTTCTGATGGCTCCAGTTTCTGACCTTGCTCATGGTCAGTTTTATTCTGATTGATGATGGCTTATGTATCACAGAATCACAGAATATTAGGAGCTGGAAGGGACCTCGAAAGATCACTCAGTCCAACCCCCCTGCCCAAGCAGAATCATCCAGACTAGATCACATAGGAACGTGTCTAGATTGGTCTTGAATGTCTCCAGAGAAGGAGACTCCACAGCCTCTCTGGGCAGCCTGTTCCAGTGATACGTCACCCCCACAGTGATAAAGTTATATTAAGATGGAACTTTCTATGTTCCAGTTTGGAACCATTTCCCCTTGTTCTATCACTGGCCATCACTGAGAAGAGCCTGGATCCATCCTCCTGACAATCACCCTTTACATATTTATAAACATTAATGAGGTCACCCCTCAGTCTCCTCTTCTCCAAGCTGAAGAGACCCAGCTCCCTCAGCCTGTCCTCGTAAGGAAGGTGTTTCACTCCCTTCATCATCTTGGTGATGATACCATCTTTGAACCGAGTAGTTCTGTACTGCTGAGGCTAGATGCAGATGAAGTTTGTCTGTTTGCATTGCCCTCCACAACCCACTTTTTGAACATACATGTGCACTGTAAATGTAGTCAAGAAAACGCACGCTTCATTGAAGCACTAATTCCAGTCTGTGTGGGAAAGTCGTTAAGACTACATATTAACCCTACAAATTCAGTAAATGGTGGAGGAGGAACTTGGTGGAATATAGCTGCTTAATTCAGCCTAATCTCTGCTGCTGAAGATAATGAGATTATTCACATTATTCTGAGATTAGCTGGAAAACCACAACTGCCTGCAATAACTGTGAGCATCATTTAGTTTTCTTCTGCACTGTTGTTAATGTGCAAGAAAGCGTGAGCTCAGATGGATGAGCCCATCTCTGCTTGATTTGTAGGATAAATCATTTGAAGAAAACCCCAATCATTTCATAGTAAACTGAGCACAATTAACAGGCATTTGGGGACAATAGATATTTTTCTAGAAACATTTCTGAAAGCATAAGAGGACCAAAATGGCAAAATCACACGATTAACAAGAGCACAGTGTGAGAGCGAATAGATCTTTTTGTTAACCCTCAGTAAATTGCATCAAAGTGGGCACTTTCAGACCTTACTGCAATTTGGAAATGAGAAAGCTGAGCGATGCTGGATCATACATCTCATTACTCACAATTTTTCAATATTCTATAACATATTTTGCTTGACTGGAAGCTTCCATTTTTGCACTTATGCCCCACTATGATTGTAATGAACAGGAATGCTTTAAGCATGACAGAAGGTCTGGTTTCTTCTTGCCTGATTCTGCTCCCCTTGGGGGTCAACTGCTCAGACAACATGATGAAACCTCATGCAATAGCAGAGGGAAGGGAGACACCAAGACTTTTCCATTTGACGTGGTGTGATCCCGAATGCATGAGCAAAGTGTTCGTTGGTGGAGTGGGGTGAAGATGCAGAAAAGGCCTTGACCACGTGTACGCACTGCTCAGCAATAATGAAGGCATCTCTGTATCATCAACATTGTTTTCCGCGCAAATCAAAACCACAGCCCCATACTGGCTGTTACGAAGAAAATTGACTCTTTCCCAGCCAAAACCAGCACAGCAGGATTACCTAACCCCGTCTGTTAAATGCTTGGTGATAATGGAGAAAAAACAATGAATATGAGCTAATATTTTCCATTTGTCAATAACAGTAAAGCCTTAAATGAAGGAACCTTGTGCCTGACACTTGAAGGCCTCTTCCCTCTGTGAAGTGTAGGGCAAAACTCTTATTGTGTTTAATGGTTTGGCATTGGACCTATACTACCAAATATCCAACATAACTCTACAAAAAGCAGCTGAAGTATGATTCAGGACAGAGATCTCAGCTCTTACTACAGTCAATGAAGATTACTTGGTACCATCAGCACTGTCTAGATAGCGACTCAAATGATCTAACAGAGGTACCTGTTAGGCTTCACCTGGTTTATTGCCTCAACATAGGCACCACAACATCTAACTGCTCCTGCAGAAGAGTGGGAGTGTCCCTGCCAAGCGCACTCCTCTCACATGCCATGTGAACCTTGTGTTTAGACCACTGAACTGAGCCCAGGACCCACACTAGTAATGGCAACAAGAGCAGCACACCATCACTCCCCTTGAAGACAGCAGTAGCTTTAGTGCTGATCGACGCTAAATTCTTACTACTGCTGCTGAGAGCAAGGAAGAGCTAACACAACCAGCGGTCACTGCTGAGGACAGAAGCATTGGGAAAGAGCCATGAGCAAAGACATGAGATATCAGAGTTGCCAAAGAGCAAGTCAAGCTCATCCCTTCCACCACAGGGATGGCAGGATCAGCAGCACATGGAATGGGCATCAAGCTACTGCAGCCTGCATTTTGTCCCAGGCAGGTTTGCTGGCTGAGTGCTTGGTGCTGCTGTTGGGTTAATAACAAAAGTTCAGGATGGATTTTAGTTCAAGACAGGCTGCAAATGTGCTCCAGTCAGTATGCTTTCATTTGATGAGTTAATCTTCGATAATTGCAGTCTGGTATATGATATAATTATTTTTGCACCTTGTAGTCACAGTCTCATTTAGTCCGTGCTTTCCTGTGCTGCCAGTGAAAACATCACGTAAGACAGCAGAAAGCTGCTGAATGTTGGATGCATAACTTCTGTTTCCATTCCTTTACTCACAAGACCTACCACCCAGAAGAGATGTGGGTTAATTTGACAGGTTGTCCTTGACAAATGCATTTTATCTGTTACTCATTTTCAGACTTATAAATTGTTCAGTTTTTCCAGATTTTTTTTTCTCCAGAAATCAAAATTTTTAAAAAATAATTTAAAATTCACTGGCCCCTCT
Organism: Heliornis fulica; assembly: GCA_013399135.1. Lineage (NCBI taxonomy): Eukaryota > Metazoa > Chordata > Aves > Gruiformes > Heliornithidae > Heliornis > Heliornis fulica. The sequence goes on along the minus strand of VXBZ01000676.1, from coordinate 36,213 downwards.
TTCCCACCCCCTGCCCCACGCCACTTCTTTACTTTCAGCTAGACTGCTGAATAAATATAAATATTCTGTTATAAAACCTATGTAAGATTAGGAGAAGACAAGGCCATTTTCTTAGGGATCCAGTTATGCAACCCTACCATAATTACAGATTATGAAAAAAATTCACATGAAAAGCAATTTACTGAGAAAAGCATGATCTGGAATATTTACAAGAAGCAGTACCATAATGAGTTTGCTGTTTAACGTGTTGGGAGCAATAAGAAAATGGGTAATCTCAGCTGGTTCCTGTCCTATGGAGGCTTTGAAAGTCCTGGAGTGCTGTCCTCGTAAGGAAGGTGTTTCACGTAGAAGACCAAAATGCAACTGAGCTTTCTTTGCCAGCCATTTTGCACCATATTATCCTCCAGTCAAAGGGGTCATGGGGGGTAAGGGGGGTGCAAAGCCTTTGTCCCCTTCAAGGAGCTTCCCAATACTCCGCTAACTCAGAGCAGCCTTACCGCCACCACTCGCTAGGGTATACAAACATAGAAAATGCCAAAATCTATAAAAGAGATGATTCTGTTAATTTTTCATAAGGGAAGTCTAAGGAAATAACATTCCTCAGCTCTGGTAGCTCTCGTGTGGGTGAGTGCAGCAGTTTGTGTCAACATATCCTTCCCAGAGAGTTTTCGCTACGTAGGAGCTTGCTGATAACTTTTTGCAGGTGTACATAGAAGAGAACAGTTTCTTTGAAAATTCAAGGATGATTTTGTTTATGCTGAATATTAAAAAAACCCCAAACCAACCACAAGCCACGCTCTTATGTGTTTTTCATTGTAAACAACTTTTTGGGAAAACAAAAAAAAAGCCTCACTAGATAAAAATGTTAGGATGTGGAGAAAATGTCACATTTTTTTCAGACCATGGGAGATTGTCACCATGGAGACACTCCTGCTTTCTTCAAGAATGACTCAAATCTTATGGATGGAGCATATGTGATAGAAGCAAAACAGTATCCATCAAAAATTCACATTAAACATTTCAGAAAGAGTTTTTGTGCACCAAAAAACGTCCACAGCTTGTTCATGCAGCAAAAATATGCTTACGTTTTTTTCTCAAGTATTTTTTTTTCTTTCTAAAGTAAAATAACAGACGGTTTTAAGTCTAAAGCTAGCTAGACTTTAAGGAATGTGTGATACATGAGACCAAAGACTAGAGGACTTCACTATTAAGTCATAGACTCATAGAATCACTTGGGTTGGAAGAGACCTTTAAGATCATCAAGACCCACCACAGTCCAACCCTGCCTAGTGCACCTCTAGACCATGTCTTCAAGTACAACATCTATTCACCTTTTTAATCCCTCCAGGGATGGTGACTCCACCACTTCCCTGGGCAGCCTGTCCCAATTCTTAACAACCCTATCAGTAAAGATTTATTTCCTGTCATCTAACCTAGTTAATAACATGGTATTATACAGTGAGGTACTTCTTCTGAGAGCTCAAGTACCTTAGTTTTAAGGACATAATGAATCTGAAAACTCTTCTCATAACCTCTTTTTAGTGTTAATTATGTAAGCATGTAAGATAAGATGGTCTTAGTAATGAATCCATACTCCTGCATCCATATGACACAAAGTATAGAAGCAGTGCCTACTCATCCTTGTGCATGCACACACATCCCACCTGATGGGGTTTGCTGTCGCCCATTCTAATGGCATGCCTGGAAAGGCATCGTTTGTCCTTCCATGGCAGATCAGCAGATAGGATGAAGCATAAAGTCAGAATAAATCTCCTGATGTGCTCAGGCTAATCTAACAGAATGGAATTTGGGTATTTACTTTAATCGGGATCAGATTTGTCCTGCTGAGCCATGTGGTATTAATCAGTATGGAGCCACATTTGCAAGGATGGCAGTGAGAGCTCAGGAGAAGCCTGAGCAAGGCCATGGTCCATGGAGCCAGCCAGCCTCAGGGAGAACGGGAAAGTGCAGGACACCACCCAGGAGGGACGGGCTTTTTTGCAGTGCCTTTACCCTAAGAATATGCAGGATGCAACCTGGGTGCTGAGGTATAGGGCACTGTTCTTGTGTTCTTCCCTTCTAACTTCCTCAGTTATCCTGATAATGCAAAGGAAAGATCCAAGGTATTTCTATTATCAGTGAACAGAATAACTAAAGAAACTAAAGTGTTTCAGCTTCACAGTGTTGCAAATATTCTTTTGAGGAAAATGCAGCAAAATTGAGCTGAAAAAATAGCAACCTTTCTCCTTAGCATACGCAGAGCACCCCTCTCATGAAGACGGACTGAGAGAATTGGGTGTCTTCAGCCTGGAGAAGGCTCTGGGGAGACCTTTCAGTATCTGAGGAGATCCTACAGGAAAGCTGGAGAGGGATTGTTTGCAAGGGCATGGAGGGATAGGACAAGAAGCCATTTCTTTAAACTGAAAGAGGGTAAATTTAGATTAGAAAGAAACATTTTACATGAGCATAGTGAGGCCCTGGCACAGGTTGTCCAGAGAAGCTGTGGCTGCTCCCTCCCTGTCAATGTTCAAGGCCAGGTTGGACGGGGCTTTGGGCAACCTGGTCTAGTGGAGGGTGTTCTTGTCAATGGCAGGGGGATGGGGACTGGATGATCTTTGAAGTCCCTTCCAACCCAAACCAGTTTGTCATTCTATGAACTTGGAGAAAATACGAACTCAAAAATCACTGTAGTTAAGAGTTGGACTGTGGAATTCATCAAGCCAAACCAATGTTTTTTGTCATTTTAAGAGGTCATCTTTATGATTATAAGTAATCAGGTTGTACTGGGTATGGGGAGTGATACCACATACGGCTTTTTCATGAGTCCATAATTTTTGTTTCGTGTTCTAATCCCTAGGCTGAAATATTTAAATACAAATTGTATCAACACAATGGTTTTATTTGACATGTAATGAAAATATTCAAGAGAGAATATAATGTTACTTTTAGTGGACCATGAGCATATTTGCATTGATGATAAGATGTGGTCTGTTGCAGCCAGTGCTCTGCACTTTCAACACCAGGAATATGCTGTCTATAGCAACATCACCTTCAGGAGTACTTTGAAAAGATTTCTGGTAGACAGGCTGGAAATGACTTAACCTACTTGCTCTGTCTACCTTGCCTGAAAAACTACTGCACAACCCCTCCTTTATGAGCTAGAAGCTGTTCTCAGATTTCCAGGCAGGACTCATCCATAGCCAGCTTCCCATTTATAAGAGATCTTCTGTCTCTTTTGTATCTATACTCTGAACTTGTTCCACTTCAGATATTCACTGAGATTTATCCACATGAAGTGTATGCTGCATTCTAGACAGTTTCTCAGCACAGGTCTATGAAAAGCTGTTAGTTTTGGGGACTATACCTGGGTAATACCTAATCTTTACCCTGTACTGGTTGCAAGCAGCCCCTTTTGAACCAAGAGTCATTTTCCATGTTTTTCTTATTTGTTGTTCACTTTTCTAGGTCAGATCGGTATTTAGCAATGCTTACTTCTTCCCAATACATCTTAACCAACAAGGAATGACCTACTTGGTTCCTTATGTCTTTCTTTTAGTATTCTCTTTCCTTGTACCTGATATAGTCTTTAAAAAATAATTGTTCACCCAGTTGACCATGGAGATCTTTCCCTTTGGTTAGAACATAAACTTAGCATAGTTAATGTTTATAGTTTTTCTATCTTTACAGTAAAGATACTCTCAGCCTTTTTCATGGTAAAGCCCTACAGTTTTTAAAAGTATTAAGCATCCCTCCTCATTTTATCTGAATTTATCCTTTTGGAACCAGCCAAACTTTTACTCCATAAAGCTACTTTTGTTCACACATCCCCAAAAATTCACATTAATCAGTTAAAAGTTATTTTCTCTGCCCAGTTATCCTGAAAGGTGCCTCTTACTTTCCAAAACCTCTGTGTGGTAAAATAATTCTATTGACTAGCACATCTTGGAACATACATACTTGAGCATTGTTAGTATTTTTGCTCCAGACTATCACTGAGAAGTTAAAGCTGTTCCACTGTGGTTTGGAGTATTAGTGCTTTGTATCATTGAAATGAATTAGCTGTAATATCCTGCTCCCTTTTAACCCCCAGCAGAGTAGCCTGTATGAAAATTTAAATTCTTGAAAACCTTAAGCAGTTTGGGCTTTATCACTTTACTTCGTGTCTTGTAGGAAGTTCTGGGATTTCAGAGGAGTATGTACATAAAATAACTTTGTTGTCATGCTGCCACTCCTCCAGTTGAGATGGAAGGCACTGTAATGACATCCATTGACTTGTTTGCACAAGGGCAGTCAGAAAAGACTCTACAAAGTGAGGGTTTGTTCTGAGGTTGTGATGTGTCCTCTCCACAGCTTTTAGACATATAGGCTCTTCCAGGTCTTTGCAGACTGTATCTCATCTGTTTTGTATTCTTCACATGAACCACAGAGGCTGGAGCAGAAGCTTGATGTACGAGCAGAGGTGATCTATCAGAGCACAGGCAGTAGAACTGGCCTAAGGTCAAAAGCAGTGAGATCCCCATCTTCTTGTTGGAAGGGTAGTTTGAGAAGCTGAAAAGTCCTTGACTACTTGGCAACAACTAAAACAGCAGTGTCTTATCAGCAGTGTGCTCATCCTAAATCCAAAGCACAGCACTATGGCAGGTGCTAGGAAGAAAGTGAGCTCTATCCCTGCCAGAACCAGGACAGAGGAGGAGTAGAAGCACTTGTCCCCCTTTCCCAGTCCATGGGTTGCTTAAGGCTGAAGAACTGTGAAGGTGACCAGGGCACTGACAGTTAGGACATCCCTGGCTGTTTGTAGGACCCGAGGTCATTCTGGGATAACGGGAAGGTGTTAAGTCTAAGTTTCTGCCCTTCAGCTGCTGGAGGAGCCTGACCCAGGTGTTTTGCAGCAGAGCATCTGTGAGCAGGACAGCACTAGCTTAGGAAATGCCTGGCTGGTCTCCTTTCTTTTCCAGATGCCATCTCTGTGTCCAGAGTCCCAATCCAGTGATGCCCAGACTGCCCCCAATTGATGACAGGTGGCCAGTTTCCTGTGGAGCCCGTGATGATGCCATGTCACAGGCACAACCACTCACTTCCTGTGAGTATTGCTTCTAGGACAAGCTGCAGTGCTTGCTTTGCATACTGCAGCTCTCTTTTCCTTGGGTAGGCGTCAGTGACAGTTGTGCCCGTGTGAATCATCTTCTGTGGGCACTGACAGGACTCTGCAGGCCTGGTGGCCCCTACTAGCTCTGGCAGAGCAGCAGTCCTGGTGAAGAAGATCCCAAGAGCAGGGTGTCCAGACAAGAAGAAAGGGTGTTGCAGAGCCTGCTGCCCTCTGGAGAAGGTGCTGGTGGGAGCAGGCAGAGCTGCAGGAGAGCCTTTGGCTAGGCTGGGTGTGTGGTCAGCATGGTTGCTCTTGGGTAGCACACAGGTAGACACAGGTATTGTACCTCAACAAGTACTGAGAAGTGGCTGTGTGCTAGGTCATGTGCAAGGCATGAAATACTGACCATTAGAATCACAGAGTCCTAAAGATCTGATGATAATCAAACCCAATGCTCTGGGGTAGCTATCAAAGGGAAAATACAAGGTAATACTAGGAAAAAAACAGTGAACTAGTTCATCAGTGTAGGGAGAGTCTCTCTCAATGACTTATTTTCATACCATGCAGAGACTTTAAAAAAAAAAGCAGTGGAATTAAACCAGCATTTGAAGCTGCCCTCTTGAGACTTTATTTGAATGTAATATATTTCAATTACTGTGTATTCAAAATTCCCATGCTAATATACAATCTGCGGAGACTTATAATGTGTGTTGGTTGAAATCCGAGCTAAATTAATATAATCATTTCATTTCTTTTTTTTTTTTTAAAGGAAATAATCTACTTGGCTGGAAGTACCTTGAGGAATGTTAAGCAGAAAAGAGACAGAATAACTGTGGAGGGATTATGGAAGCAGCTCTTGCAGGCCTATTGCTCAGAGCCAGTGCCAGAAAATAAAAGAAACCTTCTTTTATTAAACATGATTGCTGTGACCTTCTATGGTTAACCTACAGAAGGAAAAAATGAGTTAGAGCTGTGTATGATTAGTTGTTACCACAGCTGGGCTGTTTTTGGGTGAACCTGTAGAGCCCCGAATGTTTATTTTTATTTATTTTTGCATTATTTTTGCTCAAAAGAGCAAAACCAAAAGGAACATCTTCTAGGACTGCACAGGTGTATCTGCTTCTCTTTGAGAACCGCGGCTGCGACCCCTGCTCTTGCCTCCTTTCTCTCTGTGGAGATCACAGCCATGCGTGTCCCTGTCTCCCTCCTTTCCCATGCCGAGAGGCTCTGCCACGGGAATTGAGTGTTGTCCTCCTCTCAGGGCAGAGATCACAGCTGTCCCCCACCCTCGAGTGAGGCCTGATAGAGTGAGCGCTCTTTTACAAACCTTCTCCTGTGCAAGCATCACTAAGGCTCCCCTGGGGATTTCCTAAATGAGATGGAGAGCAGCAATCTGACGCATTTAAGCGCAGCGGAGTCAAGAAGGCCCTGTTGTTCCTGGGTTACGCACAAGCAGAGCTCCAGAGAGCTCCCGCCGCGGAGGGACTGCATGGACAGAACACAGACTGGTGGTAAGCCCAGAGGGACAAGGACAGTGCAGTCACGTGTGTGCTTGTGTATTCTTCTCAGCCTCAGAGGTGTTTGGCAGAGGTATATTAATGTATGAGGTGTACTCAGGGGCATAAGAAAATCCCCACAGAAACCAGACCCAGTGAGCTAATTGTGGATTAGGTCATTTTCTATGTGCCTTCCAAGATGACTGCATACACCTAATTAAGATGCCTAATATATTTTGTTTAGCCCAAATGGTGATGGAAGAGAAAGGTTATTAGTCTGGTGTCTGGGGTATTGGCAGGGCTGATTTTTGCAGGGATTGGAATTCAGCAGGCTTTCAGTTTCCAAGGAGTAAAGTCACCAACAAAACTTAATCACACAATTACTTTAAGGAACAGCCAAATCATTAAAAACATTTTCTAAAATCATAAGATTCTACTGATTCATCCTTCTGTGTCATATTTTGGCCACAGCTTTTACTTCAGGAAAAATATATATTCGACTTATATTGAAAACAAGGTTATTTAAAGAGTATAACAATTACAGAATGGTTGGTGTTGTAAGGCACCTGTAGATTGTCTGGTCCAACCCCGTACTCAAGCAAAGCCACTTAAAGGTGGTTGCCCAGGACCATGTCCAGATGGGTTTTGAATATCTCCAGGGTTGGAGACTCCACAGCATCTATGAGCAACCTGTTTCAGTGCTCAATCACTTGGAGAGTAAAAACCCCATGTTTTTTAGGTTTAGATTAAATTTCTTGTATTTTTGTTTGCACCCATTGCCTCTGGGCACCAGTAAGACTGTGTCCCTGTCTTCTGTACTCTCTCCCAACACCAGTTATTTATACAGATTGATAAGATCCCCCAGAGCTTTCCCTTCTCTGAACTGAACAGTCCCAGCTCCTTCAGCCTTTCCTCATACATCAGGTGCTCCAATTCCTCGAGTATCATCATGGGTCTTTGAGGAACCCTCTACAGTGAGTACATGTCTCTCTTGTACTGAGGATCCCAGAACCAGACAAAGCAACTCAGATGAGTCTCACCAAGGCTGAGCAGGAAAAAAAGGATCACCTCCCTTGACCTGGGAGCCACATGCTTCCTAATGCAGCCCAGAAGGCAGCTGGCCATGTTTACCACAAGGACACATTACTGGCTCATGGTCATCTTGGTGTCCACCAGGACCCCTAAGTCCTTCTCTGCAAAGCTGCTTTCCCACTGGTGGGTCCCCAGTTTGTACTGGTGTGTGGTGTTATTCATCGCAAGGGCCAGTGCTTGGCACTACCTGTTGTTGAACTTGATGAGATCTCTGTCACTCTATTTCTCCAACCTGTTGAGGTTTTGAGGACAACAGAGCACTGGAACAGGCTTCCCAGAGAGGTTGTGGAGTCTCCTTCTCTGGAGACATTCAAGACCAATCTGGACACGTTTCTGTGTGATTTAATCTAGGTGATCCTGCTCAGGCAGGGGAGTTGGACTACATGTTTCGAGGTCCCTTCCAGCTCCTGACATTCTCTGATTCTGTGATTGCCCTGAATGGTAGTACAACCAGGTGTTCCATGAAACCCTCCTCCTTGTTTTGTATCCTCTACAAACCTGTTGAGGATGCTGTCTGCCCATCTGTCAAGTTTATGCATGATTGTTAAACAGTATTGGACCCAGTATCAACCCTGGGGTACTCTCTTAGTGTACCTCCAGATGGACTTTGTCTCATTGATCACAATCCTCTGAACTCAGCAGCTTGGTCAGTTTCCAATCCATCTTAGAATTATCATTTTTAACCAGTAATTCATCAGGTTGTCTGTGAAAATAGACTTGACTAAAGTCAGGATAATTAATGGCCACAGGCCTCTCTTTATCCACTACTCAGATTATCTTAGAAAGCTACTGGATTTTACAAGCATAGTTTCACCTTCATAACACTCATAAATCCGTGCTGACTTCTTCCAGTCACCTTGTTCTTCATATTTTGGAAATGGTTTCTAGTATTACTAGCTCCATCACCTTCCAAGGGATTAAGGTAAAGCTGATCAGCCTGTAGTTCCCAGGACCTTTCTCCTTGCTCTTGTTGAAGATATGCGTCACATTTGATTTTTTCCTATCTTCAGGAACATCCCCTGACCACCAAAAACTTTCAAAGATATTTGAAAGTGGCTTTGTAACAACATTGGCCAGCTCCCTTAGCAATAATGGTTGGGTCCCATCAAGTCCTGTATATTTCTATATGACTAGTTTGTTTAAATGGTCCTTCAACCGGTCCTCCTCCAGTGACAGTAAGTCTTCCTTATTGCAGACTTTCCCATGAGCCTTGGAAGCTTGGGATTGCTAAAGGCAGGTCTTACCAGAATGACCAAGACAAAGAAGGCATGGAGTACCTCAGCCTTTTCCACGTTCTTTGTCATGAGATCTCCTTTCCCCTTCAGCAGAAGGCCCACAGCTTCCCTTTTGCTGCTGACACATGACAAGTCCTCCTTGTCCTTCCTGCATTACCCTCACTATATTCAACTCCATGTGGGCTTTGGTTCTCCTAACCCCATCCCTGCACAATCCAAAAGAGTCTCTGTATTACTCAGGGATGACCTGACCCTTCTTCTGCCTGTTGTACTCTTTTTTGTGTTTTGCTTTTGTCAGGAGCTCCTTGTTTGTCCATACAGGCCTCCTGCTGCTTTTTTTCCCATGTTTTTTATATCTTGCATCTGAACATAGAGCATTCTTGAGCATGCAGGAGGAGGTGGTGATCCCTGAAAATCAACTGTCTCTCCTGGATCCCTGTTCATTCCAGGGCCATATTCCAATGGGACTCAGCAATCAGAAGAGGTTGAGGTCTGCTATCCTGAACCCCAGGGCTGTGGTCTTGGTTTTTTCCTGCTCCTTCCTCTTGGGATCCTGGACTCCACCATCACATGGTCACTGCAGACAATACTGCCCCAACCTTCACATTCCTGTCCATTTCTTCTTTGCTTCTAATTCTGTGGTCCAGCAGATCATCTCCCCTTGTCATGTCTTCCATCACCCATGCCAGCAGGTTATCATCAGTGTACTACAGACAGGTCCCGCTTGTGCCCTGCTGTGTTGCCTGACCATCATAGATCAGGGTTGCTGAAGTCGCCCATGAGGAATAGGAACAGTGAATTGGCACTTTCTACCACTTCCCTTAAGAAATTACCTTTTTTTTAGATTACTGGAGTAGCAACTACCTGAGCAAGGATGTTGTACTAAGAATTGACTCTTACATCTGTTCTGCTCTGCTTTCAGTCATTTAATGCAATTTTCCAGATATTTCCTCTGTAATGGTCAGAAAGGAAGTGGCTTTGAAAACCTGAGTACAATTGTTTTAGTCATGCTTGACATTGTTAATTGCTTGCTTGAGGCCTGGGTTCAAATTAGGGATAAACCAATGAGCAGAGAGGTAAATCCAGCCTAACTTGATGTCTGTTCCTTCCTCTGCACTCCCAGTTCTCCTGTCTTCTCCTCCTCAGCACCTCCCAACTATGCTTTCTCTATTGTCCTCTTGCTTCCCCTTGGACCATAAGCCATGAAGTACCCACTAAGCAAGTCAGAGACCAGGAGGGGCAGATGACCATCACGGTGGTGTTGGGAAGAGAGAAGGAAATTCAGCAAGGCAGGGCCAGCCTGCAGCACCCACCTACCTCAAATCCACTGGTTCCTTTCTCTAGAGCAGTGTGAAGTTTTTAGCAAGTCTCAACTAGCGCTGAGGCTGTATGTTGCACACACACGTGTGATGAGATGTGTATGAGATATGTAGGGTGTCTGTTGGATGTCTGTACAAAATACTGAGTATGAGCCAGCAGTGTGCCCAGGTGTCCAAGAAGACCAAAGGCATCCTGGCTTGTATCAGAAGCAGCATGATCAGCAGTTCTGGGGAAGTGACTGTGCCCCTGTACTTGGCATTGGTGAGGCCTCACCTCGAGTACTGTGTCCAGTTCTGGGCCACTCACTACAAGAAGGACATCAAGGTCCTGGAGTGGGTCCAGAGGAGGGCAACCAGGCTGGTGAAGGGTGTGGAGAACAAACCTTATGAGGAGCAGATGAGGGAGCTGGGGGTGTTTAGTCTGGAGAAGAGGAGGCTGAGGGGAGACCTTATCACTGCCTACAATTACCTGAAAGGAGGTTGTAGAGAGGTGGGTGATGGTCTCTTCTGCCAAGTGACAGGTGACATGACAAGGGGAAATGGCCTCAAGCTACACCAGGGCAGGTTCAGATTAGATGTTAGGAAAAAAGATCTTCACCATAAGAGTTGTTGGGATGTGGAACAGGCTGCCCAAGGAGGTGGTTGAATCACCATCCCTGGGTGTATTTAAAAGACGGGTAGATGAGGTGCTTGGGGATATGGTTTAGGAGAGAATAGGTATAGTTGGACTCTATGATCTTAAAGGTCTTTTCCAACCTAGTAATTCTGTGATTCTGTGGAAAACGAATGTTATGCCATTGATGTGTATGACCAATTTAACTATACATTTAAAATAAAGAGCAGACGTAAAGTGCTGGCTGAGAAAGAAAACATTTATTCAAAAGGATTGAGTTACAAGTGGTTTTTAGGAGAGAAAAGCCTCTGGCTCTCTGTGAAGGCCCAAATACCTTTACAGGACAAGTGGCAAAGAGCCAGGAGAAGTGAGAAGTGCCTGTGGTGTTTGACCAGAACGACCACTGATGGGTGCTTTGTGCCAAGTGCAGTTTCACAAACAGGGTGGGTGCAGTGTGGTAATAAAAATGTGGAACTAAATGAGTTATATAAACCACACAGAGCTCGTGTATGAAAAACTGGTGATGCTGAATGTCAAGCTGCCACATAGCCAGCGGGGCTGCAGTGTTTGCTGTCTCTGGTAGGACTCAGCCATGCTTTTGGGGACATTTGTGCTCTCAATTAAACCATCCTGTCTCCAAGAATGCAGTGGAGAGTGGTGTCAGCAGAATCTATCTGTGTTTCATGACTGCTCCTCCATTACCGGGACATTTCTGGTGCTCTTCTGAACATAGAAGCATCATGGAGGTCCTGGGTCCTCATCCCAGTGAATCGGTGTGTCCTGATGAGAACAAAAAATGTATCTTTGGTGCCATTAGCAATAGGGGTGCTGCCATCTGTTGGTTGTAATCTCGTGGGGAGCTGGAAGAGTCCTTGACTGGACGATGCCATCTAAGGTGTAGATCTACTGAGACAGGACAGGTTGTTTTTAATGGCAAGTGTGGTGTGGTCACGTTTTAGAAATTTGAAGATGGGGACAAAATGATTTGTCTGTTATTATATTACATACTTGATGCTCTGGGGGAGTCTGTGCTTGAACTGATGGCGATCACGAGAACGAGAAGAAAAGCGGAGAAATCTTATAGGCTCAGGGATATGGTTTAGGAGAGGACACATACAGTTTGACTCAATGATCTTAAAGGTCTTTTCCAAGCCTATGATTCTGTGATTCTGTGTTGTTCAGAAATGCCTGCCTGCATCATCAGGGCTTTCAGCAGAGCAGAAACCTGTATCCACTACCCAGATTTGTAATAATTTAGGTCCAACCTCTGAATTGTTTGTTCCATAGGTCTGTGTCTCATATGGCCTGTAACCATGCAGACTCCTGCCTCTCCTTTCAAACCCAGAGCAGCTCAGGGTTCATGTTTGCTGCCTGAAGCTCTGCCCTATCCTCTGGTTGAGCGTCACAGCTACCAAACAGCAGTTAAAAGTAAATCCTACAAACTGAGCCACCCTGAGACATGACAAATGTTCATCCTTCAGCTTTTTTCATGGGTCTGTTAAACAAATCTATGACCAAATGTTCCCAGAGTAAAAGGTTTACCCAGAAAGTAAAATTGAACCTGCAGCCTCCTGTGTCCCATGTGACCTGTGTCCTAGGTGTTACCACCCTCATTAAACATCCCCAGCTGTACAACAATGCCTTGTGTCCACTGGGCTCTCTCCCTGCTCAGCTTCCTTCTCCTCTCCATGATCTGCCACGCTCCAGTTTTGGACACCACCTGCCTGCAACCTGCCTGGTAGCTCATCCCCAACAAAGCATTCTGAAGAAGGTTCAGAAATAGCTAACAAGTATATTGAAAAGGCATGATACATAGTTTGGGATTCTGGGCCCTCGCATTGGAAATGTGCATGGGCAGAAGCACTGAAACTTCTAGCTAAAAAAAGCACCTCTCCTATGGGGTTGCCAAAGTTTGGATTTGACCTAGAGATTTAGGGGGGTTGAGAATTTCCAGGCTTATTTCAATGTGTGTTAAATGAAAAGTGAAGTCACCAAACTTCTCTTTCTTCCTTATATGTGACAGTTGTTGGTCCTTACACTACTCCAGTCACACTGTAGCCCAAGGTCAAGTGTGTTCTGCAGTGCGACCTTGCTGGCAGGATATCACACTATTATGACATTTTAGGAAGTTCATTTCACTTTCTGTGTGATCTTTGCAGAACTGGGGGAAACCAGATGAAGGAGAGCCAGTATCCTCCAGTAATTCAAAACCCCAACTGAACTCTTAGTCAAACTGTAGGAAATACTGGAGGAAGACTCACATGCTGGAAGCCTGCCTGCAGCTTTCAGCAGAGATTTACAGGAGATTTAGCAGGCTAGGTTAAATACTGCCTCACTCATTCTTGTAAATCACATCTTTTAATACTGAACTCTTATTTTGCCTTTATTTTTTTTAATAAGAATTACAGGCTGAGGATGTGTTCTTGCAATATGCCAAATAGATGAATACCTACAAGGCTTATCACAAAATTGTGGATTGATATAGGCTACAGACATGCACACAATGATGTGAGAGACTAAAAGGGTTATTGTGTGTTGATCTCTCAAATATTGTGGTAGAAAACAGGTGTGTTCTCTACAGTGACAATAAACCACGAATTATAAATTGATTAGCCAGGAACATGGAGGGAGTGATGGCGGATGTATTCTGATTACCATATATAGCCAGAGATCATGCAGAGTTGATTTAAGGAAGGGGCTCACAATCACCCAAAAGACCCCTCAAGACCACCCACCCTAATGGCTCCTATGCAAAAGACCAAGAACATTCCGGAACAAGAAACATGTCAGTCCTCAAGGGGCAGGACTGGCGCTATTGAGAAGCAGAGATTAGGCCATGAAAGTTGCAAGTGATGGGGTGCCACATGTCAGACGGGCATGCCACATGCCATGTGTATGCCCATCACCAGAGGACTGCCATGTCCATCATCGTCATTGCAGGATCCAACCATGGTGATATCTCTTTTTTTTTCCCCTCCTTCCTCCCTTTCCTTTCCTTTCCTTTCCTTTCCTTTCCTTTCCTTTCCTTTCCTTTCCTTTCCTTTTTTCTACAAACTTTTCAATAGGAGGCCACACCGCCTACCATTATGCTTTCCAAGTTCAGGTTGCTTGTACCATAAATCAAATGCTTAATTGATTGTTTGGTGTTGTTTAACCTTAATTTAGCCTGAGGGAATCACAAAACCTCTACATCACCCTGGGATATCCAGATTGGGTCGTAACATATGGTTGTGATGAAGAGAAGAGCTTGACTGTTCCCACCACGCTGCCCTGACACCTTACTGCACCGGTCCCCATGGAGCAGCATGGACCTTAGACAGAAAGTCTTGTAGTTACATGAAAATTTAGGATAAATATAGGTGAGGATGATCCCCCTCATCCCCTTCTATGTACAGATTGAAGTGACCCACAAAGGCAGCTCATGGTATAAATAGTAGCTTTGCTTCTGTATGACACTGCCCTTCTAAAAGGCCAGGTGAGCTCAGGGAAGTGTCTGTGGTGTCTGGGTGCAATCTGAGGGAGCTGCCCATGCGGCTTTGGAAAAGCTGTGCAGCAGTGGAACAGCTGTGCTGTGGCTGCAGGGCTGTGGGGATGGCTGCCTGGTTCACGAGCTCAGGTTTGGCTGCTAACAGCAGAGTTTCTCTGGGGCATTTCACATGGCAAGAACAAAAGTAACTCCCAGCATGCCAATGGAATGAAAAAAACCCTAAACCTTCCTAGGGCCAGGAGAGCACTTGGTAGTTACCAAAGACTTTTCTGGTAATTACCATGACTATTGTCTTTCCTGAAACTCCTGGCCCCCTTCCAGTAGCTGGCCACCTACAGACACCCCTTGATAACCCTGCCATGGCCATAGGGAAGTGGCTGCTTTCTGCTGCCCCTTGGCAGAAGCCAGGGGCAAGTGAACCTCCTGCCAGCCAACATACACAGAAAATTTTCGAAGTCCTTGGAACTGGGCTCAGACCAAACCTTACAAAGGGCATGAGCAAAGCATGCACAGGAAGCCTCTACAAACACCTCCATGTAAGTTGTGTCAAGGAGCTCTCCCAAGGTCTGAAGATAAAGCACAGTGTGTGGCTAGGGCACCAGGAAGTGGGAGGCAGAGCCAGCCCCTCCATTTTGTGTAGAATTCTAGCAGAATTTCATCCTGTGGTTTGCAGAAGTATTTCTATGGCTCCTCATGCAAGGCTTGGACCTATTAAAGTAGCTATGAGGAATAATGAGTTCTTACAAATTGTTTTTGTTTTACTCAACTCATTGGGTTTGGGTTTTATAATTATGTGCTGCAAAATTTGACTGTCCTTAGAATAAACATAGAGACAATACAGGAAAAGTAATGTTTTTCTACTGGCTTTAGTACTGGGACTTCCTGGTGTTGTACCAAAAGTTTTCATGTAGAAAAAAAAGCAATTAGTGTCGCTAAGAAATATCTCTTGCACATTATTTGTCCATCACCCTTGTCCACAGTCATTGCTGAGGCACAAGGCAATGGACCCTAAAGCAGTGTCTTTAGTTGCTCGTGTTCCAACACAACCATGCAATCAAGCTGACTGTCACAGGAGTGAGCCCAGTTCTACATAATGAGGTCAGTGGGCTCATGTCCATGCCTGTGATGCCCAGTCTTTGCTGTGGGATTCAGTAATGGTCACAGGTCTCCTCTGACCCACTTCCTGCAGCTTGCAAATTCACAGATTTGTAGGGGTTGGAAAGGACCTCTGGAGATCATCTAGTCCTAATTGCCCCCTGCCAGAGCAGGATCACCTAGAGCAGGTTGCACAGGACAGCATCCAGACAGGTCTTGAGTATCTGCAGAGAAGGAGACTCTACAACCTCTTGGGGCAGCCTGTTCCAGTGCTCTGTCACCCTCACAGTGAAGAAGTTCTTCCTCATATTTAGATGGACCTTCCTGTGTTCCACTTTGTACTCATTGGCACCGGGCACCACTGAGAAGAGTCTGACCCCATCCTCTAGACATTTGCCCTTCAGATATTTATAAGCATTGTTTGGACTTAGCTCACAGCAACACCTAGCCAGCATAAAATGGAAAGGGAACCATGGGCTGAGAAAACTTGGACTTTTGGGGTTTCTGGGTCTTCTGATTTCCATTCCTGTTTACATAAGTGTCGGTCGACTCCTGGACAGCTTTTGTCTTGACTTCTCCTAAGTAAGACATTTCTCAAAATGATGCTAATTCCTGTGGGCTGCAAACTGTGTTCCAAAAATTAGAAGAGAGATTTCATCTAACTCGAGAGAAGAGTGAAGACAGGGAGAGTGGACAAAGCTGCACAAGGGACTGACAGTAGGGGAAATTAAACCAGGGCCAGATATGGCTGCGGTAGTGATTAGGAGCAGCAGAGCCCCCATGACGTGATGCACAGTATGTGCCACACCAGGCAGCAGTAATGGGCAAGGGAGAGAGCAGCCCTGGTAGCCCCCCATGTCCTCCCTCCCATAAATCTGCCTCCAGTCGACAAAAGGTGATGTTCTCATCTATTCCCAGTGCTGAGGGTGCCTGTCCTTTTATAAATCTAACTTGGTATCTGTGTTTCTGTCCTTGACTTTAAGTAGTTGTGCAACTTTGGGCCACCCCAAGAATGAGATGGGAGCAGTGTAGGTTTCCAAGAGGGAAATAAATAGCTAATGCTGCTCTTTTTGGTTTTATCCCTTGCTTTCTTAGGTGCTTAGTACGTACCTGCTAACAACAGTTCCCATGAGAGCTCAGTGCTGCAACAGCTGCCTTCTTAATCTTCCCTTTCTTGGAAGGACCTTCTGAAAGTATTTCTGGATGTTAACCAACAGTTCCTCTGAAGGGCTTGAGTTCCTTGTCCACTGTTCTCCCTTCAGAGTGCTATTTCAGTGGGACAGCGTGGTCTGCTGTAGCTCTGCCTTATCTCAGCATTCACTCAGGGCAATCAGATGCAATTTAGGATGGCTTCATCCTTTCTTGATGGGTTTCTGCCTTATGCGGACCTGCCCCTCTCAAATAGTTTCTGCGTGTGTGTTTGTGTATGTGAATCAACTCCAGTGGAACCCTATGGATAGTGAGATATACCAACACATGTAGAATAGACATATGTCTGTGAAAGACAGCCTGATAATTACAGAAATAAAAGAGTGCAGATAATGGAAATAAAATCAATGCACCCGGGCAGGAAATGAGCGAGTCACCGGTATGAAATGCGCATTATGCTACTGACAGGTGTTTTAATACAGCTTGTAAGAGATTTATTTATAAGGAAAAAGCTGAGACAAAACCTCAGAGTCTAATTATTTATCCAGCTATGCAATTATTAGTTATAAATCTCTAAAATGGCTGAGAAAATGTTTGGGGAAATGCCAAGTCTGTCTCTGTGTGAGATGCTATTGCTAGGAACGGTCTTACCCCTACCGATACATTATGGCCAAAGACACTAGAGAATATCCATTTTCTGGGAGCTGTGCCTTTTTGCAGCAAGAAATGTGCTTTCGGTGACGGCTTTAATATCGTGTTACAGGCTCCGGCTGCACAGGGGAGTGAGAATGGAGGTAGTTTGGCCTTTTTGGATTAAATGTCTATTATATGGTTTCCAGGGACAACAGGGGACTGGTTTTAATGACCCACGTGATCCCTTCATATTCTGTACTCATATCCTCTGCTATTCAAATGGTTCTTTGGGGATCTGCCAGATCAAATATGAACTGCACTAAATCCTGCAACCTGTTGGAAGAGCATTGGACTAAGTGATACAATATGTGCTGAGGCAAAAAAAGGAGGGTTTGCATTAGCCAGTCCCAACTTAACCTCTCTGGACCCACAGGTACAGTGTTTGAGATACAGGATGGTGGCAGGTCCACAGCTGATTCCCTCCCAGCCACTGTGCAGAGGGGGTATATCACCAGAATCTGACACTGGCTCTGTTTCAGTGTCCTCTGCACTTTCCATCTGAGGCACACGTAATCCTGGAAGGCTCCTGTACCCAAAATCTCAACGTCACTGCCAATGCCAGTGGTAAAGTAATAGACTGCATAAAGTGATCAGTAGGGTCTTCTGGCATAACGAACAGGATACCAATGCAAGGAAATTTGGATATATGCCATAATTATAGTTTTCACTACATGGGTGGTGAACATAAAGAATGAGTTATGTACCCTTGTACAGTTTCCACAGGCCTATACCAGAACTATACGCTTATGGTTGGGGTATCTTGAGCATACATACCTCCCACTAATGTCTGCTGAGGTCTATAACAAAAGCCCAAGAAACTGGACCAGTAATGAACTTTGGATCCCTTGTTAGAGTAAAACGTATTATAGCACTCAAGGATAGGAAAAAACCAATTAGCATCTACCATCTGGGTTAGAAACCGCCAGACATCAACAGTAAAGAAAACTGCCATGTCAGGAATGAAACTTTTATGCAACTTTGTCCAACTGACACCTGCCAAGACCTGTCACAGACTGGTATGGACTCGATTTCAGAAGCTGTCCACATATCGATCTTCCTGGGATGCGTAGCCTTCCTAGGCTTGCTGCACCTCCACTACAGAAGAGACCTGCAGCACAGGCAGCGCTGAAGGAACAGTTGCTGCATCTCTCTCTGCGTTTTCTCAGCCCAGAAGGGAGAGAGGGAGCCATTGCCGACCTTGCCAAGGTTTCCCTGAGCCACACTTTCTCAGATGCTGGCACTGTACTTGTGCTGGTTCTTCTGGAGGCATAGATCTGATCTGGGTCTGCTCCCAACATGCATTTGGTGGCATTCTTGCTGAAGGAAGCTGAGCACAAGCTGCAACTCAGGGTGATGGTTGGACTTGATGATATCCCTAAACCAAGACAGTTCTGTGACTATATGATTCCATATTGGGGCAACGGGTGCAACAGTACAGGCTTCAGGTGTTTTGGGTGGCACTGCATGTGCGCTGTATGTGCACCCTGTATTTCATGGCTTCTGCACAGCTCACTCCAGTGCTGCTCCTACCATAACTCTATGAAAAAAAAAAAAATGGGTGAAGGTAGCACATCAGCCCCAGGATGCCATAAGTGAGGGCTCCAGCCTGCTGCCCCCACCACCCACCAAGTGTCTTCTTGAAGCTGCAGAGGGTCCAGCAGTGTGGGTTGGTGTGAGCCACCAGTTCAGACACAGTTTGGCTTCCTTCTCCCTCCAGCCCCCGTGTAACACAATTGGATCCAAGCAGAGCTGCTGCCACTGACTGCATTGCTACATTCCTCATCAGTAACAAAGATTAGGAGGGCAGCACCATGTCCCAAGGGCTCTAGGTCCAGGAAGATGGTGCTGAGCACCAGCAGTGACATCCAACATCAGTGAAGGAACCTCAGGATGGGTCTGGTGATGTTTGCCTGTGTGGGATCACCTTTGTGGGAGCACAGAGGATGGAGCGATGAGAGGACAGACACTGTGAGATGGCAACATCTAGCCACAACCAGCCAGGTAACTCAGGACATGGAAAGGCACATCCAGGAGGTTTTGACCTCTGCTGTTTTCAAGTAACAACAAGACAGGGGGGTCAGGCAAGATGTTGCTTGTATGAGCTTCCTCAGGTGGATAAGGGATACCAACGAGATCACAGAATCACAGAAGGGTTTGGGTTGGAAGGGACCCCAAGGATCATCGAGTTCCAAGCCCCCACCCACAGTCAGGGCCACCAATCTCCAGGCCTGATGCTAGACAAGGTTGTCCAGGTCTCCATCCAACCTGGCCTTGAACACCTCCGGGCAGCCTGGAATGGGTGCTCACTCAGTGGGATGATGCTTGGCATCATCATAGGCTCTGTGACCTATGTCCCCAACTAATTTATGAGGAGAAACTTCACACTCACCTTGATGCTGTTGTTGCCTTTGGGACTGCAGCCATGCAGAACCCCTGCAAAAGGACCATGCCGTACCCCAGGCCAGCAGAGAAGTCCCCTCTGATATGAAATTTTAGGAGGGGGCTAATTGTCACTGCAGGTCCTGGAGCAGGTTTGTGCCATCCAGGCTTGAGGCTTCTATGTAGTTCTGCCCAGCTGCAGTCTTGAGGGCCTGTGGACTAATCACAGAATCACGGAATATTAGGAACTGGAAGAAACCTCAAAAAATCATCCAGTCCAACCCCCCTGCCTGAGCAGGACCATCTAGAGTAGATCACAAAGGAACATCTTACAGCACTGAATTTCTCACGCTACACAAATAAAACTCACTTGTGCCCTCCCATAGTCACTTGCTGAACCATTGGACAAAGGAGCAGATTTGTCAGGGTGTCTCGTCATTGACTTGCAGCGTGGATCACCGCTCTGTTCCCTGCACCTTGGTGGGGAGCCATGAAGAGCTTTGTGACACTACCTGGGAGCAGGAGTTCATTGGGACAGAAGATGAGCTGTACTGGGCCAAACCCCAAATCCCTGGAGATGTGGTTCTGGCAGCTGAGGGTGGATACCTGTGGGCAGGCATAAGCTCAGGGCGCACTCAGCAGTGCTCCCCAGGCCTCCTCTGATTTCTGTCTGCATTCAAAAGTGGCATTTGAAGTTCCACGGGATGACACCACTCATCTTGAGTCCCACACCAGGCAGCATGCAAGTGCAACCCCACGCAGGACTCAGAGCCACAGGCAGAGGCTGTACCCTTTGCTGCCCACCCTGCAACTAGTCTTACAGCAGCCTCAGACATGCCAATTCTTCGTGCCGACCGGTATAGCACACAGAAATGCCTGGGCGTGTGCCACTTCAGGGGATGCAGTGGCTCAGGGAAAGGTCTGCTGGGTTCTGTAGCTGAAACAAAGCTAGGGATGTGCCACCGGGGCCCGGACTGGCAAAGCAAGGGTGGCACTGTCTCCTTCCAGCTCCTGCAAGCTGTCAGATGTGTTCAGTGGAGTGTGGTGCTGCAGCCTTCCCATGTGATGTGCTGCCTCTCATCTGGACCTTCACTCGCCACTCATTATCTCCATGGTGGCACCCATGGGAGGAAAGACCTGACTGGATCCCCTCACACCCACTCATGAGTGGTTAACCCAGGCAGCCCTATCTGTCACACAGCTGTCAGCAGGTCTGGACAGACTGCAGCCACGTGCATGGACATCTCTGCATCCCACTGTGACCAGACACCCACCACGTCACGCCCCATGACTGATGAGTGCCAGGAGCGCGGTCCCAGTGGGGTCCCACTATTTCAAATTAGGACAGAATCACAGAATCACAGAATTGTAGGGCCTGGAAGGGGCCTCCAAAGATCATTGAATCCAACCCCCCTGCCAGAGCAGGTTCCCTAGAGCAGGTCACACAGGTAGGTGTCCAGACAGGTCTGGAATGTCTCCAGAGGAGACTCAGAGCAGAAGCAGACATTGAGCACGCTGCTGGCTGGCAGCTCCTCAGACCCCACAGCACAGGGGTAAAACTGGGATGTGTTGCAGAGGGTCTGGGAGCACAGAGGGAATGGAGGCGAGGGAGGATCCAGCCCACAGGAGCAGGATGTGGGACGCTCAATGTCTTGGGGGCCAGGGCAGCCTCTCTGCAAACATGTTTTACAGCAAAACACTGAAGCTTGGAGCCAGTGGAAGTGTGGTGTGCCTCGAGCTCTGGGCTCGTGGCACCTGGGAATGGCTGGGCTCAGCGTGCAGCCCCACAGGGAAGTGGTGGGTCCAATGGGATGGGGACATTGGTGGCACCTCCTGGGAGAAAACAGCCACGAGTCCAGGGAGCCCTGCCAGAGAGATGGGCTGCACCAGGGTACGGGTGTATCTACCTTCCTGCTAAAGGACTTGGGCTTGGGTCTGAACAGGAAAAGTTCAGCTGAGTTTTTCCAGGGAGCTGGAGCTGATGTTTTAATTAATGTCTTTAAATTTGAGCCAAGACTTTGCTGCCACCTGCAAAGCCCTGCCAGAAGAGGTCTGCAACCTCCTCCAAAAGTAAAAAGTAAATTGCAAACTTAAGCCCCCGTTTGAGAGATGAAAGTATTTCTCTGGAGTACAGCTGCTCAGCAGCCATTAAACCCACACTGCGTGGGACAAGCCATGACTGGCAGGGTTTTGGTCCCTGTAACATGCCTGGACAGAGTTTTCTCCTGCCACTTTCCGTGTAGGAGCGGTATCACTGGTGTGTTACGGGCAGGGGCCCTGCTGTGGCAGACCTGCAGCAGATCTGCCTTGCAGAATCCAGCTGCGGTCGGATTTTCTGTGATGCGTGGAGCACCATGTGAATCCCACGGACGTTGTGAGGTGAGAGAAGGGTGGTTTGGACTCTGGGTAACTGCGATAGCTCAGCATGAATTAGAGGGAGGAAACCTTACCTACATATCAATGCCTCAAGAGTAAAACATCAGCTCAGAATTTACACCGGGCAGAAGGGAAACTCCATGAGCTCCACTGATATTTCTGTTGGGGTCCCCACCTGTGGAAAGGGGATTGGAGAGCTGAGCTGGGATAAAAACAAGGCAATAAAGGGGTGGAGAGTGGGGAAGGAAGATTGACTTTGGATTGATCGGCTCCCTGCACTGTCTCACCAGGCAGCTCTGCCAACAGGCATATTCACAGGATCACAGAACGTTAGGAGTTGGAAGGGACCTCAAAAGATCATGTAGTCCAACCCCACTGCCCAAGCAGGATCACCTGTATTAGATCACAGAGGAACACATCCAGATTGGTCTTGCATATCTCCAAAGAAGGAGACTCCACAACCTCTCTGGGCAGCCTGTCCCAGTGCTCCATCACACTCACAGTGAGAAAGTTTTTCCTTATATTCACATGGAACTTCCTAGGTTCCAGCTTGGACCTAGTGCCCCTTGTCCTATCACTGGCCATCACTGAGAAGAGCCTGGATCCATCCTCCTGACACTCAGCCCTTACATATTTATAGACATTAATGAGACCAATCCTCAGTCTCCTCTTCTCCGAGCTAAGGAGACCCAGCTCCCTCAGCCTGTCCTCATAAAGAAGATGTTCCCCTCCCTCCATCATCTTGGTGGCCCTATGCTGGACTCTTTCAAGGAGTTCTATGTCCTTCTGGAACTGAGAGGCCCAGAACTGGACATGTATTGACCAGACGGAGGATGTGGAAGGGACAACACGCATGGATGAGTGGGGCTGGCACTGAAGGGGATGCTTGGGAAGCCTGATGGGAGCAGGGAGAGGAGGTACACAGGATTTAGGGAATGGGAACAGAGCTGGGCTGAGCAGTGGAGTTATACCATGAAAACCTCTTTTCTGCTGTTCAGCACTGCCTCTGCTCAAGGCACAGGGAGTGAGATATGCTCCAAGAAACCACAGTATTGTTAAACAGAGCTCAGGGCTGAGCTCTGGCCTAAACATTGATAAATGACAGCCTGCTTTTGTTTATGGCTAAAACTGTCTAGTCTGGGAGAGGGAAGGGAATACATCCAACAGGGCCTGCCCACCAGCAAGGAGACTCCCCAAAGAGATGGGAGAGCACAGGACATAGCAGCCAGTGGGACTACAATCCCGCAGCTGCTGGTGGGGACATGTCCTGTCCCCTCCTTTCTGCTGAGGGCAGCAGACAGGCTGATGGTGCCTCCTGAAAAGAAATTTCTTTGCTGCAGCACAAAGGAGAAGCATGAAGCAGCTGGCCGGGAGACACCACGCTGCTCTGATGAATCCCCAAGCACTGGGAGGGGTCTTGCTGGGTCAGACTGTCCACACCGAAGTGCCGTGCCAAAAGCACACAAAACATTTTTTGGGGATGAAGGCAGTGGTGGCAATCTCCTGGGACAATGCAGGAACAATAAAAGAGCTGTATGTGTGTTCAAGTGGTGGCATATATCGGCGCAGCAGGGAGCAGCCCCTCAGCATACCGAAGCATCCCCAGGCCCTGTGAGAGGTCCTACAGTGCGGGCAGTCCCCACCAGCTCCCATGTGGCAGAGACAGCACTGCTGTAACTGTGAGTTTAACTCCACTGAGATGTCATCACGCTGTTATTAGTTGCAATGAACACTCCATTCACCCCCTGTGTCCCACAACACAGTTGGCCCTTTGGTGTCAGGTCCCCTTCCCTCAGGGACGAGTGGGAAGTGCCCAGCAGATGCCATCTGAGCAGCTCAGTAAGCAGCCAGCACGAAGCCCCAGGAGCTCATCTGTCCGATGAAATCATCTCCCAGTGTGAGGATCCTCACAACTGAAATTGAAAAGTTATTTATTCCTCCTCTAAAGAGAAAAACTGACTCGATGAGCAGGCTGTTTGTCCTTCGGGGCAGGAATCTCTCTTCTGCCAGCTTCCGTGTCTCTGTGAGCTGGCTAGGAGCAGTGAGATGGTCTGGCAGGCAGGATGGATGGAGCAGAGGCGATGCTTTCCTGTCCGTGGCTCCCTCTGCTTGGCAGGTGTGCTGAGGGGCAGAGGTTGGGCACTGGCTTGAGCTGTCCCTCTCCACAGGATGTGTTTTTCTGGTGATTATGGCAGTGCTGCTAAGAGCAGCTCTTCTCCACTGCAGCCCGGTACTGGTGCAGAGGATGCTTCTCCATCCCAGTTCCTTGAGGCACCAAGACACCCTGAGAGGAACCACACCCTCCCTGACAGCCTGGGGACAGCAGTCTTCATTACCCAGAGGGACTCTGAAGCTTGTACATGTTACTTTCATACCTCAAAGAGATGTCACAGCCAATTTTGCAGATGACACCAAACTGTGGAAGTGTCAATCTGCTGGAAGGCAGAAAGGCCCTGCAGAGGGACCTGTACAGGCTGGATTGATGGGAAGAGGCCAACCTTATGGGGTTCAGCAAGGCCAAGACCCCACTTGCAGAGGGTGGACTTCCCAGTCATTCCCCGCATGCCCTAATCCTGCTCCCGCTGCCATCTGCCAAAGGCACAGTGCTGACGTGGGCCAGTGCTCAGCACTCCACAGTGTCCGACCCAGCACAGCATTTGGAAGGTTCCCATGAGTGTTAAACCAGTTGCTCCACTAGAAGAAAGTGACCTCAGAACAGGTAAGAACCAAGGAAGCTGCTGAGGGCCAGTCTTTGCTCCATGCCAGTAGAACTGCTCCCCTGATCCTCAGTGACCCATTTGGAAACCTGACTTGGTGTAGGTGTGACTCAGACTGAGCTGATACTGCACAGGCTGATTCTGCAAGTTCTGGGGAATTGGGAAATGCTCTGGGGAACTGGGAAGCGCTGTGGGAAACCAGGAAACACTTCAGGAAACCCTGGTGAGTTGTGCACACAGATTTCTTATCCCACTGGGATTGTACCTGCTTGCTCGGACCCTGTGCTAGGCAGGACTGCTCGCTTTATGATGGGTAGGACGGGGGTCTTGCTTCAGCACCGGGGCTCCCCCTTGCCAGAATAATGAGGAAAACAATGAAATTGCATTCAACAGCAACAATGCATCTGTTCAGAAACGCAGGTGCCCGTTACACCCCCTGCCAAGCTGCACACCCCAGCGGAAGGACTCGACCCGTGGCCATAAGCACCGTTGTGCCGAGTGGGACGAGGTTCCACTAGAGGGTTGTAGTGCTGTACAGAAGCAGAGGCGGCTGCGGCGGCTGGAGTATTGTGTGTACTCCAGGCCTTTGTCAGCAGATCAAAAGCATCCTGCAATAGCCAGGCTTCCAGCAGCCTCTGCAGTCTCTGATGTACGCAGTCTGCAAGCTGCGAGAGGGCCGGCGCCTGAGCAACCTGCTTCCCCGCCTCCCCTGAAAAGCCTCCAGCATTTCCGTGGCTCAGCACCTACACTCTCTCCCCCTATATATGTATTTACATACTCACAGATATGGTAAGTAAACACAGCGTGTCTATGAGTACACACGCCCAGGCAGAATGTTTCTTTGTGTACTTGGGATTCTGGTGCCCCAACAGACAGGTGGCATGGTAGCGGCACACCATTGTGAGGAGCTGGGACACCGCTGGTGGACCAGAGCCCCAGCATGGCAGCACGATTAGAGGCATCAGCACAAGCATCAGGGCAGGAAAGTGGCAGCATAGGGTCCCGGCTCCAGACCAGGAGCTGCTGTGTCGGGCACTGCACCAAACATGGGTGCTAGACCCAGGAGCTCGCAAGCAGGAGCTGTCAGAGGGGACTGACACTTCTGCCATCAGCCATGTCCCCACGCCCAATGCAGCTCAGTAGGTCCAAGTGAGTTTGTGTATATGCGACGCCAGCACGCGCTCATACACCTTTTACATACATGTATTTTTGTGTGGGGATCTATAGAATCATACAACGGTTTGGACTGGAAAAGACCTTTAAAAGTCATCTGGTGCAGCCCGCCCAAAATGAGTCTCTGCTTGTGGCTTTATGAGTTGCACCCAGCTCAGGGTGGGTTTACAGCACACTATGGGGAAAGCCCAGATAACACAGATGTTGCCTTCTTCTCACAGAAAGGGTGGGAAGGAAAAGGAATCCACAAGGCTTGCGTGTAATGTGGCAAACACAGCGTGACGTTCACAGAGAATTTACATAGTGATCCGTTTGTGTACCACCTGTTTGTCTGATACTATCACCATTTCCATTTCTAAATAGATGGAAAACAGATTTTGCCTACATTTTCATCTCTTTTATTATCAGAAAGGCTTTGATGAAGTCAGTAGGAGATATTCTTGCAAAGTACATGATTAGAGCAAAAGAAAATGACCTGATCTTACCTAAATACAGCTATGTAGAAACTAACCATTGAGTCAATGTAGAGGCCTGAGACGGATGGGGTAGATTACCTGACCCAAAATGGACATCTGAATCCTCTGCACTTTATGGCTGGCTGGTGGAGCCCCTCGCCTCATGCTAGCAGGAGATATCAGGAGGAGGAGAAGTGAGCTGTTTCCTGCTATAGAGAGCAAAAAGGCACCAGGGGAGACTCATCCAGTTGAGGAGACCTACAAGGTGGACACATAGGGTTGGTAGAACCACCTCCCACAGGTGATGGTCTTCATAAACAAGTCTCAGACCTCACAGAGACCAGATTGGCTGGAAAGCAGGGGCTGTAGTGCTGGTGAAGTGTCTCCTCCTCTGAGTTGGCTGGTGGCAGCATGAGTCTTTGCTGGTACCAGCAATGCAAAGGAGCTCTGTAACTCCAGGCCACAGAGATTACCCCTCTCCTGAGCAGCCTTGGTGGTCTGACACCATGGGGTCACCACCGGGGATGCGTGGCTGCCAATGAGGTATGGAGGGAGAGGGTGGCAGAGAAGCATGGTGTGAAGCAGGGTTCAGAGTATGTTATGATCACTTGAGGAGTGGAGGGAGGGAGCAAAAGCGCTGTGCCTGGGCATAAAGTGCCTCAGTAGCTATAGGTTAGGGTGTTAGATTGGAGTTTTTTGAATTGCCTATTCTACCCCATCATTCATCAGCTAATCATGCAATAGATGTGTCTATTACTAAACTTGCACATCTCAAATCCCTGTGGAAGATAAGAATAAAGAGGGGGTGTTTCTGGAAGTGCAGATGGACAGGTGCAGAGGAGAGCTGCCATGCACAAGCGCCTCTGCCCCATCGGGCACCACCAAAACCCTCTGCCAGTACTGTATAAAGGCAGGCAGATTTCTGTGCCTCCCTATGAGAACAGCTCTGTAAACCCTCTTCTTGCGTAGCGAGGAGTCTCTGTCCCTCCCAAAGGAGTCATAAAATACAGCTTTATCCATCCTGCATGCAGTAATCAGACGGGTTTAAGAGCTTAAGCACTCATAGGGTGGCAATGCTTAAAAAGATGGCACTGGCCTGTTTGCCTACCTCGGTCCGCTTCTCGAACCAAACCCCTGCTCGGTACGGACTGGCAGGAGCACAGCGTTAGCGATGGAGGCAGAAAGTTGAACTTGCTAATAGAGAGGGAGTTGTTAAACACAAGTCCTCGTGAGGCCGTGCCCAGGGAGATTGGCAGCTTGCACAAAGAGCCTGGTGCAGCTCTCCTTGCTCTGCTCACCAGACGGCTGACGAGCCATGGAGCATCGGGATCATGCACCAGGCAAAGGAGATGGGAGCAAACAGATTTCATCCTTTTAGAGTGCTTTATTAAACAAAGCCAAGCAAAGCACAACCAGCCCCACCATCAATACATCAGCTCCTCATTTACACAAGAGCCCTTTCCACCACACTGGGAGAAAAAAAAAGGCTGAACTGTAAATGAGATCAGTGTTGGGAGCCTTATGCACATGAATATTTATCAGGGAAGACCAGACGGGACAATTTGCCACCCTCCTGCAGCAGCAGGGCCTCAGTCATCAACAAGTGGGAGGGAGAGGGTAGGTGAACGTGCCTTTGTGTGGGCAGCGGTATGCAGGATGCTCATGAAAGGCCATGTGTGAAGACAACTGTGGGATCCATCAGTCAGGAACAATGCTGAAAGGCTCCTGGGTTTTGGGAGAAAAGCTAAGGACAACGTAGTTATGAAACAAGCACGTGACGTCCCTCCCAGTCATGCGATCAGCTTGAAGCTGCCCTTTATGGAAAAAACTCTACAGAATTAACGGGAAGTTGTTACCATTCCTCGGGCGTGCGGAGCCATCATGATAAATCTTTTTCTGAAGGAAGAGGCAAGGTTAAATCAAACTACAAAGCCCATCGAGTATGAGATTTACAGCAATCTAAAAGGGTTACGGGTTCATTCCTTAAACAGCTGAATTATGGCTGCTTCTGGGTACCAATATATTAAGCACGCTGACCCCCTCAGTGCTGCAGGGAGCTAGGGAATGAGCAGCAATGGAGAGATTGCGTTGGTTATCGTTTTTATGTGAATTTCAAAGTCACTTCCAAAAAAGAAGATGAGATAGTAGTTGAGTATTCCAGCCACAGACATGAGGAACAGGAACAAAATGATGCGCTTTCCAAACAAGTGACCAGGAGTGCTGAGGAGACAGAAAGCAGGGAAACCATCTTGTTAATGTACGTCACCTCACGTGAGAAGTCCTCTGACCTGACTCTGCTGTTCAGACCAGCTGAGAGACAGAGGGGGTAAATTTCTGTCGTCTTGCATTGCAAGTGGCAGCCGTGAGCCTTTAAATGCCATTTTCAGGATCCATTTCTTTGGCCTCCTGTGCTCAGCAGAGACTGCTGCTCACAAAAGTGGCTCTTCAGGGGGACTTGAGTCTCTTCTCATCCACAACAGTTTGTGGGACAACCTTGCTCCACACATGTGTAACGAGCTTTACTAATATAAAAGAATACTCTTGTGCAAACAGCGGCACAAACGTGCAAACGTGTGGGCTCGCAGAGGCCAGGAGCTGCTGAAGCAGCCGCTCTGTTCCTGCAGCTCCCCTGACCCCGGTGCCACTGCATCCCTCGTGTCTCCCACAGCTGTGCACCCAGAAGGGGTATTTCCTGCTCTATTCTGTGCAATCAACCGTCTCAGGCAGCACCACGAGCTGTGGTGCATGTGGCAATGGCAGCATCCTGCTGCGCTGCTGCTGCATCCCAGAGTCCTTACCTCTGAGTCCGCTCCCCGAGGTAGCCCACAAAGTACTTCTGCCTCACAAACAAGTACATCAGGCCAGCAAAGGCAGCAGGAGCTGGGTGAAAGGTAAAACAAAACGTTACAAACACCGGCTGGGGTTTCACTACACATACTGTCCCCATCTGAGGCCTGGGCTGGACTGGGAACGGGGAACCTGGAGTGCTGGGCTATGGGGTGAGCACTGGAAGCGTGGAAGAGACTCTTCCACCAAAGAGAGCACTTCGCTTGCCCTCACACCAGCTTTTCTGAAGTCTCTGTGGGGCAGGCATAGGGTCAGGCATCTGGGGAGAAACAACCCCAGGTACCAGTACAGGTGGGGGGCTGGCCTGTTGGAGAGCAGTGCAGGTGAAAGGGACCTGTGGGTCCTGGTAGATAGCAGGATGACCATGAGCCAACAATATGCCCACGTGGTCAAGAAGGCCAATGGCATCCTGGGGTGTATTAGAAAGGGGGTGGCTAGTAGGTCAAGAGAGGTCCTTCTCCCCCTCTATTCTGCCCTGGTGAGACCTCACCTGGAATATTGTGTCCAATTCTGGGCCCCTCAGTTCCAGAAGGACATAGAACTCCTTGAAAGAGTCCAGCACAGGGCCACCAAGATGATGGAGTGGAACATTTTCCTTATGAGGACAGGTTGAGGGAGCTGGGTCTCTTTAGCTTGGAGGTGAGGAGACTGAGGGGTGACCTCATTAATGTTTATAAATATGTTAAGGGTGAGTGTCAGGAGAATGGATCCAGGCTCTTCTCAGTGATGGCCAGTGATAGGACAAGGGGCACTAGGTCCAAGATGGAACCTAGAAAGTTCCATGTGAATATAAGGAAAAACTTTCTCACTGTGAGTATGATGGAGCACTGGGACAGGCTGCCCAGAGAGGTTGTGGAGTCTCCTTCTTTGGAGATATGCAAGACCAATCTGGATGTGTTCCTCTGTGATCTAATACAGGTGATCCTGCTTGGGCAGTGGGGTTGGACTACATGATCTTTTGAGGTCCCTTCCAACTCCTGACATTCTGTGATTCTGTGTAATTATGCCCACAGTTGCAAAATCCCAGGGTGGGTTGTGCTGGGCTCAGCATGGATGGTGGCACCTCATGCATTGCTTTCACCAGAAACAAAAGGCAGATAATAGACTTTCTCTAGGAGTAGGTAGAGGGCTATCCTATGCTAAACATTCTCATCTGTAATGCCTATATGGGAAACATCTC
Source organism: Heliornis fulica (assembly GCA_013399135.1). NCBI lineage: Eukaryota > Metazoa > Chordata > Aves > Gruiformes > Heliornithidae > Heliornis > Heliornis fulica. The sequence goes on along the minus strand of VXBZ01000676.1, from coordinate 5,821 downwards.
TGTCCTGTTGAGAATTCCTTGTCAGGAATCATGCCTGGGAATACGTCTGTTGACATTATGCCAGGGAGCATGCTGCTAAATAAACAGCACATGTAGCTGCAGGACACACAGGTGAGACTGGTCACAGAATCACAGAATCACAAGGTTGGAAAAAAACTTTAAGATCATAGAGTCCAACTATACCTGTCCTCTCCTAAACCATATCCCCAAGCACCTCATCTACCCGTCTTTTAAATACACCCAGGGATGGTGACTCAACCACCTCCTTGGGCAGCCTGTTCCACATCCCAACAACTCTTTCAGTGAAGAATTTCTTCCTAACATCTAATCTGAACCTGCCCTGGTGCAGCTTGAGGCCATTTTCCTTGTCCTGTCACCTGTCACTTGGCAGAAGAGACCACTGCCCACCTCTCTACAACCTCCTTTCAGGTAACTGTAGGCAGCAATAAGGTCTCCCCTCAGCTTCTACTTCTCCAGACTAAACACCCCCAGCTCCCTCATCTGCTCCTCATAAGGTTTGTTCTCCAGACCCTTCCCCAGCCTGGTTGCCCTTCTCTGGACCCACTCCAGGACATCAATGTCCTTCTTGTAGTGAGAGGCCCAGAACTGAGTGCAGAACTTGAGGTGTGGCCCCACTAATGTTGAGTATGGGAGAATTTGGTCCCTGCAAGCATCATCTCCAAGTGCCCACCAACCCTTGCTGAAAATAGTGCGAGGTTGAAGAGAAGAAAAGCCCTGTGTGTTACCTTGGCTGCAGAGAAGGCCGGCACACCAAAGCATGGCCAGAAATGTAGGGTATGCATGTCCGCAGTTCTGGCTAGAAAGGAATTTGTCAGAGAGAAATCAGAACATGGGGGAAACTCCAACAAAATCAATGTGTTGCACCAGCAAAGCATGGTGGGGGTGTGAATTTGGGCGGTGCCCATGCAGCTGCAGGTGGGCTTCCACCCCAGAGTGGTGGGATACACCCTGACATGCCTGCAGCTGCTCTGGGACAGGCAGCTGCCAGGGGCTGGCTGGCATGTCTGTGCCTGAACATGGCGGCTGCCTCACCCATGGGGCTGCTTCCCTGTTTCCTCACTCGGAGAATGGATGTCTTTGTCCTGCCTGATAAGGGAAACAAACCGCCCCGCGAACACGTTACTTTCCTCCTCTCCCCTGTTTGATCATGGCACATGTGTAATAGCCGCTGTGTGCTTTATTGGCTTGGAGAACACTTGTAATTAAATCATATTAATCAAGTTATTGGCATTGAAAGCTGCATGAAACCAACAAAAGGAGAATTGCACCACTAAGATGAGTGTCCCATGGAGTTAATGTGTCTTCACATGGGAACAGGAATGATTTCCAGCTGCTTCCTTTGGCCAGGAATGCTTTCCGAGGGGGAAGAACTCTGCCCTTGGCAGAGGTTGCCCACCTGGGAAGGGCAGCACTTGGATGTCCCATCCAGTTTCAAGAACATTGTCAGCACTTTGCAGCTAATAAAAAAGATTTTATGCTCTTCTGGGTTGGAACTGATTTCCCCTCTGCTCTCTCTGAAGAGATGTCAAAGACAAGAGGTATGGATGCAGCAGAGAAGCAGAGAGCCATGTGCTGAGGGAGCTGCCAGGGTTTGTACAAGCTCTGCTATCAGCCTGCTCCTCAGCAAGTTGGCATTTCTCTGCCCGCTCTTCCCTTTGGAGCTGCAGTACTTGTATCACATTTCCAGCATTAGCTACTGCTGGGTGAACTGGTTCCCAACCGGAAGGACATAGAAACTGCAAGTCCAATATAAATTCAGCACATGGGGTCCCAAAGCAAACATGGGTTCACCAGCAAATGTACTGGAGAACCATGGGTCTGAATGGCAGTACACACAGCAGGGGATTGTGGTCAAAGAGACCATCTGAGGGCATTTGGAGCCCACCTCCAGACCCTAAAGGCTTTTGATTAAACCTTGATGAAGAGGGAGACAAACCCCACCCTGACCCCACCAGCTCCTCGAGCATTACCTACTTACTTGGCAGTGTAGACACGGTCGAAGGCGGAGGATCCTGGTCGCTGAAACCCCTTGCCGTTGCAGTGTTTGCTTTCATGCTCCACTTTGCTAGCAAAAAAGGCTGTTAAAAAAACCCACAAAATATTTGATGTAAGATGTAATATGGAGATACTGCAGAAGCTGGGCTTTGTGGGCTCAGCTCTGTTCTCATGAGCATCCAGACTGGACGTCAGGAGAGGACGTGGGTGCTTGGAGGTGCAGGATGTGGCCGGCATGGTTGCTCTGTCAGTAAGGCATAACCAAACCCTCTGTGCAAGGTTGTAGTGTGGTGTGACCTTGGACATCCCGGTGTGTTAGGATGTGACTGTGCTCAGGATTCTGAGCCCTGCTTCATCCCCACACTGCTGCTCCAGCAACCTGTGCCTCTGTCTGCTGCAGGACAGCCCAGACTCAGTCCTTTGAGCCTGCGATGGGAAAAAGCTTTCCAGTCACAGAATCACAGACTGGTCTGGGTTGGAAGGGACCTCAAGGATCATCGAGTTCCAACCCCCCTGCCACAGGCAGGGACACCAACCTCCGGGCCTGCATCTAGACAAGGATTCCCAGGGCCCCATCCAACCTGGCCTTGAACACCTCTGGGGATGGGGCATCCACCACCTCTCTGGGCAGCCTGTTCCAGCACCTCATCACTTTTTCCATGAAGAACTTCCCACAATATCTAACCCAAACCTTCCCCCCTCCAGTTTAAATCCATCCGCCCCCTTGTCCTACCACTCTCTACCATTGTAAAAATCTGATTCTACTCCTATCTATACACTCCCTTTAAGTACTGGCAGGTTGCCAAACCCAGTTCTCACTCTCTAATAGAGCAGAGAAGCAAGGGAGTCTCTTCCCTTTTAAAAATACCCGTTTGCCAAAACAGGGACATCCTGCATGGATGGTTCCCCTTCAAGAAAGGCCCTTTGAAAACCAGGTCCCGATGGCTGATTCCTCCGTGTCCATATGGTATGGATCCTCCTTCCAAGCAACACTCTTGTGTCAGGGTGTTAGCTGCTGCAAAAACGCTGTACCTCAAGATAATGTATCATGCACTTGACAAAAACATTTTATCTGATGACACCAAACCAGAGACCATCAATTATGTGCCTGAATACACCAGACAGGCTACGAGCTGCAGGCTTTGCATTATCGTGCATCCCATCTCAGTGTACCCAAATCACTCTACGGTTTAGAATATTAGCCAAAGATATGTACAAAAGATAACCCATCAGGAAATGTATTATTATAGCAACAAAAGTAATCTTGAAAAGCTGAAAGATTTCATCCCTGGAATCTGATCAGTTACCCCTTTTTCTCCCCTCACTGATGCTTCAAGTAGGACTTTGGCACTTATGCTGCCCTCATGGAAAGCTAATGTGTTTTTTGCACATCGAGTGACTCCCTGTGTGCATAGAGCCTTTCTCCAGAGACACCCACGGTGCTTTCAGCCACCATCTCCATGTTGAGCAGACCTTCCCACTGACAGCAGTGCAGTGCACCCTCTGACTCCTGGAGGACCCAGAACACACACCATCTGGCAGCATGGCCACCGAGACCTCTCGGCATCTCCATCTGTCCACCACCCCACCCTCTGGCATGAGCTTGTTAACCTGCCTTCAGGATCTCAGAGGACCTAATTGAAAAAAATTAAGCTGAATGACTTTGTTTTGCCCAGTGCAAAAGTGCAACGATGGAAACCACTTCCTACAGGTCTGGGACTGCATAGGCTCACTGGGATATGTAACACACCTCCTCCCTTCCTTTTATCACATATGTGAAATCACTAGAAGATAACACTGCTTCAAAGAAAGCCGAGAGTTAGTTATACATATCTCCCCTTGCTTCTGCAGGTCACAATGTTATGAGGAGCATCTGAGGGAACCAGGGCTGCTTATTCTGGAAAAGAGGAGGCTGAGGGGAGACCTTATTGCTTTCCACGGCAACCTGAAGGGAGGTTGTAGAGAAGTGTGGGCTGACCTCTTCCCCTAGTGACAAGTGATAGGACAAGAGGAGATGGCCTCAAGTTGTGCCAGGGGAGGACAAGATTGGGTATTAGTAAAAACTTATTTACAGAGAGGGTCATCAGTCATTGGAATGAGCTGCCAGAAAGGTGGAGGAGTCTTCATCCCTGGATGTATTTAAAAGACAGGTGGATGTGGTGCTGAGGGGCATGGTTCAGTGGTAATTTTGGCAGGTTAGTGTGATAGCTGGACTTGAAGATCTCAAAGGTCCCTTCCAACCAAGACAGTTCTATGATTCTATGATTCCCAAATGCCAGAATACTGCTGCATAGAGGTTCTGCAATGCTGAGAGCCATCAGGCTGACCATAGACATATTCAGCATGACACTGGTCACTAAGGACAAGAGCTTGGAAGCACTGGTGCTGCATAGCTTCTGGGATCAGGGTTGGGCAGGTCTGGGGGTGCTGGGTCTCCTAGCTAGGATCTGGCTATGGAGGTCCAGGCATCTGTCTTGGAAGCTCTTGCCATCTTTGACATGGTGTAGGGATCCTTGGTCAAAGGACTGGGCAATAAGGCAAAGGACAGTGGTAGGGTTATCATATACACCCATATAGTGGATGTTTTTGATGGGGCTTCATCACACCTCTCTTCAGAGACATTGCGAAGTGCTGGGGAGAGGGATGTTTTCCCTCTGTAAACAATGGGTGACAGAGGGAAACAGAAGAAAGGCATCTCAAGAGGTCAATCTGTCCCTCAGAGAGCTACCAGCATGAGAGAAACCACCCCACCAAAGTGCTGACCTTTCTCTATTGACTCTAGAAACAGACAACTCAGACAACCATCTCACATTAGGTGTTGTCGTGGTCTATCCCCACGGACACCTAAGCACCACGCAGCCACTCACTCACTCTTACTGTGTGTCCCCACTCCCACCCCACCAGTGGGATGTGGAGGGGAATCAGAAGAAAAAGGTAGAACTCATGGGTTGGGATAAGGACAGTTTACTGGGACATCAAGTGGAGAGGAAAACATCAGAATACAAGAATATACAAAGCAGGTGATACACAGAGCAATTAGCTGACCACACAGAACCCAATGCACAGCCCATGCTGAGAAGGGATGGCTCCTCCTCAGCCAGCTCTCCTCTTTAAATACTGAGCATGATGTCATAGGCTATGGAATATCCCTTTGGCCAGATTAGGGCAGCTGTCCCTGCTGTGGTCCCTCCCAGCTTCTAGTGAAAACTAACTGTATCCCAGCCAAAAATCGGAGCAAGTGTGCACCCCTTAGCTAGAGAAAACTCCTGTGTCGATTGCCTCCATCCCACCAGAGCAGCTGTATTTCCTCAGGACCACAGAGACCCTCAGGTGAGGGCTGTGAATCACAGGGGAATCCAGCATCTTGCTGTCACGTGGAGAGGTAAAGACTCCTGCTTCAAGTGAGCTTTTTTGCCCTGAAAGTGGTTCCCTGGTTCTGTGGCTCCTTATCCCCATCAACCTCACATGCCCTGCAGGCTCCCAAAATCTTCCCAAAAGGCAGCCCAAGAGGTGAGTCCTGGCTGCCTGAGGTTCAGCCAGGCTGAGGACCAGAGAAGAGCTGACAGTTTACATCCAGGGCTGGCCCTCACTGCAGGTCTGTGCTCCCATCTCAGCAGCACTGTGCTCCTGTTAACCTGGCACTGGGGAAGTGGGGCACTACAGTGTGAAGCAACTTGCAACACCATGGTTATATTTCCTGCTCTTTCTCTGGACCTCAAGGCAAGAGGGCGGTTTCACAAGCTGGTATGAGATGAGTGAGCAGCGCAGGGCTGGAGCTGAGTGGTTTAACGTACCAGGAGATTCA
>VXBZ01000674.1:37502-125287 GCA_013399135.1 Heliornis fulica | reverse complement strand
TTAGAATTCTATGATTCTGTGATAGCATTTCTATACAAGAATCTTCCCCAGGCGTTCTTTGTATAGAAGGAAACAGATTTCTTCTCAGTTTGTAACTTAGTCTGTAAAATACTTAAGCACATCCCAGGTATGGAAAATATTGCATTTCTAATATAAAGAGCTGATTATGTTAAAGAAGTGTTTCCAGTAGTATCATTAGCACTATGTGCAAAAGTGAGCAGAATAGGAGATAGGCTTTCTATCCTATCATGTTTTTTATATTCTTGGTTTTAAAATTTGCAGTGTACTGCCATTCCTTACAGGATTCTTAAAATCTACATGTAGAAGGTTGCACTTGTGATTTAATTGTCATATAATTTATTGCAGCATTCTTTTAGAACCATGCAAGGGTATAGAGAAAATAAATAGGTCAGTCTGTGTACCTCCATTTTGGCTAAGACTACATCTGCATGAACAAATAGTGCAGATTGGAGTAGATCAGAAAGCAAAATAGGTGCTGTAAAGGACCTGATGTCCACATCATATTATTTTGCAGGGCACCATGTCACTTCAGACTAACTCTGCTCTGGCCTTGCACACAGAACACCGCTTATTGGCATGAACAGACTAGGTGTATATCACTCTAGGGCACAGCTTTTGTTTTAGCTTCATCAGAAAGCAATCCAATTTATGTGCTCCAAGACTGCTCCACAATATGAATACAAGCAGGGAAGATCAGAAATTCACAACAAAAGACACTCATGCTCTGAACTAACACGCGCCCTGTGTATCTTCATTTTTTTTTACTGCAGATGTAGCATCCACAGGACAGTACTGTGTGCTAATGGAATAGTGAGTAGCCCACTGCTTTAGACTGACCTGATTTTATTTTTCCTGGAAAAATCCTTTTCAGCAGGAATGACCTGGTGGTCTCCTGAAATTTAAAGGATTTTGTTTTCATTTCTCAATACATACTTTTACCTTAGCCATACCTTGTGATTCTGCTGTTTAAAAATAATTTCCCATTAGAGGGGAATGTTGCATCATTTTCCTTAAGCTGTAGTAGGTAATGAGATTCTAGATCATTCTGTGTTTTCTATTTTGGCATATATATGTCTTTTTTAATATAAATAGTTGCATATTCCCAATGACTGGAATCAGCTTCATGTACTTATGCTGCCAGTTTTTTTGCTTAATAATGTCAGTAAGTGACAACCATGTTTTGTAGGTGTTTTTGTGTATTACAGTTATTTATTTGTTCAGATAAGCCTCAACCTACAATGTGATAGAACAGGAGCTTTGTTCTAACTTGCCTGATGCTGCAGGGATTCAAGGTGACAGATACAACTCAATACCACATACCGTGGGTTTTCCTAGAAACCTCTAGAACTTACACTTGCTTAGTTACAGCCTACAAATCACTGCTACCATGTTGGATATATAATTTTTCTTTTTACAAAGCAATTAATATGATACTGTATATCCAGCAGAATTGCTGTATACCATAACAAAACTATCTAGAGAAGAAAAACAAGTAGTATAGGAGAAATGTGTTTCCAAAAAGAGAAACTGAATATATACAAAAGTTCCATTGTAGATAGGATGTTGTCACTAGCATATGATTTACTTAATTTCTCCTTTCCTTTGTCAGAACCTCATGATATACTGAAGAGGAACTGTTTGTTTTTTTGGGTTGGTTTTTTTTTTTCCACCAAAGTTTTATGTTTGGTAGTATAGCGACTTTAGTTTTCTGTTTTCATTTATTTGAGAGAGTCTATGAGGGCACATCTGGCTGCTAGATTCTCTGGCAAAACGTGCACTTTTGACCTTTTTCACTTTAACAATTATGACATACTGCTAATAGTGAAAATCTTGCAGGAGACCGACCTGGTTTATGCAAATGTGGTGTCTGTTTCAGTCTTTGTCACATTCAGTTTGGAGGTTCTTGTGGATTTTGACCCAAAATTGGTACCTTTTAGTCTGCCCTCTTCTCTTTTCAAGCCATCTATTTTCATAACAAAATTCTGCTTTGAAGACCTAAAATATAATCTCTGAAAACAAAAACTGTGAAAAAACCTACATAATGGAACAAAAACATTCAGCTGTTAACATTTAAGTCTTTTCATTGACATACTGAAGCTGAATGAAACCTTTTTTCTTTGCTCTGTGCCTGCCTTAAAAATAATATTATATATTACATTAGATTGAATTCTCCAGGGCAGCCATTGTTTTATGCTATTGCAGAGTTTCTTGCATAACTAGACTATAGGGACTTCTCCAATGACTGTTACTAGGATAGTAAGTTCTGAACTCAAGGAAACTCTAGGAATTGTAAATTAGGTTTCACACATGTGAAACACCAAAATGAGAACCAGTTTAGAGCTCTTAACAAGGTTATCTTGTGCATTTTGACTCCTTGGACTAACAAGTGAGTTTTAAATGCAGCATGAGCTCAGACTGGTTCCCTGCTTGGACTGGTGTTTTGTGACAGTTCTGTCTCACCTTGGGTCTCTTTCTGCCGTGCAACCCCACCCCCGCCAAGGTAAATCATTAGGGAGTAACAATATTCATGTGCCAAAGTGAAATCCCCACTGAAAATTATTCTGACCTTCATTTATATTATGTCCCTCATCCTCTTACAGTGTTTTGATCAGTGGCCAAATAAGTAATGTTGACAACTTGATCTTTCAGTTATTATCAATGCACATCTGAGTTAACAACCCATTAAGCAATTCATACATCCCAGAGCCCTGAGTGCTAACTCATGCAGATGTTACAACTGTCCATGTTCTGACCTTGTTTTAACTGCAAGTATTAGGGAGGTGGGCTTGTTCTAATAAAAGTTTATAGTACTGAAGTTGCACCCAGGAAACAAAATAATCAGGCTTTACTTGATTAAAGCATTTATTAAGAGAAACTAGTACCTTCTTAACTGGATCTCAAACTGTCCCTTGAGCTATCCTACTGTGAAAAAAAAAAAGATTTACTTCTTTATGAGCAGTGCTTTAAGCCATGTTTCAACTCAGTTGGGGAAAAGAGAAAAATTATCAAAGAGTTGTAATGAAATGTAGTAATTGAGATGTCATTTGTGCTAGGATTTATTAGGAATAAAGACCTAAGCAGAGATCATTATTATATTATGTCAATGTGTTAGACTGCAATTTCCTTGTAAATGTTGTGTGTAGGTCTGCTAAAATTAGTAATCCCTTTGTGTCAGACAAAAGATCAGTCAGGCTCACCTGTCCCATCTCTGGCACTGGTCAACAGTGGCTGGCTGTCCAGAGCAGGGGAGAAGAGGGAAAGCATATGTGATTTTTCCCTGGAGTTCTCTCCTGTCCTCCAGCAATTTATCAAAAGAAAAAAAAAAGGTTGGTAGATATTTGGAAGCCTCTGCTGGCTTCCTCCTGAACTTGTCCAGCCTAGATGTGACTCCCATCTAGTCTAGATGTGACAGTATGTTGTGACATAGATTCTGTATACTGTACTGTAATGCTTTAGATAGACTTATCTTCACAGAGGCTGATATGATTTGGATTTATTTGGTCCATGACACCTTGAGCCACCAAGGAAGAAATGCCACATATAGATGGACTCGTGATCAAGGGGTAGACTTGACCATGGATGCTATTTCACAGGTCATCTATGAATGTGAAACATATTCCTCCATCAACCAAGTCAAGCAGTTAAAGCCTCTGTGGTGTGGAGGACAATGGCTAAAATATCAATATGGGGAAGGTCCCTTGAAACTTTTGCAGATCTCTAAATCTTTTTGACCATGAGGGACTTATCATAGAATCAAAGAATGGATTGGGTTGGAATGGACTTAAAAGATCATCTAGTTTCAACCCTTTCCTAGACCAGGTTGCCCAGAGCTCATCCAACCTGGCCTTGAACACTTGCAGGGAGCAGGTGTCCACAATCTCTAAGAGTATCCTGTTCCTCTGCCTCACCACCCCCACAGTGAAGAATATTTTCCTTGTATCTAAGCTAAATCTACTGTTTTTCAGCTTAAGACCATTACCCCTTTCCCTATCACTCCATTGCCTTGTAAACAGTCTCTCTCTAGCTTTAATGTGGGTGCTCTGTGAAGTTTGTAGCAACATAATGCTATTCTCTCTCTTCTCAATGTTCACAATCCTTTCCTCACCTCTTCTCTCTCCAGAAAAACTCCCTCAACTGACTGTCTGAAGTCTTAATGCAGGCCATGCTGAGAACAGTGGAAAGGAAGACTGGACGTCTGCCTGGGTCATTGAGTCTAGGAAGCTGTCAGAGTAATTTGTCATGCAGTTTCATAACATTCTACAGATCATCTGCTTTACAAGGTGCTACCCTGCCAGGGCCAAATAATCCTGCCCAGCAATATTTAACAAACATAGGGCTGATAATAATAATAAAAAAAGTCCATAACCCTATAATGCCACTGAAAGAAAAACAGCAGAGAACAAAATTGATATATTCTATCACTATAAATTTTGAGAAAGGTTATGGGTGACCCTAGTCAGACTGCAGCAATGCATAAACATAATTACTCAATCAATTACCTTAATTTTCTGTTTCTCATAATTCCAATTTCGTCACACAATCCTTTATACCGCCCCAGCATAATTCTAAAGTATTTTAGCTCTTTTTTTCTCATACTATCTAGCTTACAAAATGCCCTATACATTAATTTGTCAGTGTCCAGAAGTTTTAATCTGATTTTATGTCTTTGATATATTTTCTGCTAATTTTTATTTCTTAATATAATATGGGAGGTGTATCCTTACTTTTTCAATTTACTGAGATGGACCTATGATGAAAATTTACCTACAGAAGTTTAAAAATGTTATAAATACTCTATATGTTTTCTCCATTTTTCATTGCTTTTCTTGTTGGGACTTCTAACAATTTGTTTAGCTGTGAAGTTTCTGGCTTAAGCACATTAATAAGGACGTACTAAGAAGTCTAGTAAATATACTTTTCTCTGGTACATATGCACAATGTAAAATGTGTTTTATAGGAAAATTCCCAAACCCATATCAATCTGACCAAATGCTAAGCCCAAGCATATGGAAAAGTCCACTCTTAAATATTTTCAGAAGACTGAGCATATTTTAGACCTCAAATGAATTAGCTATTACCAAACCTGATAATAAGAGTAATACTGCTACTTTTCTATTTCAATCATTTTGTGCTTGCTACAGCTACAATTCCTTAAATAAAAAAAAAAAAAGTTGCTTTGAGTCAACAGGATGTTTAAAAAAGCCTAAAATTCGAACACTGCTAGCAGACTACTTCATGAACAGAAGAAACAAAAAGATTGGTTTGAATAATTTACAGGCTTAGGTTGTTAAATTCTTTGATCAAAGAGTCTCAACTATGTCACAGCATTAAGTCAAACTTTCTGAAGTGCTATGTGAACCTAAGGAATTTTCATTGTTTTCAAAGGATAATTTTTGCAGGCTGGCTTTGAAGTGAGGAAAACACAATGAGGCCTATAAGTAGGTAATCTGTGGAAAACACAGCAGTTATAAAATCACAAAAAGACACTTTGGTTCACTGATAAGAATGTGAATACAGTGTTTTTTCACTGAAAAAAGAGTATTTATACATTAAAATAAATGCACAAGAGACAGTTACAGTGCTTCAAAACAGAATTCAGTGTTGCCTTTCTCCTGTGTAGAGAGCTGCAGAGTCAATACAACCTGACACAGCATCACATTGGACTGACATAAGTTCTGTTATTTCAGTAAATAATCAAATTTTAAAATCTGTCCTCAGATTTTCAGGTTTGGTTTGAATATGTTCCAGAATACTTATAGCTGACCATAATATGCTATATTCCAGACAACACTCTTAAATATATAATACTGAAGTTATTGTACAAAGAATTCTTTCCATTTCCAGATGGTACTAGATGATGCAGCCAGATATGAACTACAATAGTAGATATCACAAATTAGTAAAAGGTAGTGGAGATTTACTCTAGGATAAATAGCATGACTTGTTGTGGAATTATTGCAATTACTCTACTATAAATTTTTCTTCAGTTACTGGGAGTTAATTATTGCTTGGACTTTACCTAAATTTCAGTCAATTTATTCTGTGATACTGACTAAGGCAGAAAGAAATTGCTTGATGGAAGTGAATTTAAATCTATATACACTGAAACACAGTCTTAATGTTTTATCCGCTGATCTGTTCAAATAATCCCATTTCACTGGTTAGCAAGAAAGAAAAAAGAGGCTGCTTCTGTTAAGTGAAAATGTTTGGTCTGCTTTTCAGCATAGTTCTTTTCTTCTTCTTGGAGTAACAAAAAAATACCTCCCTAGAACTAGATGTTCCTAATTTACTAAGAAACGTTATAAAAAATGAGGTGTGATATACCCATTTCAGGAATTGGATTCCAGCTTCTGAATGTGTCCCATTCGACTAGATAATGTTAGTGGCAAACTGATGCTTTGATATAAAATAGGTTTGAGTCTCGCAGTAAGACAATGTGAAGCACACTCCCTTATTTCTGCACAAATAAGTCCCTCGCTGTTTAATAGCTATCACATGAAAGAACAAGATGCCTGGTTTTTTGGCTTTCCTGCATTTTAACCTCTGTGATACTTGGAGCTCATCTTCCTAAACTCCACCTTGCTCCTAAGGTATCTCAACCAGCTCCACCTTAGTTTTGGTCTAAGAACTAAGAAAAAGGAATTCTCATGATCTAAGTAGCATGTGGACAGTCCTTATCTGAGAAGCAGCGAAAAGTGTGCCTCTCCCCAAATGTCCCCTGGAAGCCCTACCCCTACTGACCATCCCAAGACCTCCTTGCATCACAAATTCCTCTACCCTTCCAATAATGTTTATCTCTTTTTGCCCCTGCGGGGGGTCTCTGTTTGGTAAACTGTCATACCCTGCATGTTCATGGAGGGTGGAGCACCAGAAGGATAGAAGGTCACACATACTCTGGAACATACCCAAAGGCTATGGACCTATCCAAGGTGGCCACCAAGGAACCCCTGCACAATCCCTGCCACATGGAAAGCAGAGTCCTGTGCATTAAGCTGCTCTGAGAGTACAGACCACTTAGGTGACCATGCTCTAAGGTGTTTTTTAGGGCTTTGAGCCTTACTGTAAGACACAGGCAGTCTCATCTTCAGAAAAACATGTGTGTGGATACAATAGAAAAAACTCCAAAGTGATTCCTGAAATTCCCACGTGAATCAGGGAAAAAATCCAACCAGCCAATGGGCCTGTGAATCAGCAACTGATATTTTGAGGTAAGTTTCACATGGTGTGGGTGCGTGGTGGTCTGCCTTCCTCCATGGGTATGGGGGAGCTTACAGCTAGCTGTAGGACCATTGCAGGGTTCAGGTTGGTGTTATTTGTGTTTCTGTACCCTTACAGACAGTTTTCAAAAGCCCGGGTAAGCAAACGAGGTGTACCATGACCTATTAAGCTCCCTGTTTGGGCCTGCAGCGATCAAAGGAAGGAGAAGAGTCATAGAAGAGACAGCAGCATTTGAAGGAAAAAAAAAGGAAAAAAGCTGGAGAAGTCTGACAGGCAAACAACTTCCTTCATACCCTGAAACTTAAAAAACGTTTCCTTGTGCATGCCTAAATTGGTGGTCCAGTTTGCTTTCTTATGTGTGTCTAGTAGCTGCTGGCTGGTAAACATGTCTGTGATACCACATCTGTTGAAAATTAACTATGCTTCCAGGGAGGTGAGAAGATTTGAGGATATAAATCCGAAAAGGTCTGATTAGAAGCCAAGTGGCAACCTGGTTTACAAATGAGGATGCTCACAGTTTATACAAGGTGGCAAGAAAGGACTTTAAAAGAAAGAAGGGCTAGAGTTGAATAAAACATTGAATTCTTCTTATAAGTATTGATGGTTTTCATACATTTGGAACTACTGAAACAGTTTAAATTATATGATTATTTTTCATTTTGTTTCTTCAGATTTTAATGGCCACATAACAATGTCACATGGCTAAACATTATCAGTGAATATTTTTTACCATTTTATAAGATTTACTTGAAGTATATTTGGTCTGGAAAACTTATCATAACATATAAACATAATTATAACTTTGCTATTCTGCTGAAAATATTTATTAGAATACATTGTTCTTAAACATGTACAGATTATTCGTTATTTTCATACTGTTGCCTTCAGAAGAGGTATATATGAATAAGCTTGTAAACTATGCAACTATTTGAACTTCCTATGTGAGTTTTTGGTTGCTATGCAGTTTACCATTAAGTACTTCTTCTCTCCTTAGAATTCTGTGTTCTATAGCAAGTAATGAAGTACTAATTTCCTCCTCAGTGAACAAGGAAATCTTGTCTGCCAGAAGAGAAGGTTGTAACCAAAGACATGATGGAAATAAGAAGCTTTACATTAATTCTGTCAAATTGGTGTGCCTGCCTTAGAACAAGGCATTTTCTTTTGCCTGGACACCTGATTCATAGGATTGTATTAAGATCCAGCAATTCTGCAAAATGGGATTTCATTTTATCTAACAAATATCTCTATTCTTGAGCTTTTTTTTTTTCTAGGCTGTAATGGTACAAAAGATGTATTAAGGACATGCAGAATCCCGTGGACCATGATTTAATTATATATTTAGTTCTCCTTCGTGTGAACTGCAGTATTTGCAACTAAATGATGTTTCAGGAGTGCCATACTGTGAAAGAAAACAATCCTAACCCATGGAAAGCCATGGAGAGGCTGCTCGATCTCTAGTGATTTAATGTATCTATTTTCCAAAGCTTACATTCTTAAATTTTTATTGGTAGATTGTTTACAATGTTATGAAACATGCTCTGTGGTAGAATCATATGCAGAAAGTTTCTTCTTCTTGATATGAATTAATTAAAAATGTCTCTGATTCTTGCAAAGCTGTTTTCCCTTGAACATCCTGGTTTTCTGATTAGAGGTATCTGTGAACTAAACTTTGTATTTGCTATCTGTCAGTGTTCACTCTGCTTCTATTCTGAGAAGAGAGCCAGCTACCACTCCTAACTATAAATGCTGCATACAGAACTTGGGTCAAGATCTTTAACTGAAGTCAAATGACATCTCTATTATAACCAATAAAATTCTGATTAGCTAATAAGATAGACCTTGACAAATACATAGCTGGACCATCAGTGAAAGTGTGTTATGGTAACTCACATAAGAAGTACTTAGAATATTATTTTAAAATGAAAGAAATGCTCTTTTTGGTACTCAAAACATTATTTTTTTTCTGCCTTTTGCATAAAAAGGGATACTGTAATGTGGGTAATGGAAGATGATAAATTGGGAAGACCCACCTTAAAGCTCACCAGAATAAAATAAAATAGAGATAGAATTTGAACACTGGATCATATTATAATTTATAGACAAAATGATTGTGTAGAAAGAAGTGAATTGTTATCTTATTTTGCAATTCTGAGACAGCAAGGTGGAAATCTTGCTATAACATAATGCTGAAATACTGAAGAGGGGCAATACCAGAATCTTTGAAGCCTTTTCTGAGGAAAACTTATGAATCATAAAAGGCATCTGTCATTTTATTTCCAGCATGGACCAAAGAGCCTACAATCTGTTAGAAAATAGAAACCCAGGAATCTGAGAGGCCTATGGAAGATCTTTAAAAACATTCACATTGATAGGGAGGGAGAGTTAATGTGAACATTTGGGTGAAAATGCCAGGAGGAGAAGGGCTATAAAAATCACATGTGTTGATGACACCTACAGTAGCAGGTCTCCAAGATCCTACCACCCATCTACTTGCAATTTCTCAGGACAGGCAGACCTGAAACAGACAGTGGCTAAGACTTGATGACTTGCAGAGGTTGGGCAGAATTGAGAGGTTAATCACTGCCAGCTCCTGAAGGGTAGGATGAAACTCATCTAAAATAAGCATACTGCTAAGAAAAAAAAAAAACCAGGAAGTGTGGAAAGCAACATGAAAACTGATGCCTCTTGCTCTCCATGTCATTGTAAGCAATCCTAGACACACTACCTGGACACAGATCTCTTAGGGTCACAATGCTTGCCAGGCTACTTACATGCATCTCGGTGCTTGTGGATAGGAGACTGTGAGTCTGAGAGAGTAAAATCAGTTGTGATTCAACATAAATTAATTCCTCTTTCCTTGAGCTACATTGTTGCTAGCAGTATCATTTCCTCCAAGGTAATTTGGAAGTCATTATGTTTTAAGAAGTCTCTAAAAAATATGTATACTACAATAAGCAATTCAATGTTTATTCATATAATTATAACATGTGAGATGAAATTCCCTATTCATCAAAACAAAAGGTCATCTCTAGCATTTAAATATAAAAGAAAAGCTGTATTACTAGAACTGGGTTCACCCCATCCTGAAACGATACATTTTAACCACCACTGGACAGAACTAAATGTAGGAACACAATTAAAATGTCTAAGTATGTATTTGTAGAGCCATGGTGATGGGAGAGCAGGGAAGGAGAGAGAGGAGTTGTGAAGGAGTGTGCCTGTATGGTGCTCTGGCACTGCTGAGTACAAGGTCTGTCCCTGGACCTGCCCCTCTCCTGATCATGAGGGAGACATGGGGACTGCAGTCAGATCACATAAAAGCACAACCTGATATCAAAATACAAATATGTGTTAGGTTGGAAGGGACATTTAAAGGTCATCTAGTCCAACCTCCTTGCTACAAAAATGGTGGCTCTGAACCATAAACTGCATCTTAAAAAAAGAAGAGTGTTCCCATGTGAGTAATTGTAAGGGACATTTAATGCTGGAATCCTCCTTGTTACATGGGCAGGGGCAGCTGGTACTGAAGCCAATCACAAGTCAGCCCCTTAACATGGGGGATATGACACTTTACACGTGGCAGAAAAGGGTGGAGTAAATAGACCATGTGACTGGGAGAGGAGGGCTGCTAGGGTAAGGGGAGCATGTGATAGTCAGAAGGGATGGCTCCTTGTGAAAATTGACTCTACCCTAGCCAAAACCAGGGCACTGGCTAACTGACAGACAGAGATTTCCTTCCTATTGGTGGAAGTTTTTAGTCACAAAGTTGCAAAGGCCTTGTAGCAATTTACATCTCTGGCTACTCTTAAACATCAACCTTTAGTTTTGAAATTTGCACCAGCCTTTCAAAGCCTTTACTGGAAGATGGGCAGAGTAAAGCCAGAACAACTCTGTGTTTTGTTCAGCATTGAGGCTAGCAGAGGTTAAATTATAAAGAGACAGAAGTGAGCAGCTTCTGAATGTCAGCTAATTGTGTGAATGTGTCAAATATAACCTAATGTGGGTAATTAGGCAGAGACAGTGAAAATGGTCAAGAGTACATAGGTGAAGTGAATTAAATTTATAATTTCTGTATTGGATAACAGGATGACTTGCAGTAGTCTTCTAGGCTATATGCTTCTGAAACACTAGATCCAGTAAAAATTGACTCCTGGAGGGGAGTAGATGTTCAATACCTGTTTGCTGTGGATCTCCTGACAGGTTACAAACTGCAGTTACTAGATTTTTGTAATAGCTGTCTTCTTACATGGTAGATTTAGGGAAGTTAAGCAGGTCACTAGCATGTAGTATCAAAAAATGGCAGCAGTGAAACTTGCTCATGCTTGGAATCTTCCTTAAACAACATATAAAGAATGCCAGAAATGGGAAAGAAGTGAGGACAAAGCAATGCATGTTCCCTGATTGGAGTAGAGAATTTATTTTATGTTCAGAGACACATTAAATCATGTATTGTGCTATGTTTTAATGCAGCTTTTGAATCCACATTTTTTCATTTCATTTTGGAAGTAAATATTGTGACAGCCAGTTATTGCTGTCAGTATTGCACATTTGCAAGTAGAAAGAACAGATGTATATGTCATAGATGATTGAATGGATAACTGTCCTGTAGGATTCTAATAAGAGTTTAGGAATTGCAGAAAAGACTTTGAAGGTGGTTGAGATGAAAGAAGTAGCCTTTACTTTTTGCTCTCTACATCCACATACCTTGTATCAGCTACTTGCAGTATATTTAGGACGTTTCCTGGCACAGGTTGCCCAGGGAAGTGGTGGCTGCCCCGTCGCTAGCAGTGTTCAAGGCCAGGTTGGATGGGCCCTTGAGCAGCCTTGTCTAGTGAGAGGTGTCCCTGCCCATGGCAGTAGGGGTTGGAACTAGGTAATATTTAAGGTCCCTTCCAGCCCAAACCATTCTATGATTATGTCATGCATACTTGCTCTCCACAAGGGCTGCCTTGGGTTTTTGTTTCTGGCTTTTGGGCCTTTACATTGTATCTGTTTAGTGGGCCAGAGACAGGAGTAGTGAAATCATCATGCTAGAGAACAAAAACACAGTCCTCCGTTTTGGACCAGACTTTTGAAAAAAGCTATCTGCTCAAAAGTGGCATAACTACTGTTATCTACCAGGTTGCTAAGGCTGAGGTGGATTTTCAACGTACTTCCTTTCTTGTCAAATCATTCAGAGGCAATAGAGTCTTCTCCTGTTTGTCTAATTCAAGAGGGAGACATGCATATCTGTATTTTGGAAATAACGGGGGATAGATGAAGTCCTTCTAACCTTCCTGACTTCTTTTCCCCATTGGTGCTGTTGCAATAGAAAAGATGGCTTTGCACTAGTGACTTCCAAGTTCTCCAGAGAGATGAACACCAGAGTGAAGTTCTCAGCCACCAGCAGCAAGCTACAGGCAGCCAAATGCCTGCAGCTGCTCAGCTGCTGCTCCACCTGTCAGCCTCTTTGAGGATGGAGTAAAAGTTGTCAGTTCAGCATGAGAAGCAAAAGAAAAGGCAGAGCTGGCAGTATACTGAAATGATTGCTTTTGAACACTGATGAGCTGTGCTGGAATCACTTTTTTTGTTTCTAACGAGACACAGAGATTCCCTGTCTGCCTTTTTTATTCTCCTTGACTGAAAACCAAGGCTTCATTAGGACGGAACATCCACTGATTCTTTGTAGGTGTAAGAACAGGTTTCTGATTGATTTTGTATGTTGCTGCACCAATTCAGTCAGTCTTTGGTTTGCCTAGATACTTCAGTGATACTAGTTTGTCATTACAGTCTGAACAAACTTCAGGAAAAAGCAATCAAAGTAAAAGCTTAAGAATAATATATTCTCTCTATAAGGTTAGAGAGAAACTAAAATCTCTTTTTTTCTGCAGATATTAGTATACCAACAGTAACAATTTAGAAATCTTTTCTGAAATCATTACCACCTGGCAGTTATTATTTTCTTTACAATCCCTGATCATTCTGACATGAGGCTATCTATGCTGTGGACAGTTGTGTGTTCATGTGCAACATAAGGCTACTAGGACATGTATAAAGCTCTCCAGATCAAATTATCTCTTATGGAGACCTGTGCTGATAGTGTTAGACTTCTTTCCGTTAGCTGTCTACTTCAATTTGTTAAACTTTGAATTTCAACTTTTTTTAAATCCTTCATTTCTATGGGAAAAAGCTTAAATAGGAATACTACAGAACATAACAGAAAAAAATATGAGAAAAGCCTTACACTTTAAGTCAGACCTACAGGTTTATTGAGACCAAATTAATGAGTTTCCTAGTTGAAGTTGAAAAATACTGAGCATAAAACTGGGCAAGCTTGAAGTTGATCCTATATGTATATATATAAGTGAATGTATTTGTATATATGTATATATGAGCATAGCCAGTAGGTTGCAGAAAGTGATCCTCCCCTCTACTATGCTCCGGTCAGGCCTCACCTGGAGTAGTGTCCAGTTCTGGGCTCTCCCCTGTGAGGAAAGGCTGAGTGAGCTGGGGCTGTTCAGCCTTGAGAAGACTGAGAGGGGATCTCATCAATGTTTATAAATATCTGATGTGCGGGAGACAAAAGGGCCAATCTCTTCTCAGTGGCCTGTGCGAACAGGACAAGGGTCGATGGTCACAAGTTGGAACACAACAGGTTCCGCACTGATGTGAGGAAGAACTTCTTTATGGTGAGGGTGATGGAGCACTGGAACAGGCTGCCCAGAGGGTTGTGGAGTTTCCTTCTCTGGAGATATTCAAGACCCATCTGGATGCCTACCTGTGTGACCTGCTGTAGGGAACCTGTTTTGGTAGGGGGGGTGGACTTGATGATCTCTGGAGTTCCCTTCCAACCCCTACAATTCTGTGATTCTGTATGCAATGGGTGTAAATGAGATAGTCAGAAACACAGTAATATGTATGCTGTGGTTGAGATTACCCAGTATTTAGAGTATATGCACACATATAGTATGTAGTAGTATGTATATTGTGTGGTTATATTAAGGCTCTTGTGAACTTCAGCTTTAAGTGAACAGAATTGCAACATGCTGTTGGCTTCTGCCAAGCAGATGTTACAGATGTGGTAGTACACGTAGTAACAAATGCAGGATTCTTTGTCACTTGATAAAAAACAAGGGCTATGTGAAAGAGTGATGAAGAGAGGGAATCTAGGAGTTAATTAATCCTGTCTTAATTTGACATAATGGTATGACTGAAATAAGAAATACTCTGCTCTGGATAGCTGTGAAATTTTGCATTACTAAGTCACAGAAAACAAAAAAAATTGAAATGATAAAACAGGTTCCATATTTGTACTCTTTCAGAGTTTCAATCCCATCTTTCCTAGCAAGGAAAGGTAGCATCGAGTGAGCATCATATTTACATCAATTTGGATCTTGTGACTCTTACTATACAGAAACAACTCTGCAAAGGCAATAACAATATTAGTCACCAAGTTCTTTTCCTCACAGAACTTATGAGAAAAGAGATGAAAAAGCAGAGAAATGTGGTTATAGGGTTACTATTTGTCCACCTAGCTTACAAAGACAATGTACTTTTAAAATATAGCAGTCAGTATAGAGAGAAATAATGAAAATGAATGATTCAGTTCGTAACTATTCAATGTAGGAGGACTGTTAACAAAAAACAATCTCTCTGGATTAACACCCAGTAATGAAGCATGTGCTATTGGAGTGTCTGAACAATTATGGACATTGATATGCATGAAATGATTCAAAATGGCTCAACATCCTATGAATAAATATTGTGGAAAAATTGATGTGGTAGAGGATACTGGAAGTAGTGAGACTGTTATGAACAGCTTAGTGTCACTGTTCAAAACTGTGAAAGACATTTGTAAAAGTTGCTGGTAAAGATATTCCTGTTTAGCCCTATCGAATATTGATTCACCTGTAAATCATAGACAGTAGAGCAAAGGCAAATGCTTCATATTTTTTTAATGAATAGTACTGTCTTTATCATGTGGAAATAAACAGAAAACATGGTGCCTGAAATAAAACCAAAGGCAGATCTTTATATGAAAACAGTCATTTTCTTTTCAGGGTATTCATTAGCTATACACCTCCCCAGCAAAAGTATACCCCCCCACCCCACAAGTCTCTCTACCATATTTCAGTGCTTCTAAGAAATTTCTCTGAAATTGCATTCAGCTATTCCCGTAAAAACTGTACTGGGAAGAAAGCTCTCACTACAGTTCAAAGTAAAATGCTATTATTGCTCAATGTCTCTTTCTAAAGAAATGATATTGGCTGGATACATGTTCTTTTGTATCAGATGCTTTGTGTGAGTCAGAAAAAAAGGTTCTCTAGCTCTCCAAATTGTGGTCATTTGAAGCACTAGTATAAAATCAATTCCAGTGCTTCATAGCTTCTCCCTGGACCCCATTAGGATAGCGATATGTTTGGAGTTCTGGCTGTCGGAGCTGGGTTCCGTTTCTCACAGCCTCCTTGAATTTTGCTTTGGTTTTATACATCTCTTTTCAAGCAGTTTACTTTATGTGCCCTTTGTTTCCTGGGGCTGATAATCTCCACTGAAAGTTTCAACCAAACATCCAAACTTCTCGTCACTGTCTTTGGAAACACAGTTCACCACTTTAGGTTCAGCATTGTATATCAGTGACCTCAGCCAGTGTTCCCAGTGCTGACATTATGTCTATACACAGTCATTCAGTGGCCTTGATGTTTTCCTGCTGGCTTCCACGCTTGCCAGTGGTCTTGACACATGCCTTGAAAATGTTTTCTGTCTAGATTTAAGTTCCTGACTCCTTCAAATAAAACATAGTGTGTGTTCTCCCTACAGCTTATATCTCTGGACTTCTAACAAACCCTGATTCTAGGAAAAGAAGGGATTACCTTACTGTGTTGCTCTGTCCTGGAGGCTTCGCTTCAAGTTACCTGAGGAAAGAGCTTCACTTTAAAAGTCCTGAGCTCTCTGAGCAGAATTTTCCCAGGGTTGGATTCTGTCTGGGGTGTCTGCAAGGTGTGCTTTCAAAGAAGATCCTAATGTCAATATGAAGTTGCAGCCTTACATCTCTACCTGGAAAAGTGACTTTGAAAAAAAAAGGAAGACTTCAAGACATGAATGATGACACATCTGTCCCTCAGATTAGTTGTCTATCAGCTGACATAAAACCAGCCCATTAGCACTGCTCTAAAAATTGATTTCAGAGCAGGGTTGCAAAATCACAGTGGCAATTTAATTAATGTTATGGAAATAGTTGAAAAGATGGCTATGAATCTTTTGATTGCTTCTGAAATAGAAACAGTGTAGCATCATAAGTAATCTGTTGTAGCTGATATACGGACAGTGCAACAGCTGTACAGGTGAAAATAATTTTAATAAAAATAGAGGAACAGAAAATAGGGATCAGTACACTAGAGGTAAGTGGTACTAAACTTGATTAGTAAAGCTGCAGCATTTTCCCCGCTGCAGGAAATATTTTAGGCCGTGAGTTATAAATTATGATGTAATCGACAGATTATACTCTCCATATAAATACATACTATAAACTATGGTGTGTAGAACTATTAGAGAACTTTTTCTTGAGCTAAAATCGATCCATTATCCATTTTGTAGAATATAATTTTCTGCTAATATATAAAAATAGGAACGATATTTTGAAATCATGGAAAGAATCAATAGGAATTAGGTAATTACCCAAAATAATGCCAGAACTCTCCTCTAGATTACCTTATGCATGCTTTCTCGGGAAAAAAAAGGGAAAGCAAAGAAAATTATCCAGATGCAATTTTTCCTCAATATTATTAATAATGCTTCCTGAAGTCCTAAATCTGATCGTTGTAGCATATGACTTCTTGTGTGTTGCAGCTCATCCCCAGGCAGAGGCTGAGCACCACCAGTCATTCACTCACTGCTCTCCTTGAGAAGAGAAAACAGACCAAGCCCTGTGGGTTGGGATAAAGACAGTTTACTGATAAGCACTTTGAGATGGGAACAATAACAGACACACACAATGAGAATATAGAGTGATTTACAGACCCATGAGAAGCCAACAGACCCCTGTACCATCACAAGGGCCATGCAACCAGCCAAGTCCTGCCACTGCCCCACCAGCCCCTTTTATAGGGACTGGACTGATGTCAGGTGGTGTGGACACAGCACTGGACCACTCAGGTCACCTATGCTGGCTGCTTGGGGAAGTCACCTCTGGCCTGGCCAGAACCAGGACATTGTGAATAAAGGATATTAAACTTCTGCCTTAAATGGAGAAGGAAAGATGTACTTGTGAAAATTGATCAGAGTGTAAAAAAGAAAGCTCTGGTTGTGTTCTAGACATTAAGTGCTTTGGTTCCAGCTTTTATTGGCTTTGGTAGAATTCTTTAGCTGAGATTTATAATTGGAGAGACAGACAATTCCTTAGACTAAATAAGGATTGATTATTATTGGTGGTTAATTTGATTTAGCACCAATTCAATACTGAGAGTCACTGCCCTGATGTATTTCTAGTTTAATTTAATATTTATAGAGAGTAGGGCTGGAAGGGACTATCTAAAGGTCATCTAGTTCATCACGCAGTACCAAGGCAAGAACACTGTATCCATGTCATTAGTATTAATAGTAACTTAGCTTTGATGCAATATTTTCTTTATTTCTCAGTGTTGTATTAAAACTTTTAAAATTTGCAATAAATCATACTACTTGCAATAAACCTCATTGGTTCAACCTTCCTGTTTCAAGCAGTCAGTCTAAATTCTAAATTTTTCCACCTGCCCTTTTGCTTTTCTCATGGAGGCCTGGCTTCTGCTAATCAAAGGAATGGGTTTAGGTATTAAAACAAAAGAAGCATAACTGCTTATAATTCTGCCTATCTTCAGAAAAACAAAAATAGGGATTCTTAGAATAAGCTGATGGGGTGTCTTCACTGGAATGATCTCATTTTGTTCTCAAGGTTGATTTTGCTTCATTCTTTTTCCTTATTTTTTTCTCCATGTGTGGTGATGTTGAAGTTTGTGCTAATGTAGAGCCTTACACAGTCTTCAGTAATTGCACAGGTCTGGAGAGCTACAGGGCTTTTTACAGGTAGTTTAGAGGCTGTATCTTGCAGCTGTACATGTTATAAGCTCATACACAGTAAAGTTTATATACTACATTGCAGGTGTTTACAAAGAGGATGTATCTTGAATAATCTTGAAGATGGAGTCAAATTCTTTTGGAAACCTTTGAGCTGCACTTTGTCAAGGTGAAACACAAGGTGTTTGTGTGAGGTTTTCCATGTGTGTATCCCTTAATCATTTTCATCAAGGATGAAATTTGGTTTAAAGTACAAAATAAAAATTTAGCAGGGATTTATGTAACTCGTGAAAATCACTGAACGGTTAATCTGTGGCTACCACAAAGAATTACTACCACAAAAAATACCCCTGGACAGCACTTTGTCACTGCAATGGCTGCAGTTGTACTGCCCATTTTGTTCTGGATACACTTAGTGTAATATTCTCATTTTGTCAATAACATTTTTCAAGGGTGACCTTTCTGGGAAACCTTATTTCATAGATACAAATTGCACAAAAAATTAGGAACTGCTTCCTGCTCATTGTGGCACTGCAGTAGAAAGTCCTTGAAAACAGAACTGGGTGGTTACTTGAGTTTTTTTCAGAGATGGAACTACAGTACAAGGTTGTTTTGGTAGCATGTGTGTATGTGTACAGGGATGGCTTCCTCCAGAACCAGCTAGAATCTTCCTCAAGTCTGACAGTTCAAATACCAGTTGGCTCCAAGAGGGACCCACTGTTGAGCAACCCTAAGCTAATCAATGACAGTGATAGGGCCTCTGGGATAACATGTTTATGAAAAAAAATGCAAATGGCATTGTTACTAGAGAATAAGTGAGAAGATGTAAGAAACTCTGCAGACACCAAGGCAAAGAAGGAGGGGGAGGAAAGACTCTAGGCATCAGAGCAGAAATTCCCTTGCAGCCCATTGAGAAGACCATAGTACGGCAGGCTGTCCCCCTGCAGCCCATGGCAGTTAGTGGCGGTAGACATTACAGCTGCAGCTTGTGGAGGACCCCGCACCACAGCAGGTGGAGATACCTGGAGGATGTTGTGTCCCTGTGGAGCAAACTCCTGGCAGGATCTGCAGCCTGTGGAGAGAGGAACTCAGGCTGGAGTAGGTTTTCTGGCAGGACTTGTGACCCTGTGGGGGACTCACTCTAGAGCAATCTGGTCCTGATGTTCTGCATCCCATGGAATGGATCAACACTGGAGCTGTTTATGAGGAACTGTAGCCTGTGGGAAGAACTCATGTTAGAGAGGTTGGTGGAGAGGACTGTATCCTGTAGGTGGGACCCCACACTGGAACAGGAGAAGAGTGTGAGGAGTCCTCCCCCCGAAGGAGGAAAAAGCATCAGAGGCAACATGTCATGAAATGACTGCTGTCCCCATTGCCCATCTCATTGTCCTGCTGGGGAGAGCGTGGAGACAGGGAAGTAAGAAATAAAGTTTAGCTTGGGAATAAGGGAGAGGTGGAGGGTGGAGTTTTAAGATTTGGTTTTATTTCTCATTATTCTACTCTGTTTTTATTGGGTAATAAGTTGAGTCGCTTTAGCCCATGACAGTAATTGCTAAATGATTTCTCCCCATCCTCATCTTGACCCATGAGCCTTTCATTATAAATTTTCTTCCCTGAAGAGGGGAGTGACAGAATGACTTTGGTGGGCATCTGACCTCCAGCCATTGTCAAACCACCACAAAGGTGTTCAAGGACACAATTTTTCAATCTGCCCTGTCTTATGTAGGCATGTCCTACATCCAATATTAGGAATGCATCGAATCCCATATTTAGCAAGAAGCAGAGTTACAGGTGGATAATTACTTCTCTATTTTTTAAAAATAAATTTGAAATAGAAATGTACATATACAGATGTTTTATTAGGTTCATATAGAATCATAGAATCACTTGGGTTGGAAGAGACCTTCAAGATCATTGAGTCCAACCACAGTCTAATTCTGCCTTGTCCATCTCTAGATCACATCCTCAAGCACAACATCTACATGCCTTTTAAATACCTCCAGGGATGGTGACTCCACCGCATCCTTGGGCAGCTTGTTCCAGTGCTTGACAACCCATTCAGTAAAGAAATTCTTCCAGATATCTAACCTAAATCTCCCCTGGTGCGATTAAAAATAATTTCCTCTCTTCCTGTTACTTGAGAAAAGAGACCAACCCCCACCTCTCCACATCTGCAGGTACTTGTAGAGATTGATAAGGTCTTTCCTCAGCCTCCTTTTCTCAAGACTAAAAGGCCCTTCAGCTGCTCCTCGTAGGACTTGTGCTCCAGATCCTTCACCAGCTTTGTAACTGTCCTCTGAACAGCATCTCAACGTCCTTCTTGTATTGAGGGACCCAAAACTGAACATAGTACTGGCCTCACCAGAGCTGAGTACAATGGGACAATCACTTCCCTACTCCTGCTGGTCACACTATTCCTGATACAGGCCAGGATGTCCTTGGCCTTCCTGGCCACCTGGGCACACTGCTGGATCATATTCAACCGGCTGTCTACTATCATACCCAGACCCTTCTCCTCCAGGGGGCTCTCCAGCCACTCTGCCCCAAGCCTGCAGTGCTGCCTTGGGTTATTATGACCAGAGGGCAGGACCTCACTCTTTGCGTGTTGAAACCCATACTGTTTAGCTCTGCCCAGCGATCCAGCCTGTCCAGGTCCCTCTGCAGAGCCTTCCTGCCCTCCAGCAGATCGACATTCCCACACAACTTGGTGTTGTCTGCAAACTTACTGAAGGTGTACTCGATCCCCTTGTCCAGATCATTAATGAAGATGTTAAACAGGACCAGCCCCAGCACTGAGCCCTGGGCAACACCACTTGTGCCCTGCCACCAGCTAGATTTAACCCCATCCATCACAGGTCTTTGGGCCTGGCCATCCAGCCAGTTTTTAACCCAGTGAAGAATGTACCCATCTGATCCATGAGCAGCTCATTTCTGCAGGAGGATGCTGTGGGAGACAGTGTCAAAGGCTTTACTGAAGTCCAGGAAAACCACATTCACAGCCTTCCCCTCATTCACTAAACAGGTCACCTTGTCATAGAAGGAGATCAGGTTGGTCAAGCACGATCTGCCCTTCACAAACCCATGCCGACTGAGCCTGATCACCTGGTTGTCCTGCATGTGTTGCATGATGGCACTCAAGATGATTTGTTCCATCACCATCTCCAGCACTGAGGTCAGGCTGTCAGGCCTCTAGTTCTCTGGGTCCCCCTTCCAGTTCTTCTTGCAGATGATCATCACATGTGCCAGCTTCCAGTCAAGCAGAACTACCCCAGTCATCCAGGACTTCTGGTAAATAAGGGAAAGCAACTTGGAGAGCATTTCCACCAGCTCCCTCCATGTCCTCAGGTGGATCCCATCCAGATCCTAGGATTATGGGTGGTTCAATACACTTCCCATCCTCATCTTTTTAGTCAGGTGTCTGGGTATCAGGAGACCAACTGATCTTACTACTAAAGACTGAAGCAAAAAAGGCATTAAAGACCTCAGTCTTTTCTTCATCTTCTGTCATGATACCCCCACATCCAGCAAAGGTGGAAGATTCTCCCTGGCTCTCCTTTTGTTATTAGTGTGTTTATAGAATTGCTTCTTGTTGTCTTTTATAGCAGTGGTCAGATTGAGTTCTATTTGGGCTTTGGCCCTCTTTATGTTCTCCCTTCATAACCTCACCTTAGCCCTGTAGTCCTCCTGGGTTGCCTGCCCCTTCTTCCAGCAATCATAAACTCTCCTTTTCTTCCTGAGTTCTAGGCAAAGCTCTGTTTAGCCAGGCAGGTCATCTGCCCCCGCTGGCTCCACTTTCAGCACAATGGGATGGCTTGCTCCTGTGCCTTCAGGACCTCATTCTTAAGGAGCATACAGCCTTCCTGAGCTCCTTTGTCTTCCAGAACTTCTTCCCAGGGGACTCTATCAACCAGGCTTCTCAACAGGCCAAAGACCACTCTTCGAAAGCCCAAGGTGGAGGTTCTGCAAACACTCCTCCTTCCTTCTCCAAGAATTGAGAACTCCTGTCATCTCATGATTGCTGTTTCCAAGGCAGCCTCCAACCATCACCTCATCCACAAGTCCTTTTCTATTCATGAACAACCACAGTTTATTTGTTGTATCAGCAGCTAAATTGGCCTGTTAGTGAGGCCACAATAATACAAAATTGAGACAGATTAAGCATATATGAAGTTTGGAGAGATGTTTTGATTATGTATTTCTGGGAGGAGTGAATGTGTATTTGGTTCTTTCTGCAGCTTCATCAGACTGATTGGTGAACTTGTAAACGTCCCTGGTACCTGCATCCCTAGAGTACTGAAATACTTGAGATTTGAATTTGAAACAAAAACCAAGGCATAAGCAAAGGAGAACTGTGACTTGAGTATGAGACACTTATCTTAGAAGTGATGAAACAAAGAGTCATTTTCTTCTGCTGCAGCTGTAAAATAAACTCTGCTTTTGTCAATAACTCTACCTTTATGCATCATAAATAAGTAAAGCAACCAGAAAAGAGAAGCAAGTTCCATATGAGGTAAGAAATGAGGGAACAAGTAACACCTGACAACTATAGTCATGCTGATCATTGAACTTCAGAAAGAAATATTGTTAAGAGTGGTGCAAACCTGCATGAGATAGGATTGAACTCTTCTGTGGAGCTAAATAAAGAACAGTCAAAACAGATGATTAAATTATATACTTCACTCAGAGAGGCTAAGGAGCATGCTGATATTAGTTGAAACTTTTTAGAGTGTTCTCATAAACCTTTGCAGTCAAGGTAGGTAAAGACAAACTTGGATATATTTTGAGGAATTTAACTTATTCACTCATACAGAACACTTAGTTTTCATTTTTTGAAGACTGATTCCTTTGATCTTTCTAGCTACAGTCCTGAAAGAATATTTTTGACATACTGTATTTTAAGGACCTCAGCAGTAATGAAAAATATGTTTATCTTATGAAAAATTATTTATCTTATGTATTTATCACATGATTTACAAATAAGAAAAAACCCAAACTTTCTTAAATCTGTTACACTCTGTATTGTACACCCAATTACAAAGTTTTATTATTTTTCAATGTAATCACTTACATATTAACTGGCTCTGAATATTCCTGCTGATGATAATGTAAATTCATGAGTTGTAATCAGCTCTAGAGTAATTTTGTACAGATCATTCTCAATGAATTTTTATAAAGAAAAATCATAATTACAGTAATAAGCATTTTAATGCTCAGCCAAATTTATCTGGTGTCATAACTGGTGACAAGTTCTGTGACAGTAGTATTATTCTGGGAATGAATTTATTGCTTAATGTTTAGCAGCCTGGTCAATCTTCTGTGGTTATTCTTCAGAAGGAAGTAGTGAGCAGTGTAGGTGTTTTTGTGATTAGCATTGTAGTCTTTTACTCTTCTTCGCGCAGGTGAAACTATAGGTGTAGTAGTATTGCTGGGTAGAACTGGGGAGTACCAGTTCCACAACTGACCTATCCCTGAAGCTGGTAACAAAACTTAGAAATTATTTGGGTAGATAAGCTGTATTTTGTGCATATTGTTGTTGACTGGTGGATAAGCCTTTGAAGGCTGAGCATCTGGTATATATCTGATCTGTGGTGCTTGTTATCTAATAAGTGTTTACAAACTTACTATGTGTGTGTTTATTAATAGTTATCTTGCTTGTGCCTTATGTTGCTTTCAGGTGGGCATATTTGTGATGCGTTGGTGGTGGCTAGTTGCAAGAAATGCTAAAGTCTGTATATTTTCCTCTGAATGACAGGACTGTCATATGAGATGTATCTGCATGATATTTCTTCTATAAAGACCAGATCTAAAGCTTTGGTGTACTTTTTTACTCCGTTACACTTTATTTGGTGGTATTTCTTTCTGTTCATATCAATTCTTCACATGGGGAACACACCTTACCCTACAGCTTGTCATTCACTAATGCTATTGAGGGTCAAGTCTGCCTTCCCTCATTTCACAAGTTCTTGTGGAAGTTAATAATACAGTTAAATCAATAATGCATCAGAACATGGAACACACATAGGGATGCTGATACATAGAAAAAGTGTGTTTTAACAGGAGAAGTTACAATTGATGATTGCAAAAGTAAAGGCTTTGTTTGTCTATTTGTTTAACCACTCCCTGATTAACCTTTTAATCTGTTCCTGAATAATACCAAAAGTGATCTCTGAAAAGTCGAAGCTTTCGATGCAGGTCCATGAAATCATGATACTTTTTTTTTTTTTTTTGGAAAATGTTGTGTCAAATTTATCCATTCTTCATTAAATCTGCTTTGAACCAATCATTGTTATTATTGATTGCTATGTCTATTCCCTATTCTTCCATGCAGTCTAGGCCTGTAGACCTGTAGTATGCTATTACCATTTTCTAGTAACAAGCCTTAGGCTTTGTACTGTTTGGAAGGCATCGGGACTGATGCTTGTCAGGCTTGCTCTCTCTGAACATCTCTTGAGATATCTGGAGCTTTGTTTTACATGGTCCAAGGATAAAAGCAATGTTTTTTTTTGGTTTTTTTTTTTGTTGTTGTTTTAGTCTCTTTCACCTCTGCTATCTTTGTAAGGTGCAACCATAGGTTTGTATAGACAACAGTAACAACCAGTTATTCTATGTACAGTGAGGTGTTCAGAACTCTAACATAATGATGTATTATAGGGTAATGCTACTGTGGTGTGACAGCAAGAGGCCTTGGGAAGTGGCAGCATACAGTAGTACAGACACAGGGTGCAAAGAGATGAGGCATAGACCATATACTGGAGACCCCACTTCTTCAGACCCATACTTTCTTCAGCATGTCCCTACCTCTCTTGTATTGGGCCCCCAGAATTGGACCCAGCCTTGGTCTGTCTCATAAGGACTGAGCAGAAAGAAAGGATTACTTGCCTTGATTAGAAAAGTATCAGCGTTCCTAATGCAGCCCAGGACACTGTTTACCTTCTTAAAATAGGAATGAGAAAGATAAAAGTATTTAGTAAACATGTAAAAATGATCCCAAGTGGGTCCCAAAGGGTGGAGAATGAAGACATCAATATGAACAGCATTCTCCTCCCAGTGAAGAACTTGCTGACATTTTGTGTAGCAGCCCTCCCCTCCCTTTCCTCAAGTACTGGATTTAAACCACTGACCTCCTGAGGACCTAGAGAAGCTAGGGAAGGGTGAGCATAACACCAGAAGGAGAGGTAGAAACTAGGAAATTTCTTTAATTATATTATTAATCTTAAGGCTTTCTAGGTGTAGATGTAGACTAATGATTATTCTTTTAATAGATTGGTTAGATTTTGACTGCATTAACAATAAATTCTTGGCTTTATACAAAAAGACCATTTCCTCCTTTCCTGTAAATAAATTTTAAATTTAAAAAGACCACAGGAAATATTAATTATACAATAATAATTTGTCCACTACAATTAGTATTCTGGAAAGAAGTGTTCTTTTTACTATGGAAACTAGTTGAGCAATTTGGGATTTGGACTGAAATTCAGTGGCAGAGCGATTAGGGTAATTCTGAAATGAGAAACCTGACATACAGTGGTTTTGAGGGTTAGGTTGATGGCTCAACTAAAGGATGTCATCCTGGCTATTTTTTAATGCAGTTATGAATTGCAAAGCTCCTCTTTCTTCAGTCAGTATTTTGCTTTGGAAATTTGTGAGGATAGATACAAACGGAAGAGAGTTTATTTTGGAAAAGGATCCTTGTTTGTTTTCTTGTATCCCCACAAATGTTCTAGAAGAGAAGTGCATCTCACTGTTTACTTGATAGCACCTGATTGGAGCCAGGCCTAATACACATATAGCACATGATTGGAGAGGTCCCACTTGAAGGTGGAGTCCTGGTGTGTTAGATACCATACATACTCACACTGCAGAGCGTACTGACTAACGGATCATGCATTAAGGTACATTTTGACTAAGATGCAGTCAGGTCTTGTTGTAACAGTGGTGTGCTAAATAGACCAGTTAACATTTCTATATGAAAATAGCACTGTGTCAGACTTTTTATTTGCCACAGTATATTCACTGTAAGTATAGTGTATTTACTACTCTAGTAATTTTTCACCCTTTTGCTATTTTGAGATCAAAGCAGGAGGGGAGACTAGAGAATTTCCATATTTGCTAAAAATACATCCTGCTTCCCTTCATGAAATTTTTGACAGTGGTGTTTGTCTTGCAGCTACTGTAAATAATATTTATGAACTAAATGGCTCTTATGCACTCCATTACTGCTCAGGTGAAGATATTTGAGGAAGGAAAAAAGATTTCATACTCTGCTGAGATTAAGACAGGGACATCCTACATTCTTACTGGTGTTGCAAAATTATTTTTAAAATAATCATACCTGAAAATTCATATGAATAAATAAAAATTCAAATGAATATTTGCACAGATGGGATAAGAATCTTCTATTGTTGTGGATCATCATGTACTGTGGTTTGAGAAACTTGATAATGGCATATAAAGAACTGGCCAATCATGAGTTTCTGAACTCTCAGATGTCAAAGTACATTGGATGTGTGTATGATTTTTAGTACATTCTTCTAAAAGTAAAATATAAATCCATGTTCAGTGTATATGACATGAATTTATATTAGTCTGTTCCATTTAATAATTTGTTTTAAAAGAAATTTTACATGGCAGTGTAAAGTCTACTACATCCTGCATTTAATATTCTAGTCTTACTCAAAATGAATGTTAGGCATGATGTTTCTATATTGGAATTGTTATCCCTTAATATTTTGGGGATTCAGATTGGAACTAAAAAAAAAGAAATTCAGGAAGCTTTATGGATCTCACAAATAGACTGATTTATTAGTCTGTCATATTAACAAACAGCATTTCCTCAAAACTACTTGCAGGCATATAATAGTTATATTTAATATGTAATAATTAAAACTTCTTCCCTACAAATAAAAAAAAATTACTGAAACTGGAATGAATACTACAAGTAGAAAGCAAGGTCTACTCTTAATAATATAATCTGCAACTTTTATGGGTGATTTGATTGAAAGTTCCCAAATATAACACTTCAAAGACAAAATTTTACTGTTGAATCTGACAGTCAAAGAAGGCTGAATAATGTGGATATTCTGAAGATGGTCAACTGCAAATATACTGCATATGACTGAGTTTTAATGAAGAGTTTACTGTGGTGCTACATGACAAAACAGATTAGTATTTATTTTCTACACAGTGGGTAAGCATACTTAGATCGAGCTGGAAAATTGAAGCATTAAGAAAGTATGTTTGCTTTTTTGTAAGGAATATATTATATTTGTGTTCATTTACTACAATTAATAAGAGTGCACTCTGGTTTTCTTGATTCTTGATTCTGATGCTGGTAATTGGTGTAGACTGATTTTTATTAAATTCTTTTTCCTCTTTCAAATGTTTAGATTTTGTCTACAAGAAAGCCCATGTATAATGAATTACAGAAAATTACAAGTAAATAAGAGATGACAGCAGTCCACCTGCTCAATGTATGCACAGATAACAGAAAATAGATAGCTCCAATATGCTTCTCTTGGAAGCACATTCCTGCTCAAGGTCAAAGTCCTTTTTTAATGTGTGTGGGTTGCTGATCCATACCTTTCTGAAAATCACCTTTTTCTTCCTATGAAAGTTTTGGTCACAGATAAAATATGACATTATACAAAT
Organism: Heliornis fulica; assembly: GCA_013399135.1. Taxonomy (NCBI): domain Eukaryota; kingdom Metazoa; phylum Chordata; class Aves; order Gruiformes; family Heliornithidae; genus Heliornis; species Heliornis fulica. The sequence goes on along the minus strand of VXBZ01000674.1, from coordinate 97,372 downwards.
AAATAAAGAATTAATATTGAAGAATGGGAAAAAACAAGATGTCAATGTTCTGTGTCAATAAAATAGTGACCGGGATTTTACTTTTAAAACTATTTTTTTTTTATTTTCCAAACCAGAAAGTTACACAATATCCATTAACTGGTAAAAAATAATTGACTATAGAATTAGAGTATAGCTAATATGGTCCTAAAAATTTGCATTTCTGAAAAATGTTGTAGCCTCAAACTGTCACATAAACAATTGATCAAATAATGAACATTTTTTCAGGTATATCACTATTCGTGTTTTTAACTGAATTCTTTGAAATAGCTTGTTTTATTTTTAATAAATGATTTATTATTATTATATGCTTACTTGAAAGAGTAGTTTGTGTTCTAATTTCCTCACATTTTTCACATAGAAGAAGTATATAAGTGGTGGGTTTACCTTGGATTGTAAGTTTTATAGCAAATAATATTGCTGATTTGATATGGGACACATCTATGATTAAAGTTTGGAACTACTCCGTCAGCTGAAAATCCAAGTGTGGGCTCCTGTTCATGCTCAGACATATGTGGATTTTACTGTTATAATTCCAGTAACAGTATACTGGAATATAACTGTGTGCTGTTACATACAATTACCTCTGTAATTGTATATAATGGCTATAGACTTCACCTGTGTTTGAGGGTCCCTTTATGGTACTGGTACAGTGTAATGAAAAACAGCTTCCAAGTATAGGCATGGAAGCTAAGTTTGTCAAAGAACTCCCAAACACTTTGATAATACACAGTTAAGGATTTGTTTGAGTTTAGGCATCAGGCTACACCTACTTTTATCTTTTCACTGCATTTGTCTCATTTACTATTTGAGCTAGGGTACACACCTTTAGAAAGACTCCAACATAACAGAAATGAGTGGGAGCCTTGAAATTACAGAATCAAGCCCTAGATCTATATAATTTGACAAGATTTACTGAAATATTCTTTGATAATTCATAGGTTCATGTCAGTATTAGTTTAGAACTATTTCTAGTTTATCTGAGGTAAATTGCACTTACAGAAATGAAACAACTGTATAGGAATAGTAGTTTAAATTAACATATATAAAAAGATTAGCTTTGCTTGATGACACAGCTATAGCATTGCCTGCAATACATCATAAAATTATTGTTTATGATGTGTTGAAAACTCTTCCTTTCAGTGTGCTAAGATTATGAGATGGAAGTGGATACTGATTAAATGTGTATAGTATTTTCTCAATTTGTATCCTTTTAGAAGTATATATTTAGAAGTATATATAAATATCCTATTTAGAAGTATAAAGATAGATATATAAAATATCCTATTTAAAAGTATATATAAATACAAACATCTGAAGTTTGCATTTAAGGCACTAGGTTATTAAACTAAATTTAAGTATTACAAAAGATGAACAGTGAAATAGTGACCCCCCACCCCCGACTTTTTTTCAATTCAACTATGCCTTGATTAGAACACCATAGATATTTTAAATCTAAGTCCAGATGTGGGTCTCTAAGTCCTAGGTTATTAGGTAAGCTTAAAGAGCACTTTTTCACATTAGTGAGTTGTTCCTTCATTAGTGTTCTAGTTCCAAACCAAAGTTGAGTTTCATTGAGAATTTCTAGAAAACTCCAACTTTGGTACATATAGCCCTACAGCCTCAGAGAACATCGACTGAATTCTTCTGGGGTGAAATGAAACTGGCCCTGGGTCACTTCTGAAGTTAACTCTAATCTTGAGTTATTTGCAGATCCACTCCCAGAGCTCTGCAATACTCGCTAACGTAGTGGCACATCCTAACTGGGCAAAATTGTAAGATAGACTAAAAATTAGTTGCTATGCTGAAATAGTGTTGTATAATAAGAAGGTATGAAATGCTTTATGCGGTGTTATTAGATAACTTCGGGTTTATAGTAAGAATTAGCCCTTTCACAGTTAAATTTGATATGGGGAAAATTAGGGCCTGTCACAATTTCACTTAGTGCTATAGTTTTCTTGTCTTCCTTCTTCTCGTTTATGGAAATTTGAGATAATAGCAGAAAGACATCTAATTTGGTTTTCTCAGTTTTCACAAATGGGAAACAAAGTTTCTTGCTCTTTCCACGTAGTAAATCCAATGAAAATTGTTACATGAAAAAAGTATTATTAAGATAAAATGACTGTTTGATATTGTTTCTCTATTTTTGGTGATGTAGATTGAGAGGCATATGCAACAGTGTTATGCCACTTTTGCAATGCTGTTTCAGGTCTGTATGTACCAGTCTGATCCTCATAAGACAGTATAAACCACCCTCAGGCAGTGGAGTGTTAAGTAACTTAAGCACAAAACCATTGTGGTTTAACATTGGCTGGCAAATAAGCTCCACGCAGCTGCTTCCCCCGAAAGGCTGGGGAAGAGAATTGGAAAAATGAAAGTGAGAAAAATCATGGGTTGTGATCAAAACAGTTTAATAAGTAACATGAAAAAAGATAATAATGATAATAACAACAATAACAATATATACACAAAGCAAGTGATGAACAGTGCAATTTCTTATGAGCCAGATGGGTGCTGCGCAAGACACCCAGCTGCCACACAAGACCCTCAAGCTGCAGCCTCTCAGCCCATACATGCAAGCAAACTAAAGCAAGGAACCCATTCCCCACTTCTGTGGGCAGTCAGGTGTTCAGCCATCCCCAGGAAAGCAGGCCTTTCCTGGGGATGGCTGAACACATGCTTACATGCTTTTAAACACGTTACATGCTTTTAAACATCATTTAAAATTGTAGATACTGTAGATTTTCTCTACAAAGTACCTGAAATTAGTAGCTCCCCCCTAGCTGCTATGGAGATAGACATTTCAAAAAAGACACAAAATTCTTGGTAAATAGACCATTTGAAACTACTTACCAATCTTTTAATAGGAATGTATGTAATTTATAAAGTTTTAAACAAAAAAACTCCAAAACCAAACCCAAACATTTTTGTCTCTGTATATATTCGTGTAGACTGAAGTATTAAAAGCTAATTCCTTACTGCTTTCTCACTACAGAGTAGATTCCAAAGGAAGTCGCACAAACTGGATGTTTAAAACTAGATGAGAGAAGAGCAAATCAAACCCTGGGATGTTAAAATATCTATTAGTGATACAAAAATGCATACATACAGGAGAGTTTTGCTTGGTTTTAAAGGCAGTTTTCCTAATTATTATTCCATAGGACAGGCCTCTTTCTACACAGCAAGGAGTAATGCAGAATGACAAATATTAAGTAGGTGATTCTGTATTCTTCAAGTTCATTCCTCTCATTCCCAGCAGTTGTGCTGTTGTAAGGGCAGCAGGGTATTTTTTTGTGACAAAAAACAATATAGGCAACAATGTCATCCTTAGCAGTGTAGTGAAAGCATGGTGCTGGTCTGGCTAAATGTATATCAATAATTAGCATATTCAGTTGTATTTTGACCTTTAGGGGATGGTTGGTATTTTCTCTAACTATGTTCATAACTGTGATTTTATCCTTTTGTTAAAGGCAATTTATAGTGCCAGAATAACTTCTTTTAAAAAGATATACTAATTTGTTTACCACATGGGGAGAAAATGGGTGCTTTGAAAAACCTCCTCAGTATTTGTATATACTGTTAGTAATGCAGAGATTTTCAAAGTTCCAGTCAGTAAGGAGAGAATAGATTTTTTCACTACTGACAGCTTCAGATAATCATTGTTGGAAATAATAAAAAAATAAACCAACAGTACTGCCTGTGTCTTTCTACTACATTAGTGACTCAGTCACCTACATTGTCTCCCATGTTATTTGTGTCAAGTTAATTTAAAGAAGTGATAGGATATATTCTGTTTTGTTTAGTGGACTCTGTAAAACTGCTGACTTCACTTGAAATTCATATTTTCTTTCAAAACATTTTTGGTAATGATATAAAAACTGTAAAATGTTATACTGTAATTTTAGAAGACCAGTCACTCAATTCTTCTTGAGTTGTTGAGAATGGTGATTCTGATAGGGTGAACTAGCTAAGGGATACCTTTAAGAATATAATAACTAATTCCTTCTGGTATTATACATACCTTCTGATGAAAATTCTTTTTTCCAATAGAAACTAAATACCTGAAAAATGTTGATATTCTCAGCCAAGATGTCTATTAATACTCTTTCTCTGATGGGAGCATTTTGAAGGCCTGTTGCAGTGGAACACTTGATTGATTTGGGTTAATCTATTGATTTGTTGCCCTTGGGTGACTTGAGGACCTCAGGGTGTTTAAATCTGCATATGGATGTACTGCTGGGATAATTTCCACTTGTTCTTATGGTAACCTTCACCAGCTTCATAGATACTGCTTTGCTAAATCCGATATCAATCTATTTTCTTGAAAAAAGGATACAGCAATTTTTTGCTCTTTCTCTTCTGGAAAACTGTTAGCATTAGTCTGTACACAGAATATTCCAGTTCCTCTTGTGACCTCCCTGTTCTATAAGTGATGTGATGGGAGCACCAGATCCACCTCCCCACTTTGTTATTCTGATCTATACCAAGTTTTCTACCAGGACATTTGTTGGAACTATGTCCTAACACCTTAGCTAAACAACAGTCTCTTCTAGTGAAATACTACCAGCAGACTACTCTAGTGAACCATTACAGCTTCTTGCTGCCTTTGTCCAGATTTGGTGCTCAGGTACCATTTGTCATCTTTAGTTTTCCTCTAGAAGTGATATGTCAGTTGACATCTGCTATGAAAATTGGTTATTGAGCACTCTTCCTTATGAATAGCAGTTTTCATCTTCAAAATGTTCCCCTAGAATTGAAAAAAAGCATTTAAAAATGCACCTCCACAATTTAAAATCCTGTCAGCGTGATATAAAATTTGTGTTGTCATATTTTAATCTAAACCCCTTATGTTTATGGTTTTGGTTTCTTATAGACTTAAAAGAACTGATTTGGAGATATGGAGAAAATGGCAAGATCCATTCTGAAACATTTCACACTTCATTTCCTTGCATTTTGTGCTATTCAGGCTAATGAAGAGCTGAAAAATGAAACTGTGTTAAAAAGGAGTAAAAAGGTATTGCTTTGATCATAAGAAAATAAAATGATGTGGTATGTGGTACAGAAGCTGTTATTGTAAATACAAAGTAATGAAAATCTGTAACAAATATTAAAATATTGGCAGCTTAAACTAGCAAACATTTGCAATGGAGGTGATGTGGTAGCTCAGTACAAAGAGGCTCTATTCATATATTGTTAAAATAACAGGTTGATATAATTTAGGTATATTTGGGAAGCTTTAAATACATTTACATTTCTCAAGCATTACCTTTTTTCTATGAGCAATGGTTTCCTGTGTTTTCTGTTTCTTGTATGAAGATGTGTTACAGTGAAGGCAAGGTTTTCTGAATTTCAGAATGATCTGCTTTCTTAAATTCAGAATTATCTGAAAGCAGTCAGTAAATTAAAAATGTGATTAAACAAACAGTTCTAAGAACGAAATGGTTTACATCTGGATATACCATGAGACAAAGATCTTATTTTTCCAAGAAAAGAAAAATAATGTGTTATTCAAAACACAGTTGTGTTCAGTTGTCTACCTTTGACAGACTTTTCAAGGGCTGACCACATTGAAAATTCAAGCTCCTTCACCTATACATGATCGATTACTGTTTTTTTCCTGAATTATGCTATTGAGTCTTATGGACTATTTAATTGAAAGCATGCCCAGAAATTTACATTCACTACAAGGTCAGTATTCTTACAGTAGCATTTCCAGAGATCTGAGGCACACACAGGATCAAACACAATCGGGATGTAGAACACCTCAGCCTGTGTCCCATTTAAATTTGTCTGTTTACACAGAGGCTGAATTTGATCAAGTCTCTAGCAAACAACTAAATAATTCAGTCCAGTGGCAGCCTTAATTCACATGACTTGTACATCTGTCTTGATTGTGAATATAGCTGTTTTCCCAGGAATGGAGCTTTGCTTTGATGAAATGTGTCTGGAAAAACAATTTTTAATACATTCAGTAAATAATACTTTGTTTGTCATTCGACCCACATGTTTTTCCATTTCTATAGAACCTCTTTGTTACAGATTCTGATGACTAAATAATTCAGTCCAATAGAACCAGGACTATTTCACGTTGAAATTACAGCTGCTTGGGGCAGGAGAAGAGTGTCTTGTCCTCTCCTCCTGGTGTTGTGGAGGATCTCTCTCTGATGGATGGCACAAGAATAAACAAACAAAAGGGATAGATGGAGACTTTGGGAGTCTTACAGCCTCACTTTTGAAAAATACTATAGAACTACTTTGTATGGCCCTACAGTGTAGAATTGTTTAGACTCCATTACATCATGCTGTGTTGCGTTGTAAAATGAAGTGATTACAATGTGATTGGAGCAGCTGATGTATTTGAATCACTTGACAAAAGGAGAAGTGCAGTGAAAAGTCAAATGGATATATATGGCTAACAGAAGTGATCAGAACAAATTGTGAGCACAATTATCTTTGATTGTTATACCTCTTTTAAAATGTAACTGCTTTGTATGAACAGTGTGGTTGGCTCATGATAGTTCATGAGAGAACTTCTCTCAGTTTTGAGTTCTCAGAAACTGTATAGCAAATGACGGTTGAATACTGTGATAATATCAAAATATGAGTAGATTAGTTATGTGAACTTGAAGTCCTTTTTATTTTGATTCATTTATTTGATTGTAACTGTTTCTAATGAACTGGGATAATAAAGATAACATCAACAGATAACATCAACAGATGTTATCTTTATTATCCCCAGAAGATTCATCCCCATTTTGATAGGGATAACAGTTTCTCTGGGCCAAATACAACTGTTCCCAATACATTACAAAGTCTTGAATCTCTTCCAATCTTAATGTAAGCAGCATATATATGGCAGCATTTATTTTGATGGACAGTATCCTAAGGGATATAGACAAGGATGAAATGTCAGTGCTAGTATTTTTTAGTCTGGTAAGAATCTATGAAAAAATAATCTGCTGATCTGTTCATGTGACTTAGCATGGGTATCTAGAGTTAGGTAAAGTAAAATCACTATTAGCCAATAAAACTTGCTGGAGCACAACAAGAATCTCTTTCACAGTGAGTGTTTCTACCTTTAAGGCTAATTCTGTCTCCTCTCTGATTGAACATGTACCTGAGGCCACTGGGGGAGTTTTAATGATCAAGGCATAAAAAGGAGTAAGGTGACTAGTCACTGAGTGGACAGGTGGAGAGTGTGCTTTGAAAGTCAGGATTACAAATACCCTGTTTTTCTTTCTTGCCATTTTAATAGTTGCTGAGGCTATGCACAGGTACCTAAATGCTTGTAGCAGGGGAAAGGTAACAACACTCTGATGAAGAAAAAGCTACTATATGTCTTCAAGCAAGTCCTCCATAAAATAACAAAGACAGCTAAATCAAAATGTGGATGATGAATTTGTGGTTTTGTGGTAGAGCTTTTAGTGGGTGGCTTGGTTTTGGTTTTTCTTTTTTGTGTTTTTTTCTTGTGGGTTGGGATTTTTTACAGTTAATAATACTGGAGCTAAGTAAACACCTCAAAGATTGTCTGCTTTGGTGATAAGCCACTGAGATACAACTTCATTTGTATTTTCCAAATCATGATAACAAGTGATGTTGATGATAGCAAGTGATGTTATCAGTGGAATCCTGGGACCTCTGCAGATTAACCAGGAGCTCAAAATGAGTTTTGAATATTGTTTCAGAGACATTTGTTGACCCTCCTTAGCACCTGTAACTTCAGCCCTAGAAGGAGCCTCCCTTTTTTTTGGATCCCTCTTTTGTATCTGTACCTAATTGGTGGAAAAGGAGCACTGTCAAGATGCATTTCTGTCTTGTCCATTGTTAGAGAAGTTTGTGTAACACATATTTAATTCTGTTGATGCTGTAACACACTTTAAAGATACACATTTCTAGCATGTCAAGTATATTGCATTTTATAGAACAGTATGAACATTGATTTGTATCATTCATCCATTAGACTTATCACCAAGCTTTCAGGTTCGCCATCTACCCAATAATCTTTGTTCACTTTGCTTCACTCAGGTCACAATCCTCCCACCATTTATATTTTTTCCCCCAAATGCATTTTTCTTTTTGATCTAATGTACAGAGAACATTTCCTATTGGGAATGCATTCATCCTGAACATCTTCGCTATTGTTTGCTGCATACTTTGGCCTTTCTCTCCAAACCTGCAGGTTAGGCTGCAAATCTTCCTATGCATACAGAACGTTTTCCATTCCCTGGATTCTGGGATTTGGGTCCAGAAATAAGAAATGCCTTATACCTGTATAAGAAAATGTCTTATATTTGACTCAAGGAGGCATTATACATTTATGGTGCTGTATAACACTTCATCTTTTAATGAGCTACTAGTATATTATTAATTGGTCAGTTTTATGGATCTCATGTTAGACAAACTTTCTCTTGTGGTTTAGAGCCAGTTTGCAGTTATATACAAAGCTAGCTACAAAGATAATTATATAAAGGAATATCTATTTTTTATACTTATGTAGCTATTAATATCTTTAATTCCCTTCCCACCACCCCTCCACCCCACTTTGTTTCCCTTTTTTCTCTAATATTCCATCTGGACATCTATTTTCATGTTACTTATTATACAATCTATGAAACAGTATAAATAATTCTGTTTTCTTTGTATGCAGTTCATCAGCAGAATTTTCATCAGAATCTTGGAAAGCTGAAACTAGAGGAAAATTGTCAAAGGAATGTCAGTAAAATGAACAAGGTTAGCAAAACAAAATTCAGGTTCCATTTTGGTATTTGTCATTATGACTCATTGCAACAAATTGGTCAGTGCTATTAGTTTCATTCTTATCAGTGATGTTTCCTTATGACAATTTTGTCATGCATTGGGGTGGCACCTTGGCATAATTATTGTAATGCCTATTGCTGAGGTTTCACAAAGCAGCAAGTAGAGAGCATTTCCCTGTATGTATTATATTTCTCTCTAAAATAATAATTTCTAGTGCTTCCCTACAGGCAAGATAAAGGGTATTTGGAAATTTCAGAGCATATTTGTTTGTTAAATATTGTAAATATATAGAAGGCAAAAACATAAGTGTTAAAATATGTAATTTAGAAAAAATAAAGTGTCAAATATTTGTCAAGGTCAGAAAATAAAAATATAATAGATTCTCTGCAATATGGTTTTGTGTCTGATTTTTAGAAAACCAATGCATTCTGCCTATTACTGTTTTGTAATTAACCAATACTTAAGCAACTGCTGTGCAGATAGTATAGGATCTTGTTTGTTTGTTTGTTTGTGTTGTTGGTTTTTTTTTTATACAAATTGAAAAAACAGAACCATCAACATTAAAATCTCAGATAAAAGAATAACTGTATGGTAGCTAAACTCCCAAGCTGGATGATGTTGCTTGCTTAGTAACTATCAAGGAGGAAAAATTCAGGTACATACTTTGTTGCTTTATTTCCCAATTAATACAGTATTAACTCTTACTTTCCTACCTCATAATATTGTTTGCAGATATGCAGATTTAAAAATCACTTCCTCAAGAAGATGTCTTGTAAATTCCTGAGATTAGTCTTTTTTAACTTGTGTGGGAAAATGGGTGCTCGGCAATGTAATCAAAGGAGAAAAGGATGATTTTTATAGAAAGAAAATAAAAATAGATTATATTTGTTCTGTTCCTTCATCTTCAACAAAGGAAGTGGAGTTTCTATGAAATGGGAGTCTGAGAGTTTCCTTCCTCTGGAAACTCATAAAGCTTAGGGATGACTCCTAGTTTTGGTGTTGATTTCTTCCAATTATCTTTGTGTTAGATGTTATGGATCTGGTCTGAGTCTCATGGGTGCTTACTGGGATTCATAAAATCATTTTGGTTGGAAAAGACCTATAAGATCATCAAGTCCAACAGCTAAACCATGTCCCTAAGCATCACATCTACATGTGTTTATGCCTGTGATTGACAACCCTTTTGTGTTGCTTGGGAGAAGGCATGCTGAGTTCCTGGCATAAAGAATATCCTAGAGATACATTTACTGTGGGATAAAGAGTGAGAAGACATTAAGTCCAAAACCAGTTTCTAGCATCAGGCAACAAACTTGAAACATAACAAGCATTCCCTTCACCAAAACAGACAAAAGAGGACATTTATTAATTCCTCTAATCTGACCAGCTGTTATGAAGGGATGTTGTGAAGTCTTTACAGAGAATGCATCTGGCAAGAAGAGGCTGAGGACCACTGTGGTTTAGGCTGGCCACTGATGTGAAGCTGAAGAGAGCAGGAGAGGAGGATGTTTAAATAGAAAGTAATTCCTGAAGGTGTAATGACAGTGCTTTTTCCTTTTCATGAGGCTTTTATGACAGTTCTTTTAGGAACAGTTGATAGAAGAAGCGTTAAGTATCATGATCTTAACTATAGATCTTATTTCACTCTGAGGGCAGAAAATTTCTGGGAGGAGTCCCTGTTAAGTAATATGAGTAATATAGCTTTGCCCACCAAAAAGAAGAAAAGGAAAACCTAAAGCCTAAAGGTTCTTCCAGGTCAAAGTATTTTTATGTCTACAAATATATGCCGTGAGGAGCTAATGAGCAAGCTGTTTACTATATGCTAATGAAGATCAGTCTGTCTTCCAAATGCCTGCTTCTTCATGGTTACTTCTGCAGCACATTGCTCACATAGTTAAATCCTTGGTTGAAACAGTATCAGAAACTCTGAGAGTAATTAAAACCTGACACTTTGAGGGAACCTGTCTGCCTTGGATCTTGGGTGGATGAAAGAGGTAAGAAGCATGGGGACTGAGCATTGCTATCACGTTAAGGAGTGTCAGGAGGAGGACAGAACCCGTTTAGGTCTGGCTCTGTTGTGAAATGCTGGCATATGATAAGTATGGTGGAGAGGAAACAAGAAACTTTGTTTCAGCAAATAAGCAGACAAACTCATCTGTGAAAGGCAGTGTGTGATAAACTGCTATCAGCATCTAGTAGAACCTAAAGAAAATGTCCTGATTTCACAATGAGTAGCTATCCAAGTATTCAAAATCTAAATTGTCACTGTTCTTCAAGAGCTGTTTGTATGACCTGCCCTAAGCTCTATTTCGACATCCGTTCAAGTCAAGACCTAAAATCTGACTGACTTTAATGGGAGCAGAATTAGGCTCTTATTGAATTTTTTGGAACAATATTACCACAGCTGTCAGCAAAATTATGAGTTCTACCCTTATGCTTCCCCCTGACATCTGCCTATTTAAAGGTATAAATGAGCTAATGTGCAAAGCACACTTGAGTAAATTTTTACATCTGCTTCTATTGGCAGCCAGGAGAGACGCTGTAAAATACTGGAAGCTTGACAAACCCTGCAGCTTTCAAAAGTTAGAGTGCAATATTTTTTGTTTGTTTTGTTTTGTTTAGCCTCATCAAAATAGGAATAACAGTAAGGGGAAAGACATAATTTTGATTCCTTTTTGATCCAAGGCTGTCCAAGAAGAGAGAGTAAATATTTCCTCTGAAGACCTATAGACAGTTTGAAGTGCAGGTTTATCTTCATTTACACAGTGACACTGAGGGTAAAAGGAGATTAAATTATCTATTTGATGCCTCAGTAAAACTATCTTTTAACGCAATAGGTTAAATATATGTGGAGATTTATTTTCCACTTTGCAGTCCTTCTGCGACTGATGTGTTACCATTACTTCATAGTTTCTACTCTTATGAACCTTTAGTTTTTGTATCTGCTTCCAGTATTTTGTATGCAGACACAATAATTCCGTGTCCTGCATTGTTTGAATAATATGTAACAGATGTCTGTTCTGTTTTAGCCATTGTACAAATCAATATATTTTCTTAAATGGAAAGGAGGGGAAAAAAATAAGGTCATGTTGTAGACAAACTGAGTTTGTCTAATCTGAAATGAAAATACGAAACCCAGAAGCTTTTCCACTGAATGATCAGAAAAGGCTTCCTTTTAAAAAACATCAAAATATTTAACTCCCAGTACTTTATGGCTCATTAAATTACTTCAACAGCTGTTCTAGATTTTCAGAAGATACTCCATTCCTTACCACAACCAAGAATAAGCTATTTTTAAACAGGAATGAGCTTTCCTTTTATTTTCATCAGTATTAACAACTATGTGTCCTTAATATGCAAGCTAGTTTTATAAGGCAGTAAGAGCTTTTTCTTACATATTGCTTTAAAACCTAGTAATGCAGAGATACCAAGAGCTTCCTGTGAAGTCACAAACTTATGCTACAGGATTCTCAGTGAGCAGGAATTGAGACCATTAATTGTCTCACAGGATGTACTGAACAGCTCTCAGGTCATGGGATGAAGTTCTTCCAAAATCTCTAATGCTACAGACTGTACTTTGGCTGAAATATTAGTAGATACAATTTAGCATTTTCTTACCAAGATGTTTTTTCTATTTCCATGGTAGCAGACAGTTTGGACAGAATTCAAGTGTTTGGTTTTGGGTTTTTTGGGGTTTTTTTTTTGCTTTTTTTTTCTTCTTAGCAAAAGGACTAATGAGAGCAGTGGGATTAAATTGCAGCATCTCTGTTCTGTTTGCTTTTCAAAGCTGCGGTATGTGGCTGTTCCTGTCAAGAAGATAAAAAATGAATGAAATAGATGTGCAGTAGAAAGGAACTAGAGGTGAAGACTTGAAGTACCTTGCTGGAATCTTTCATTGGCAGGATCTTTGGATGATAACTAGTGCTTTTCCACATCTTGCAGCTTTGATATGTATTTGGTGGGGGGATTTTTTGTCGTCATGGTTTTAGTTTTTTAATTTTTTTGTTTGTTTGGGGTTTTGTTTGGGTTTTTTTCTTTTTTCCTTTTTTTCTAATATTCCTAGCTGCCTTAAAGTGTTATGTATATAAACACAGTGCAATATACATATTAAATTTAATGGTGTTCTTCATGCTTTTGTTTATGCAGGCCTTTTCCCTTTATATATTTCATACTGGATCTGAGCTTGGAAGATGCACAGAGCATATTGGCTGCTACTAGTCCTGTTGCTTAAATTTCAACAAGAATTTCAGTTACTGAATTCTCTAGGGAATCCAGCTTTAGCAGGGAGCTTGGAACAGATGATCGCCAGGTCTTCCTTCCAACCCCTACCAGTCTGTGATTCTGAGATACTATTATAAGGGTATTGTAGAGCCTGAAGCAATGCTAGATATAAAACTGAGATTGAAGTACTTTAAAGAGTGAGGGTGGGCATATATGTCACAGTACTGAAATATATGTTTTTATGATGCATTTTTGTTAATGTACTTTTACTTTAATCCATTTCAAAATGTGTCTGTCGACTGCTCTGTGGAACACGAATGAGTATTCAAAAAGAAGATTGTAGATCAGTATCATAATGGACCATGCATAAATACTAGAGGATGTGAGTGCTCAGGAAGGAAGCAGGAAAATGTATAAGAAAAGGTTACAGAGGCAAATAATGACATAATAAAAAACCAGACCTCCATTCTTGTTTTCATGGCTATTGTGTGTGTTAATCCTCTTGGTATATTACCTTTCTATGTGGCATCTTAGAAATTACTCACAATCAAGTTTAAGTGAAAGACTTAACAAAAATGGCAGTGAGTGAAATTTTACAGCTGAAGCCACGTGTCTTCCTTGTCTTTGGGAAAGACAAGGAGGGAAATGAGTTGAGGCATTTTAGGAGAAGCTAATAAGTAATTGTCAAGAAAATATGGAGTACTTCAAGCCTTTGTTGTCTGACCAAGGTGCTTTGGAAGATTATTATCCAAAAACAATTAAATACATTATTACAAATCAAAATAGTTCTGCAAGAAAAAAAAATGTTGCAGTATGGTAGGGTGTTGAACGAATATCTTCAGAAGTACTGTGACACCACCACAGTGGGGTTTGCATATTGCTGGAGCTAATGTCAGCAAAGCATCTGAGATGGTGTACCTTTAAATTAATAAGATTGTTAATATTCTCTCGTAGCTTTTCAAGCTCCAGCTTTCATCCTAGCACAATCCAACTAGGATCTGTTGCTATTTAGGTGTTTTCAATTTAATTCTTTTAATCAAGCTTCCTCAGAACAATGTATTTAAAACAGATGATCTTTTTACATTCTTTTTACTTTCTCTGACATTCTTTTTACATTCTTGTGCAAAGCAGTGTCAAACTTCCATTCTGTGTGTAATCTCTTCCTTCTTTATCTATAAATACATCTGTATTTTTGAGATCAACGTATGACATTCATTCTGACAGTTATAAAAAAAAATACAGAGAACTTGCTTGTACAAGCATGAACTCTCCCTGCTACCTGAGCAAACCAAGGCTGAGCAGTTAATAGAAGGGATTGGATCTTCAGAGTGCTCAACAGATTTGGATGTAGAGCAGCAATGAGCACAGAGGGTAACAGTGCAATGGAGTAAAAATCAAGCACTTTAAAAGGTCTGACAGAAAAAGATGGGGAGAAAATATCTTTGTATCACAAAGAAAACATCATGTTAAGGCAAGTATATGCCAGTTTAGGCTTCTGGCAAGGATGGCAAACATCTGCTTCCATCACTAGCAGTAATTGTAACATGCCATAGTTAAAGTCAGCCGTGTCATTACAGGCTCATGTCCGCAAACTCAAGACACAGATCCTGTTATATGGTTACTCCTGTCTTCTACTGTCAGTAATAACCAAAGGTATTATTTAAGTCTGTGTTATTTATAGGCAGATGTTACTTAATATACTACATAAATGCTTTCCTGCTGAAAAAATTCCTCTTAGACAATTGTAACAATTACAAATACCATGGAAAACATGTTCATAGACCATGAAATAAAATACCAGATATGTCTTTTGAATATTTTTTTTTTTATCCTAACTGCAAGTCTTTGGATTTTACACCTTCAATTTTTGAACTTTAGATCACATTTTAATCTTCTCACATGGTTTAAAACCTTTCACAAAGTTAAGTAGCTACAGTGGTGGAGACAGAGTGCCTCCAAGATTTTCAAGCGTCTTTTTGCCTGAATTTAATATAATAGTTGAAAGTGACTGGAAGTGTAACACTCAAAAATTCATGATGTTCTGAATACTGAGATGAACCACTCTTTACAGTGTGTATAATTTTACATTTATTTTTATTTAAATGCTTATTTGCATGCTAAATAAGTATCTCATAAAGGTCTACAGCATGTTGAAAATTCATATTAATGATCCAGAAAATTCCTTGATATACTCTCTTAAAATTCTCAGATAAAAATTATCTAAACCACAGTTATTAAACTACTAAATTAAGAAAATTCAGTGGCCTCTGAAAATATTTTTTATTTTATGCAATGCATTTATCAACACCATATTTTTCCCAAATACTGATAAGCTATACTTCTATGCACTTTGTCTTGGTGTTGACAGTTTTAGCATTTACCATTATTAGAATATATTTTATGACATCTTCCAAAATTAACAGTCAGATATTTTATCTTTTGTGCTTTGTTTTCCCATCACTGACAAATAATTGCAGTCTTTTTTTGTTAAATGCTATTCTTTATTCTTTTTAATGTGTGTTTTTTATAATCCTCTAAACCAATACAAGCATTAGTGTTTCTTAATTATAGATTTTTGAAATATATAATCAAATACTTTTTTTGGAGTTCACATTTTTCTGTTCATAAAATTACTTAATTTAGCTCATAATTTACTTCTAGACTTGTGAGAATGCTGTTTTTTTAAGCACGAGAGATATATGTATATATATATATATATGTATAATTTTCCTGTTTTATTTGGCTTACACTTAACAAATATATTCAAAACAGGACCACTGGCAAAAAGCTCTTACAACTTTAGTTCTGCAATCATGACAATTTGGAATTTGAATTTGGAATTTATCTTAAATGGGTGAAAAGGTTTCTAAGGAGATCGATATATGTGCCATAAATTCTGATGAAATTATATACATCTGTGCTCACATTTCTAAGAAAGGTTCACCATTTGCAAAGGCATTCCAGGGGAATGAGCAACTGTTGTGCAGAGCATGCTCACCACCACGAAAATTTCTAAACATCCTTATTTGCAAAAAGTTCCAAGGCTGTCTCCAAAGTCAGTAATGTCAGAGGAGTCTGATGTATCTGGTCCTAAGATAGCACACATGGAGGATGGAGCGAAGTGGAGACATTGTGACAGAACTCTGTGAAAATATTGGAACTTGAAGGTTAAATGGAACTAACAAACTTCATGATTGCTACCCTGAGCCAACAACCTGTCATGAACTTAACAAACTGCCGTGCGCTAGTGTCATTATATTACAAAAACACACCCCCATCCCAAAAACTACCCACCTCCAAGGTATGACCTCAATCAGCATGCACTCTGAACTTTGTTAGTCTGTACCTTTAAGTGCAAAATGAGACAATTTTACACCAATCACCTTAAAGGTCTGTATGACTAGAGTCACTCAAGCTCCACCTTAGAGATAAGACATAACATTAAAATAGTGTACAGGAGAGGGGTCGTTAGGGAAGATACCGATACCATCACATCAGGGGATACCACCATTGCACACCATTCTGATCTCTGGGAAAAGCCAATGGACTGGGCCTCTCTTTCCCCCCATTAGGAAGCCTTTGGGTGAGATTCAAACACATAGTTGTGTGAAGTGCCTTCTCAGGAAACTTAGAAATCTCTATAGAGTTGCTATATAACTTAGGTAGCATATACTTTTATAACATGTTATTAGTTAATATCTTTTGCATTTACAAGTGTTTTGCAGGCAGTGTATTCATCACTGGCAATCCAAAAAAACCTGTGAATCTGTTGCTGCAGTAAAGTGCCTTTTTCCCAGCTAGTCTTGCTAATTCTTATTGAAGGCGACCTCACTGTTGAGATGGCCGTGGTAGTTCAGCACCGCGGCTAGGTTGAAGGGGCCTTTCGTTATTCATGTATCTGAGCCATGGTAGTCCTGAGTGCAGGGTGTGACGGGATCCATAATGACAAATTGGGTATAACCCTTTTAATGCAATAAGAATGTATGAAACAATAGCAAAAACACTCAAACTGCCAATGAGAGACATTGTGGTTAACTCGTGTGGAGGCATTCAAGGCTGCTGGAGACACTTGAGGCGGAACTGAGTTGCTTTATTCCAGTGTATCAAAAAAGGTCGATCATTCTGTCATGCCTAATCATATCAGCCATGATGAATCCTCAAATGAACAGTACTGCCATAATTTACTGTAGTTGCATGCAGTATTATCATGTCATATACACTGTCCAAAAGGATTGTCCAGTTGTTTCAGCCCTGGGGAAAATGTCTTCCAGACTCTCCTGAGTCCTGCTGCCTCTGTAGAATGACCCAGCAACCAAAGAGTCAGCTACCAGAGGCAGTCTTAATGAACTGGGGAAGTGAGCTGAGAGAGGCAGAGAGAGGAAATTTTTATTTCTTTAATTTTTCTGAGATGTTTACTGTTAATGAAACCTGGGGGGACTATTCTGACTAATATCTGAATGGATTTACCTAGAAAAAAGGAGAGATACACCAGAGAGATACACCTTTATAGCCTTAAACATATATATATATGTATAAATATTTACCTAAGCATACACTTTTAAGCAGTCATCACATACTCTTGACACAGCTTGAAGGAAAAATGGGCAGATTTGCTTATTACCTTAAGGTCAGCAATTCTGTATCAATTCATTACTTTTAGTGATAAAATTATTAGCGAGAAGAAATCCTAAAAAATTCTTTATATATGTATATTATCTTGAAGTCAAAGGAACTTTAGGATATAACTTAACTGCTTATGGAGTAAGTATTTTAAGTGGGAAAAATATTTTAATGTGAATATAATGGAATTATCAATCATGTATTATGTAAAGAATATATATATAATATGGCTGTAAGTGATTTGTACCATCTTGTTCAGTCTTAAACTGTTGGTATTGGAAGTAATGTACTTTTTAGCTGGCATAGGAAGTAATGCACTTTTCAGCTAAAAGAACACTTCTGCTTTCTGGTTCAGACTTTTAGAAAAATGAATAGAAAGGACAGGAAAATCTATTTCACTTTCAAAAGTGACAGACATGAAATAGTTTCTCTTTAGGCATATGAAGATATGTACTGTATATCTGACAGCATTGTACCTTTGGCTTCGCATCATAAATGTTCTTAAACCAGTGTCCAGATGATCTGCTTTTATAAGAAGTTATTTCAAGTCAGTGATCCTCTTTATCAGCTAAAGACTTGAGTGTCCTCTTTTATCAGTCCGTCAACTTTAAAAGCTTTCCTTTCCTCATCAATTATCCCGAATTCATATTTCGCTTGGTCTATCTATGATGGACATAAACTCCACTTGAGAACTTGAATGCTATTTAAAATACATTAGTCCTTACAGAACTATATTTCTCCTCCTTTTGCTATAATTTAAATATTATAAATTTATTTTTCTGTTCTAAATCCATTTTCTAATTTTAATTTTTCTCTACACTCGCCTCTGGCAAATGTACCTTCCTTACTTGGAAACACTCTTCAAAGTGAAGTCAGTAGCAACAAAAACTATATAACATTCCCTCATCTTTAATGGTTTGGAAATAAATCTTACTTGCTATTTAGCAAATACCAGGATTACAATTGATCAGGCTTTTTTTTGTTGTTGCTTCTGTTAAATATGAAAAGCTTAACAAAAATGTCAGGCTCTCTGGGCTCTCGGTAAATTTTTGTCAGCATTCTGTGGTGGTTCTGAATGAAATCTAATGCATTCTCCAGCCTCAGGCCTGACTTCCTTGTGCTTTTGACACTCTGTATAATAAAAATACAGTACAGATTTGTACTGTACCATTTGATATCAACATCCTTATGTTGCATAAAATTAGAAAGTAAGTGAATAACCCAAAATACTTCATGAAAAAAATAATTCTGAATGATTCACTTCTGCTTTCATTCTTAAGTATTGCAGTCACTATGTAGTTCAGCTGCTGACCAGTAACAAATTGTTACAGGAAGATTTTTTTTTTTGTTAACGTTTTCAATGTGAAAGATCCTTACTTTACCATGGTTGTAGATTTTCTTCCTTTAAAATTCAAGAAGTAAGTGTTTATCTTAGCAAGGAGATTTCAAGCAGAGAGGTTGTAAAAGATTTTCTATCTTGTGAAAAATTTTGAAGCCTAAAAATCCTATTTTACACCACCATGAGGTCAAGGTATTTTGGGAGAGACAAACCAGGTTAGTCAAGGCAATCACTTGTAACAGAGAATCTCATTTCCTTCTGTTTCTGACTGAGATCCTGAGAGGCTGAAGTTGCTAAGTGAGCCTATTCACTGGACTATTGATGAGGGGAACAGTCGCTTTGTCTTCTGTTCTATTTAAAAAATTAATCACGGATCAGATTATCTAATGATTTTTTTTTCTCTAGATGAAAATCTTGTTGAAAATGTTTCAACATCAAGTTTTAGTTAGATAAATTGACTGATGTAAAATGATTATAGCTGCAAAGTATTATTTATTAATTATTTTTATTTTCTTCATCTGTTTGACTTTATGTTCTCCAGAATTATTTCTATTCTATGAACAATAAGGCAAAAATGTCTCTTGAAGCACTTAGTTGCACAATAGAATGTTTCCACAGCTAACAGAAAAAATAAGAAAACAAGAATTCAAAGACCAGAAAGACTAACAGATTAGAGAAATCTGAAAATTCATCAAGTTGGAATTATATTTAGCATATTATTTCCTTGGAAGAGCAAAACCAAAAGAGTCTAAAACAATAAGGAAGGTGATATTATATTAATTTCAATTATATATATCTATCTATCTGCCGCAATGGAGAGACGGAGACCTGGCTTGATGCAAGTCAGAATCTGTTTATTGAATACAACAGCAGCATATATATATTCTTAAGGCAAGCAATAAGCTATAAGCTATATGTGTCTTACACTGATTGGTGTAAAGTTAATTATCTAATGCATAATGCAAAAGCTGAGCTCATAATTGGTTAACATTTTAGCTTTGTCTATGTTATTAAAACATAGCATTCTTGTTCTGCTCCTTGCACCCAGTTCCTCATCTATCTTCCTGCTATGTTGAGGTTACGTGACCACAGGTCCGTCGCATTCAGGCTTCACAATGCATCTTGTGATCTATCTCTATATATCTATATCTATATCTGCTTTCTGAAGACTAACAACAAATAACATGTAGAATATTTTCTGTATGTATTATCTTGCAATATAAAGGAGTTGTTCCTCAAGTCACATATGTGTCAGACAAACTTGCTTATACTAAGAGCTGTTTTGACATGAATGATGCTTATGAATTAAGGATTTAGAAGTATGCATTTTGTACATTTCATATCAAACACATTTATTTCTTGTATAATCAAGCAGATCCTATAATTTAAAGCATCATCTTTTCATTGAATGAAGATTCATTTCCAATACTCAGACAGAGATCAGAGAGGTTTGATTAGGAGGTTCACAGCAGCTGCAAAATACACACTACTCTGAATAAATATTTTCTGACAATTGGGTCTTCATATGCAAGATGAAATTAAGTAAAATATTTTCTGTAAATTTTTGGAGACAATATTATTTCCAATCTTTTGTTTGCTCTAAGTTTTTTTGTGGATGCTCACTAGTGAAGTTATGGTTGACTTCAGTAAGTTTTCTCTTCAGTATTTTAAAAAGAATTTTTGCTATATGCTTTTAGGGTATTTTAAAAAGGTTTCTGTGATTTCTGAGCCTTAACTCCTCTAGTAAATCCATCGCCCAAGGAATTCTCTTGCGTATCCAACAAAGTTTCCGTGTTCTCCACTAAAACTTACAATTGTTTAAAGATAGGAGATATATCAGAATAATAACATTTATCCTTAAAATAATGGTCTCAATTTTGAGTTTTATTCTGATTAATCCGAAATGGGTGTTCCTTCCTAATCAAGTCATGGTAAAGTATGGTCAATCAAATAACGATAGAGTAGGAGATGGAGCATAAAGCCAAACCTAAAACATAGATGTCATATTACCTATGAAAGAATTACATTTAAATACATGGAAATATTTTTAAAATGTTTTATTTTCTGAAATGCTATGTATTGAATACAGGTTTTTTGCAGCATTTCAGAATTCTGATGAAAAGATTACCTAATCCAGCACAGCAAACCATGTTCCAGTGCATCAGGACAAGCAATAGGTATGTTAATATCTAGTTAAATTGAAAAAAGCTTCAAAAAAGTAGTGATCAAAAAGTAGTCCTTGCCCAACATATTATCATCACTGGATTTAAAAACTATCTTTATATGTTGGCCAGCCATGCTATAATTTTTTGTAGCCTGCTTCCTACAAGAATATTATAGACTAAATCATGATTACAGCATCTATATTAATGCCAAGTATAATAACTGGAAGACTGTAATGTGATTTTTGTTTTCTTCTCCATGTTCATAACCAATCAGAATTTTTTAGTTAATTTTAAAATCAACAAAAAATAATTTGTCACTTGAATAATCTGGATACAGAAATTACTGGTATGAAAGAAATAAGGACACCTACAGTGTTATTTAGCTCATTGCTCTTCTGAGTGCCTTTTGAAGTGGTTTGCTTTGATTTAAAATGTCTGTATTGTGTTATAAAGCACCTCTATACAAATAGAGCTGAATGCATTGGGTAGTATATTATAAAACTGATTTCTGTATTTTGTTGTGTGAGACAACATTTGCAATCATAATAGAAGCAAAGATTGAGCAGAATATATTTAAAGCCTATTAACTCAACCATATGCAATATGCATCTACTGATGATAATAAGAAAAAATAGCTAGTGAAGTTTTCTTTATTTTTCTATATTTACATATTTAAAATTCCTCTCCTTATTGAGCATTAATAAGATTGTATTTGCAATCTTCCTGGACCATTATAGTTGTATTTATAGAAGGCAGCTGATGGCACTTGACATGAATTAGGATTTTGCAGTTATAGAACGGATTATGAGGCTGTAAAGGAGAATCTGAAGAGTTTTCAGGGTGATTCTCTTGTCTAAAATCTAATAGTGGAAAATCCTTAGAGTTTCTCTGTAATACTGAATTCTCTGGAGTTAGACACATTTTATTTGGAAAAAAGACTTTTGGGGGGGAGGGGCAAATCACATTTACTAGGGTTGGAGGTTATGGTGAAAGGTAGATAGACCAGGCAAAGCTTCTGTAAAAGTTTAGTAAGTAAATTCCTGGCTGTGGTCACTTGACCCTGGCTTGAGGCCAGATGCCCACTGAAGTCAGCTGGACAGGAAAGAAAATATATATTGAGAGGCTTTGGAGTTGAGATAAGGACAGGGAGAGATCATTCTGCAATTAGTGTCATGGGCAAAATAGACTCAACATGGAATAAAATGCATTTAATTTATTACCCATTCAAAACAGAGTAAGATAAAAGAGAAATAAAATCTAAAACACTTTCCCCTACTCCTCCCTTCTTCCTGGGCTCAACTTTATCCATGATTTCTCTAACTTCTCACCCTCGAGCACCACAAGGGGATCAGGAATGGGGGTTACAGTCAGTTCATCATCCATTGTCTCTACCTCTCCTTCCTCTTCAGGGGAAGGACTCCTCACACTCTTCCCCTGCCTCAGCGTGGGGTCCTACTCACAGGAGACACTCCTCCATGAACTTCTCCAAATTGACTCTTTTCCGTGGGGGTGTCCGTTCTTCACAAACTGCTATGACATGGGTCCATTCCATGGGGTGCCAACCTTCAGGACCAGACCGCACTGGTCACAGCCTCCATCAGGTGCCTCCACCAGGTGCCTCCACCCACTACACTGTGGGGTCCTCCACAGGCTGCAGGTGGAATCTATACTCCCCACTAACCTGCAGTGGGCTACAAGCGGGCACCTATGAACTGTAGGGGAAATTCTACTCTGGCACCTGGAGCGCCTCTTCCCCTACTTTTTCACCAACCTTGGTGTCTGCAAGGTTTCTTACATCTTCTCACTCATATCTCTAGTGGCAAAATGTTACCTTTTACAGGATTTTCTTTCTTCTTAAATATTTTATTACAGATTTGCTATCACCGTCTCCTAATGGGCTCAGTGGTGGTTCCATCTTGGAGCCAGCTGGTATTGGCTTTGTCAGACCTAGGGGAAGTTTCTGGTATCTTGTCACAGCAGCCACCCCTGAAGTCACCACACACCTCCTCCCGCCTCCCCCCCAAACCTTGCCATACAAACCCAAACCACTGTAAATATGGGAAGAAAAATGAAGGGTAAACAAATGATTTCTTGGGAATGATTTTAAATTAACTAACTTGCTCTTTTGCATACAAACGAGAAGGGTTGCTACTTAGCTAACATGAATAAATGGATAATGGATTTTGGCTACTTTTGCAGAAGTCTAAAAGCACTTGAACTTGGTTGATGATTTGCATCGACACAATGTCTGCTGAGTGTAAGTTTCCATTTACATAGAAATGATAGCTATTAATAATCCACTAGATATTTCTTAAATTTGTAACTTTTTTGTTAAATTTTACAATAGGCTTTTATAGAAGCTTACTCCTTATTTTGATTTTGGCTATTTTTTTTCCTTTCAGAATTCTAATTTTGCAATGGATTCTTTCCCTGCTCTTTAATGTTTTGGCAATACAAAGGTATATCTACACAAAAGAATTAAATCTGTTTTGAGGTTCTGTGTTTCTTCAACACTGAATAGAACAGCTCCTTTATGTCCTGATTAACTTAAACTTCTGTTGGTTTAACATTACATTTTCATTCTCCATGTGATTTAGAAGTATTTAACATAATAAATGCAAGAACCATAAGCATCCTGAGTATTGCCTTATATGGTGTCCTGGTTCTGGCCAGGCCAGAGGTGACTTCCCCAAGCAGCCAGCACAGGTGACGTGAGTTGTCCAGGGCTGTTTCCACACCACCTGACATCAATCCAGCCCATATAAAAGGGGCTGGTGGGGCAGAGACAGGGCTTGGCTGGTTGCATGGCCCTTGTGATGGTACAGTGGTGTGTTGGCTTCTCATGGGTCTGTAAAGCACTCTATGTTCTCATTGTGTGTGTCTGTTATTGTTCCCATTTCAAAGTGCTTATCAGTAAACTGTCTTTATCCCAACCCACAGGGCTTGGTCTGTTTTCTCTTCTCAAGGAGAGCAGTGAGTGAATGACTGGTGGTGCTCTGTCTCTGCCTGGGGAGGAACCACAGCATATGGCAATAGAATAATCTCAAGAGATTTTGCTATTTGAAAAAAATTTGAAATATGTTGTAATAGTAAGTTTATCTTTTTTCTTGCTGTGTGTTCTTGAAAATTATGTTCTCTCTTGTTAATTTTTTCTGTTTAATATTTAGTTTAACTGTCATTTGAGCAGTCTCATTTGAATGACTTTTTTCAACTTTTTTGGTGAAAATTTTCAAATTCACTTTGATTCATTTGTGACATTTCTTATTTTTTCATTATTCACTTTGCATGCAATTATATATCAATTCATAAGGCAATGCCACATATATGCGGTACATCTACACTTCTGCACATGCTTGCTAACTGTACTGACCTCAAACCCCATTTCAAATTTGTAAGATGTTTTCTTCTATAGCAATACCTTATCCCTTGCTCCTGATCCAATAGCCCATTTTAACCATTATTCTTTACCTCAACCACTAATGTCTAGTTTTGAAACTTGTAAAATCTGAGTATATTACATCCACTGAATTCCCCTTATCTCTTATAGCAGCAATATCTTCAACAAACACCAACAGGCTAGATAAGTATGAGAGTTCTCATCCAGAGACCTTGATAGTTATCCTTAATCAAACTATGCTTCTCCAGGTGCTCTCCATTCTGCAGAGGCATGTGTGAAATGGTTTAAATGATTTTCTTCATGAACTACTATTGACTGCTGTTAAACCATTTCTGGTCACTTCAAGTTTAAATCTACAGTTTTCCTTGGCTTTTAGTTAATGCTGTTTTCCTTCTAATGGGCATGTGTGCTACAAAAATATCTTTTGTTTGGATTTTAAATGTTATCATGACTAAATTATTAGTGTTTGATTTGTATCTATCTGGTCAAACTGGATCTGTTGGTGTGAAATGCTGTCAGCTGAAGACACACCTGTAAAGTAGTTCTGCTGTCTGCTAAACAGATTAATATCTACTCTAACAAATTTCAAAGAAAATCTGTTATATTGCCCTGAAAGTTTAGTCAAAAACTTTATTCATTTTTCCTCAGCTTTGGACGAGTCCTAAAATCAGACCAAATGATGTGTCTTCTCTTTTCCAAAAACTCCTGCTTCCTCTATTCTCTCCTCTCAGAGGAATTATGGATGTTAAATTTAAATTCTCCTGACTCTACCTACTACTCACCCTTTGTTTCATCTGTCTATCTTTACTTCCTTTTGTCTGTCCGTACTTCTTTTGCTCTGTATGAATTCTCTGAAAGTTTTCTGCTGAAGCAATTGCCAGAAACTTCAGCAGACCAGCCTCTTGAGTCAATTGGAACTGAAGGATCCGTATCATAGGCTTCTCAAAGAACCCATATAATTTTTGTCAAGCCTAGAGCTCTGCGGCATTTACTTTTCTCCCACTCCACAGGGATGAGTCTCCCATGTACAAAAAAGCCACATAATCTATCTCTCTGAAATGGAAGATTTCCTTGTTCTCCTGTCGCATCCATGTTCTGAGCTGCTGTGACTGAATCTGGCTACAGCCTTTCAATGGCTCTTTTTTGCATCTGACATGCTTTATTGTTGCTCATGATTGAGATAACACTAAGTGCCTCTGCTACCAGAAGTCTGGGAATCAACAAGGGGGGTGTGATTTATCTTGTTTAACAGTGATGCCTAAATTGGTGTTTGCTTTCAGCACTGTGTAGCTGATGATTCGATAGTGACGATATTTTTTTTATTGTTTTCTTTCACCACACTTATAGCTAAAAAATTTGCAGGCATATAATTGCTCTGACTTTGGAAACTGATTACTGGATTGACTTATATTTGCAGCTCTCAATGACCTGTAAGAAGTGATTTAACAGAAAATTGCTCTGACAATTGCTCTGACAAAAAAAGACTATCTGTATCTGAAGTCTGGTCAGATAATGTACAGAGAAATCCCTTACAATAATTACTCACTTGATAGCTTGATAGAATTTTTTAATTCTTGAGAAATAAAACAAAAGTGGGGTTTATTAAAGTTTCCACAAACATCACAAATTCAGGATATTTTCTGAAAATTAATCTTTTGGTCTTTATTGATACCATAAAATTATGCTTTAGAGAAAGCTATATTGTAAGTTTGAGGATTATTTTGGAAGAATTCTCTCCTTAGTGTCAAATTCCATTGATTAGACTGGGCAGAGCAGTCTGTGCTGGAGAATTATCTCTGTCTAAAGGTATAGCTTCACTGGCCAGATAACACATGGACATATTAGATTTTTTTCCTTCCAGCTGGTAAGCATTTTACTTGTCTTTTGGAAAGTATTTTCTCTGAAAGAATGAATGAGGATAGGATGACTTCCAAAGAAGAGGATTCTTCAGTACTTTGATATTCATAAATATCTGCATTTCTTAAACTGGCACCTAAATAGAGGCAAAATTTTTAAAAAATTACTTTTAGAAACCTACCCTTACAGTATTGTCTAAAAATATAGTTTCTAATTTGATCAGTACTTCAGAACATAATTATATTACTTCTCATCATATGTAAACACTGTATTTGTAATGCTTTTTACAATATTTTCCTCCTTGTTACCCTACCTAATCCTAGGGTTAGTGCTACTCTGCATCCTTAATGTCTTTGAACTGGATCATGAATGAAAATTCCTCCTTCAACCCTCATCCGCGTTTGATTTTCAGTACAGGTATTTTAACTTGGATCAATTTGCTGATCCAGTTCACTCCGTGGCCGTAGAGATAGTTACATTTGCAAGAGCAAGGATGCAGTGCAAATGTGGAAAGAAGCATGAAGCAGAGAGAGGAGAAACTGCTTGAACTTCTGCTGCAGAGAGAAATGTCTGTGGACACAGATGCAGCTGAACATCTGTGAGGAGAGATGTGTGGATGTACCGTGCACACATCTGGGGTCAGTGCAATGTTTCTTTCATAAAGCACTTGCCATCAATCCACTGCAAGCAGTAAGTGAAAACAGAAGCTGTCATCTATAACATGGTATTTGCCTTATACCCTGCAGGCAGCAAATTTCAGCTCAGTTCTGTTAAATACCAGGCCTTTCTACTTTGTTTTTTGATAGCCTGAATATTTGTTTTATCTGTCGTACAGACCAGCATACAGATGCGTGAGAGAGATTTTTTTTTTTTCCTTTCATTCATTTTAAGGAGCAATGAAGCATTTTTCTTTCAAAGAATGCCTCTCTCTCATCCCAACTGCATGTAGTACCTGCTAGGTGCAGAGAGACAACTGTAGCTGGATAGCAGTCAGAAAAACTACATTGAGGACAAAAAGATCTGATTTAGCATAATATGCAAAACAAAATACAATGGAGCTACAGAAGAACATGTCAGTGAAACATATGGTTTGACTCTGCAGTCGTGCAGAGAATAAAAGGTATGCCTCAAGAATTACAGGCTCAGGCTTTCAATCTTCATTGCCTGAGATGAGTGCATGATATTAAGCATTGTGCTCTTCAGCATCTGGATGTAATGAGACGCATTAAGGAGAGTGTCATTCTTGATATTCTGCCATAGCTCTAAATTGCTTGTTCTCTTACCAGTTTGCATTACAAATGTGTTTCTTTGCCTAAAGTAACATTAAAATATATATATATTCCTTTTCGTTAGAAACCTCACCATTAGTATGTGTGGTTTACAGGCTTATGCTCCAAATTATGAAATGAGTACATAACAATTTTCATGAGTTATTGAAAGAATAATGAAGAATGTGCCATGTTTGCCAAAAAAACGTGAAAAGATAGATTTTACTAAATGAATACTAGCAGCCCCAAAGGAATTAGGAACTAATAAATCATAACAGCTATTTTTAGTCTCTTTTGTAACAACTGACTTTGTAGCTTTTAGAAACTTCTAGCTCATAAATTGCCTTGATGATCTTCACTATCTTTTGTGGAGCTGTTGAAATTGAGTTGGCATGTATCTTTAAAAAGTATAGTAGATTTACTTCCTAGTTGTGTATTTCTTGAAAAAAATTCCAGTTCTCAAATGACTTCAATACAAGTAGATAAAATAAGAATGTTAAGCAGTGAAGACTGAGATTGCAGTTTTGGTCTTATATGTATACTACAGAAGAAATGTGGGCATTTTGGGGGTTCCAAATGGCAATCCATATTTTCCAGCATGCTCTCCCTGTAAATGTAAAGGATAAGATGCTGCAGAGGCAGTTATAAGAAAGCTTTCAGTGGAGGAGTTCTGAATAGCTGTTTACACAGCAAGACAGGGTGTCTCTGAGCAAAATACTTCAAAAATGTATTTGTTTCAAAAAGTGTATTTATTCTATTTGGTCAGTCTTGCACTATCTATACTTACTCTTACAGACATTCCCCACTCCCCATTTGAAATGCTTCTGAAATGTTGGAAGGCTCTTACACACTCAGAAAAATGTTTCTATAACTAACTCTCATTGACATTGATTAATATTATCAAATAATCCAAAAATCTTTGATGATTATATTTATGCTGGAAAACTATGTCAAACACACAGGATCATCCAATGGTTTTGAGTCTGGCTGACATAACAACCTGCATGCATGGTAGACACTCACTTTCCAAATCATGCTGGCTGTGCCTGAACTATTTGCAACTGCTTGTACTTAAAGATGATGTCCAAAAATTGTCTGAGAGGCTGATACTTGGTCTGGGTTAAAACTGTTTTAGTGACCATTCTAACAGTTCTACAGATTATGTGATTTTGTTCCAGTGTCTGGGATTGTTCCATGGCACTGTCTATTTTACTAGCCTAAATTGTCGAGATTACAGATCTAGCCAATACAGAGGCTTTGCAAAGGTATCTTTAATGAAATGGCCTTTTCAAATGTATTTGCCATTTTGTTTGAAATTTCAGACAGAAGTCTGACTGAATATGTTGCATTTGGTATAATATGGAAATCAGAACCTACGTTGACAAAATTTTGAAAAGCTAAAACTGTTGATGAAAATGAAACAAAGCAACTGGGTGAAGTTGCTCTTCACATTTATGATAGTGTCCTAAAATGTCCTAAAAACTGCTCAGAATACACAAGATTAATCTTTAAAATAGTTGCACAATTCTTTAGTTGTTCTGTTCTAAGGCTCTCCATGCGAATGAATTACTTATTATTTTCCTTAAAGTCCATTTATTTTGCAAGGTAAATTTCACTTGCTCTCTTCTTACTGCATCTGAGTTTTTCTAGTAATTTTTTCACATTTGCCTAAAAAGTAACTTCCTTTAAATGAAATGTCATCAGGCAACAGTAATTGAGCAAAAATAGTTTTTACTGATTATCCTTCTCCTTTATAAAACTTACACAGTATGAAATTCTGTAGCAACTGAAATTTAAAATTATGCTTTTTTAGGCTAAACTGAGTCTACAACAGTAGAATTAATCTTGCTGAAAAATGATGCTATATAATGTAGCACTGACCCCATACCTTCTTGAGGTTCATTTGAAAATGAGCCTTAGTAATTCCTTCTCTGGAGTATGCTAACTTTACTAATTAGAAATGGTAACATATTGAAAACTTCAGATGTATCAAAGATGAAGCTAAATTCAATTTAAGTAAAAATAACATATAGCTAGTTGAATAATATCTGGTTTATATTTGAAGTGTGAATTTAGAGCTGTCTTCGGGTTTTTTTGCTTTTTACAATGGCTTAAGAATGGCCCTTAGTAAGAATGACATGTTGCCAAGAATTGAAAAATACAGTTTATTTTATAAGGTTATTTAATACTCAGAATCTTTTTCCTCCTTTAATTCAATGGGACAAGAAGTAGGAAAAAGATACCCTTCTAAAACCTTTTACATGCTTTTTTTCTATGGTCCTAGTACTTCTGTTAAAATATTCCAGCAAAACCATTCTCTTTCCTGGCAGATACAGGAAACAACATTGATTGCAATTCCTAATTTATCTTTAGAAATAATAAAACACCTAGTTCTGGGTAACATAATGGTCAATGGTATATGCCTCCAATGGGAAAATATTTGTATAGGCAGTTGCAGCTTATATCCACAGAGAATTAATTTTTATTTCCAGAGGTATGAGCATATATGTGGTGGGTTGACCTTGGCTAGCTGCCAGGTGCCCATCAAGCTGCTCCATCACTCCTGCTCCACGACAGGATAAGGGCAGAAGATGCAACAAAAAGCTCATGGGTTGAGATAAGAACAGGGAGATCACTTACCAATTATCATAATGAGCAAAACATTCTCAACTTGAATAAATTAATTTATTGCCTATTAAAAAGGATAATAGGATAATGAGAAATAAGAAAAAGTGTAAAAAACATCTTCCCCCCACATCTCCCAGGCTCTACTCCTCCCCCAAGTTGTGCATCGTTCCCATGAGTGGCACAGGGCATGGGGAATGGAAGTTATGGTCAGTTCATAATTATTGGTCTCTGGTCAGTTTGAATGAGATTTTTTTTTTATGGAATATTTTTAAGGATCAAGAGGTGAAATGTTGGAATTTGTTGCCACAGAAAATTGTAGAGACAGTATCAACAGATAAAAAAGGGATTAGACAAATTCAGGGACTATAAATAGATACTGAAGGACTAGAAAGTGATGTACCTCCTAAGAATTATAATCTAGGGCTGGGGCTTTCACGGGAGTGCCTATTTTGAGGAACTCAGAGGGTGGCCAGGTTTATGTGCCTTTCACTAACATCTCCTATAGTCACTCAGCTAGACAGACCAGACTACCTGTGTGATGCTGTTAGGGTACCTCTAATGCTTGTATATGTGTCACCGAACATCCTATCTTTCTTTTTTTCTAATTCAGAATTAAAAACAAACACATGATTACCTTCTATGAAAATTCCCTAGCCCTCCATCCACCCATGTATATGTCTATCTCCTTACAAACATTTGGGTAGAATTTAACTTAGAAATTTCAGGAATGTTTCAACCTGGCAACTAGCTGCATCATGCTTTTATTTAGTACAATAATTCTAGCTATTATACATCATTGACTTAGTCTGCTCTATTGTTTTTTTTTTCTGGTTCATCTTCTATGACATAATTTCAGTTCCAACAATGGTGTAGAGACAAGGTACACAACAAACATCTGAACAGAATTGATCTGTGACTGAAATTCCTGCTTTTTGTATATATCTCTGATTGTAGCTTCCAAGCACCGGAAACTCTCTCCACAATGACAGTTAATGTTGATGAATGGTTAGAAAATGGTTTTGGATGATGCATGTGATAATGTTACTTTAAAGTAATTTACAATGGCACAATAGTCCCATTAACAAGTGATTCACATGAGCTGGAAGCATTTTATTATATTTACAACACAATAAAACTCTGTTTCTCTTCAAATAATGATGTTTATTACAAATTACTGTGGTAGGATTTTTTATGTTTTAAGTTTCTTCTTTATTAACTTTCTCTTTCCATGGTGGCCCTTTTACATCTTGTCTAATGCGATGAAAATATCTGATGCTGACAGTGACTCTTAACAACAGCTGCAGCCACCTGCTGCTGCAATGATTGCAGTGCAAGTGTGGACAAGGACCATGTTCACTGATTATCTTTTTTTATTTGTTTTTCCAGGAAGCCCTGGTTAATGGTATAATCACTGACCTTTATCCTATTCTGCAGTAGCAGTTAGTGGTTATCTGCATCTAGGTGTGTAACTCTCTTCTATAAAATAAGAGCTACTACACAGAATCTCAGAATTGTAGGGGTTGGAAGGGACCTCAAGAGATCATTGAGTCCAACCCCCCTGCCAAATCAGGTTCCCTAGAGGAGGTCACACAGGTAGGCGTCCAGACAGCTCTTGAATATCTCCAGAGAAGGAGACTCCACAACCCCCTGGGCAGCCTGTTCCAGTGCTCTGTCACCCTCACTGTGAAGAAGTTCTTTCCCACATCAGTGTGGAACCTCCTGTGTTCCAACTTGAAACCATTGGCCCTTGTCCTGTCCCCACAGGCCACTGAAAAGGGGTTGGCCATCTCCCTTTGTCTCCCACACTTCAGATATTTATAAACATTGATGAGATCCCCTTTCAGTCTTCTCAAGGCTGAACTGTCTGAATAAGATAATATATAAAGCGGATAAGAAAGAAAAAAATATTGTAGTTTGTATACAACTTTACTAACAGGTACCTTGTTTCCATCTCTCTCTCTTTCATAGGATTACTGGGGGCTCTGAAATCACCTAAAAATGAGACACCTGTGAATTAGTCAATGTTACATTTGGAAAAAAAATAAGTTTATTACAGTGTAGGGTTGTGTACTTCTGTCTTTGTTAGTTCCATGAGGATATTGAAGGATATATATTTAAAGGAATTTTACTTCAAAGCTTTAATATTAAAAGGAGAAAAAATTGTGATCCTTGAATAGGGTTTTTTTGACTTTTTTTTTTTTTTAATGTAGCTCTTTAGCTGCAATATGCAGTTTGTTTAACAATTAATATGCAGTTAAGGACCAAAACAATGTCTCAGCCATACCAGGCCTATGTTCAGTTCTTCATTATGACATTGAATTGTTCTTGACTTTGCATAACTTTTTGAGTTACATGCTGACGTGACCATTGAAATAAATGATCCCTGATTAGTCAGTCAAAATTACTCATAATGCTTAGTTGTTACTTGCAGGTTTTTGTGTGTTAAACAGATTTAATATCACATATTCCATAAATGTGATTCTACTGAAAAAAAAAAGTTGATACTTTATTATTAGAAGGCTGATTTTAATTCCTCAGAAAATGTCTTATCTGAATGTATGGTATTAGCTCTCTCACAGAAACATCTCTTGACAATTTCAAAGTTATTAAGTGAGCCTTTATCTGAGATACTGGATTTGGGAAAAAAAAGACTGAAACGGCATGGTCACAAAGCTAAAAGAAGTGTTAGATCCAAAAGTTTTAGCTTGATTTTCTTCCAGCATAAAAACTAGTGTTCTTAGTTTTAGAAAGAAAGGGGAAGGGAAAGGGAAGAGTAATTTTTCTTCAGGACAGTCACTTTAGCTAAAGAGAATTACTACTGTTTCTCTCTGAGTACAAGAAGTTGCAAACATGTTTGTTTCACCTGCGACTTAAGCTCATAACTTGAGTTCTTATTCCTTGAGCCCAGCTTAACACAGAATTTTAGGCCTGGTATTGGTTTGACCCATTTTTGTCATTACCATAATAGTCAATATTGACAATAATCAAGTACTTAAAAACATGGTTTAATAACTTCTGTGATCCTCTGTGAGCTTGTAAATGTGGTGTGATTGTGTCCATCACCAAGATGAGGACAAATATTTATGTCAATTGAAATACAATAAGACAGAAAATGTTGTAGCCCTGCCTCCAAAAGGATTTAGTTAGTGGGCTCTTGATAAAAATTTTTCCTCATCCTTGAACCTCCATCACATACTTTTGTGACCTGTGGTATTTGTCAACTCATTCTAGAACTGTCATTCCTTAATTTTTATCCTCAGTCATATACCTAAACCCTACATTCTTCTTATATACATATCTCTTATTTTCAAGTGACCCAACTCAGAGAACTACAAGCACCAGATCTTGTATACACCCAGATTAAGGGACTGGAGCATTTCTCCTATGAGGAAAGGCTGAGTGAGCTGAGACTGTTCAGCCTGGAGAAAGGAAGATTTTAATTTGCATTAAAATCTTAAGCCTGCTGTGCTTAGATAAAAATACAGGTTGATTAACAGTGCTTCGGTTAGTTTTGCTTGTTCAGATTTTTTCCCTTTTTTGCATAAGAAAAGACTAGTACCTTATCAATGAATGAAACTAGGACTAGCTTTAGCCACTGTTATAGCTGCATTCACTTAATCATGCTATTTCAGCAATAGCCACAATTCTTCCATGACAACCAATCAAACGAAAACCTCTCATTAAGAGAACAGTATGTCCATAGAGTAAAAATGCCACTGTGACCTACATAGGCCTGTTCTGAAGTGCTGTGATTTAGGTTTAAAACAAACTGATAAAAAGATACAAGACATGGAAGACTAATGCTTGGTTTTATTTTTTGCAATGCCAAGGAAGAAAGGTTAAAAAAATGATGTGTTCCACCGACAAAGGACTGGAAAGCCTGCATCTCCCTTTCCCAGTAGTTTTAAACAAGTGTAAAGGTTTAGCCCCAAACAGCAATTAATCCACACACACTGCTCATCAATAACAAAAATGTCTGTATATAACAGAATGCATCTTTATATTATCATCACCATTTTCAGCACAAATCCAAAACATATGCCTACACTGGCTACTATGAAGAAAGTTAACTCTATCTCAGCCAAAATCAGGACAAGTGTTATTTCAGTTACTGTAAAAAGAATTTTAACACCACCCCCCCCCCTTTTCTTTTTTCCCCAAACAACGGGCAAAATATCCAATTCTGAATTTATATTTATTTTTCCCATGCCAAATAATGTGATCTTATTCTTTATGTTTGAGTGCACAATCTAAACAGGAGACTTGCAGGTACATTTTTGAATCGGTTTGAGATCCTTGAGCTATTTCTCAAGCAGATCTTCCCAAGTTTAGGTAGCATCTAACATGATCTTTAGAAACCTGAGATACACAGTTACAGACACATATCTTGTACCTAATCACAGACATATAGCCTTATAACCTCCTAAACCAAGAGACAACCCTTTTAGACATGAAAGTAAGGCTTTCAGTTATGAGCTCTGGTCTTTCATCAAGCTTGGCTGATATCTGATAGTTCTTCATCTGTTCTCATCTACCTGAGGTCATTGTCCCTGTAACAGAAAAAGTGTGGAAGATCATGTGTCAAGCCTTCAGCTGGAGCGGTTCACAGTGGGAGTATTAAACTCAGTTGTCTTTACTTACAGTTTAATGCTCTTGACTGGGAACTGTGGCAGTTTAGGATGCTCCTTACAATAGGTATTGGTTTTAACTGCCACGGCTGAGGTAGTTAGTAGATCCCTCTGGGGCTAGTATCCTTGTCTGTGACAACTGTTGCTAAGACTGTCAAAACACCAAAGACATCTATGAAACTGTAGGAATACAGCCACTGGGATTTGGAAGCAAAGCCAGACTAGAGGATAAGAGATAGTTTTAAAAATTTTGAAGTTAATGAAATCTACTGGGGTTATGTTTCTCAGTAGAGGTTTTCATACAATGCTACAATAGGATGTTTCAGTCTTTTATATTAATTTGAGCACTATTGAAATATCTTCCCTCAAGATTCTGAAAATCTGAGTCAAAAATTTGGATGCTGTAGCATGTTAGGTGCCACAGTATAGAAAACTATATGTGAAACTATATCTCAGACTGTCTGGTTAGGCGCACAACATCACAAGATACCTTTGTGTGGGTGTTTCATATGCCAGCTCAATAACAGTTTTATCTGTGCTAGATCTGAGCCTGGTGAGATGGAGGTAGGGAGAATGAGCATTGCTGTGATTCTGGAAGTGAGTTCATGTTAGGCATAGTTTATGTATTTATCTTCTGTCACCTATATGTGAAAATTCTCTGAGAAATGTTGAGGTATAATATGCCTCTGTTTCCATGATAGTAAAAAATACCAACCAAGCAAATTCAGTTGATCTTAGATGTATGCACTGCAAAAGTGATGGTAACTTAGGGCTCAAACATAAGACAGACAGATGGACACAGGACAGGATTAAATTAATTGATTTTTTTCTCCTAAGAGAAATAACTCCATCTCTACAGATGAACCCAGTTCAGTCGAAGAAGATAGATGCCTTAGGATCTCTGGTAGTGCCATTTTGCAGTTCTCTGACAGTGCTCATGGCACTGATATACCACAATCCTTTATTTGTTTTCTGTTTGGTTTTTTTTTGTTTGTTTGTTTGTTGGTTTGTTTTTTTTTTTTATGTAGCTTAACAGTCCAGCAGTGATAAAGGATTTCCATGTGTTTTCTTGGTTTTCTTGTATGTCAGGTATGAGAGGTGTTAGCAGACACTGCAGGCAGTCTCTTATCACTCCCTGGGAACTGAGGATATGTCAGAAATTGCAACATTCTCTGTGGAGACTGGATCATCTAAAACAGGTATTGTAATGGAGCTGGAGAATCCTGTAGCAGTAATGGGCATCTGCACTGTTTGACTCCAAATGTTGCTTGGGATGAGTTCTCATACCAGAGCAAACACCGCTCTGTAGAGAAAGTATAAAATGCACAGTGCTTTTACTTCTCTTAAGGAACTTAACTTTTCATTTGACAGGATTTATTAAACTTTGTTGCATACTTCAAGGTCTTTCTGTTTGCATGAGATTTAACTCAATCTTTTGTGACACTTTGATTTGGATCTTTCAGGGATACTTCAGGTTTGGTTTTATTGGATGCTTGCTACCTCACTAAATTTATTTATATTTTCTTGTGTGAACTGACATCATTTATATGAGGGAAAAAAAAAAGAAGAGGATTAAGAACATTCAGAACACAACTTGGGGTATATTCTAAATGCAGCCATTTCTCACTTGGAATTAACTATCAATAATGCTTTCCCTTAGGGAGTTTTTATAAGTTTGCACACTTGTAGGAGTGAAAGAAGGCTTTTATTTCCACATAGAAATAATACACTCTATATTCTGGTTAGCAGAATGACAGAGAGAATCTGGGATCAGGCTCTTAGATAATGTAAACTACTGGGTAGTGGGGTTTTTTGTTGTTTCAAATGAAACTTTTAAATAGATAACTTTATTAACAGTTTTCAGGAAGTGATATTTTGGCCAATGGAATTTAAGAAAATCTTAGAAAGTGAACCTATTTGTGAACCGCTTATCGAAGAATGAAATCAAAACCTCTCAGAGCCACTGCTCACCACCTCTTGGTTTTCTGCTTCCAGAAATCCAAGTGAATTTTGGATAACTGCATCTTGACTCTGAAGTTTTTGAAATCCATTTTGAAATTAAGGCAGAAGGTAATTGGGGAAAGAGTGATGGAGACAGAGTGGTCGGTGAGAAAGAAAAGGAAGTAGGACAGGAGAGCTTGTAGTGTCCTTTCTTACCAATCCAGGTAACTCTAACTTCATAGAGAGATTTTTGTGATATTAGTGCCTTGCTCCTTCCTTTAAAACTAATGCCATGCATGGCTGTTGAGCTCTCTGTCTCTCCTGATAATTTTCATTTTGCTATCAGATGTAGGTTGAACAGTAGATATATGTAGTGTCTGTAAATTGGGACTTTTCAGACAGCTAGATCTACAGATTCCTAGAGGATGCTTTTAAAGTAAGTTCACTTAATTACCATCTGTGTTTTCTTACTTCTTTTGGTCCAATGAATTTAGTTCTAGGGTGGTTGTTCTACATAGTCTCCAGGGACTCCATTTTAAAATAGCATAAATTAATTTCAGTAGTCATTGACACTTCTGAAATAAAAGGATTGTGTGTGCTGTGCATTTCAGGCTGTACAGGCTTGATGTAAGTCAGTATTTTTCAGGAACTGCTGTCAGAAAAATACAGGTTTGCTATTTGTGTAATCCCTTAGTGAAAGAAAAATCATTAGAATGATTTATGAGCACATGTGTTTCAAAGTGATTACTTTAGGCAGTAGATCTGTGTTTTCACTTAAGTCTGCATTAGAAATGCAAAGGACAGCGTGGATGGGCAGGAATTTTTATCTCATTTAATTCACAACAAGGACATACCTCATATTAAAAAATTATAGGTAGTTTTGGAAAAGTCAGCTTAGAAATCTAATGGAAAATTCCATCATTTATCATTATAGAGAACTACTCCTGGCTAGAGAAATATTTTTTCTTTCAGCTCAGTCCAGGCTTACTTAATTATGGTCAGGCAGTGATGAGAAAGCTTGCAATACTTAACTGATAAAGAAAACCTAGCATAAACTAGCAGATGGAAATGTATTTACATTTTTAAAAAGTATCTTTTAGTGATTTGGCAGTCAGTTTTTACTTGTGGTGATCTTGATGTCTCATTATAGTGGCAAAGAGAGTGTCTTCTCAAAGGACCAATGGAGGTGCACAAATTAGGAGTGAAGTTACCAATAGCTTTTGAGGGGTCATTGGGGAATAAAGGCTCCTTTTATAGGGGAGCTCATGTCCACAAATGATTCAAATAACCATGTCCAAAGGTTATGAGTATATATGTTCAGAGTATAATCTGTCTGAAAGTTTTTTGGTCAGATGGCATAAAATTGGCCCACAGAATTTTATCACTCCAATGAACAGAAAAGGAAGGAAATTAATGGTAATCAAATATCCAAATAGTTTTGGATGAGGGATGGAATGCCTGTAACTCTGTAAATGAGAATAGCCAAGTAAACTACAAATAGATATAACTTATTTTTAACTTTAGTGAGAGGTATGTATTTTTTTGTTTTTATTCCCTCCTTAAACTGGCAATGAGCAATGCAAAAGATGAATACAGCTTTTGAATAAGTTAATCAAGAAATCAGTTCTTGAATCTCATTTAAATTGCATGAAAACCAGAGTGAGAAAGCACTGGGGGAAGAGGCAGAAAACTTCAGCTGAAAATGAACCAAATTTATAAGCAAGTTAAATACTGCAGTTGTATTCCCAAATACCAAATAGTGAAATGGTTAAGGTATTTGTATAATCCTGTTTTTCACCATATGTACTCTACGTCTAAGTATGAAAAAAGTTGAATTTGCAACTGTGTGAACTGTAAAAGAAGGAACTCTTCCTTCTCCTCATGACACAGAGAATTATGGAAAAAAAATGGTTGGACTTCCAACCTTTTCAGTGTCTTTTGATGGAAAACTGGAGCCCTGAGGAATTTTCCCCTGAATCTGGAATTTTTCTGCAAAAGGTTTTTTTTGATAATTTAAAAAAAATAATCACTTTACATCTGAATTAAAAACCATCAGGAGGGATGTTAGTACTGAAATAGATCAAGAGTAGGTCTGAATATATAGTCACAGGCATTTTTTTTCCCATGGAGAATCCATCCCAATTTAAAGTATATTTGAATACAGCTGCTGTGCCTACACCATTGTATCTATTGTACCTACAAAGCCAAAAGATCCAGCTGCTAAAAATGGATAAATTCTTCAGTTTGTCTGCAATTTTTGTACAGAAAATAGTGCCCAGCATTGAGGTGTAGGTTATCAGAGCCCTGAGATAGCTACTAATTCTTGCTGTTCCTGCCCACCTTCCTAGGGCTCTCCTCACCATGCTCAGGGACCCATCTTGACCCCCTGGGGCTATCAGTCCCTGTGCCAGCAATGCAACATCAGGGTTGATCTCCTGCTCACCACAATCTTTCCCTACCTGTCCCCCGGTTTGTGCCTGATGCCTGGACCAGAGCTCCCAACTAGGTCCCACATCTGCCCTGCTCCTGGCCAGGAAGTGGGACAGGACTTGGGAAGCCCCTGGCTCCCACTTCACCTGATACAGGTCATTCAAGGTGAGTCTGATTTTAAGTGAGAGCACACAGCATTCCAGAAGAGAAGGAGAAAAAAAGGCTGCTGCATCTCATTTGGAATAGGCTGCCTCAAATACGTTACAAATGTGGGAGATGGATAGAAAAATGCAGTAAGCTGTTAATATTCATGTTAATATATGTTAATTGTTAATATTAACATAACATATGTTAATAATTCAGCAGTTTCTGCTGAATGTAAGCATTTTAAATCTTTTTATTGCTCTACAGATATATTTGCAGATATATTTACTATCAAAAAACTATTCTGAAGGAAAAATACTCTGTTTTTCCCTCCTGTGTTGATCTATTTTTATCATTGCTTGGTGCAGGTAACAACAGAAATTATTCAATAACTTCCTTATTTGTCCTCTTTCTTTTTTTTTATGCTTAGGTTTTAAACTAATAGTTTTGTCAGTGGTCATTTAGCCAATATAATAGGTGGAGAAGGTAGGTGTTTTGCATCAAACACTGTTGGCTGGTCTTGTACAGCTTTTAGGATACTGGTATCAAAATGGATGGCAGTACTACATAAAGGTGCGATGCACTGCACAGGACTGCTATGGCTATGACAAATTTCTCTAAGAATGTCAGTAAAGTGTATGCATAAATATGAAATGTAACAATTTTCCCTTCTATAGAACTTTTGGCGAGTGAGAATGAGTGGTATCTGAATGTGTAACATTGCAGCCTGTCTGATGAGGAGTTTGGCCTTGAAATCTCCTGAGGTAGATTTTTCTCATGAGGCTGATTCTGAAGTATTTTATTTGGCACAGAGGCATGAAGACATGCATAAAACATGGATAGGAAGATAACAGAAAAATAGTGAAATCAAGAAATAAATGGAACTGACCTTTTTCAGAACTGATTGTCTCATTGTTTGCATGGGATTGTATACTACTCAGTGTCTTACATAGTGCAGATTAGTGCATTGCTTGGATGGCTTGCTTTGACTTCCATGCAGTGCTTACAGGTTTGGGTTGCTTGGGCTATGGAACTGGAGCAGCTGTGCCAGTGCCACCTAGCCAGCTGAGCCCTGAAGCACCTAGCAGAACAATTCTTCTGTCTGTTACCAGCTTAAAGTGTTTTTTTTTATTTACAAAAGTTGTGTTGTTTTGGAGGGTTTTTTTGTAACTACTTTATTAAGGGTATTTAGCACTTGTGCCTCTGCATAGAAACTCTGGTTCTCTAGCAGTAATTGTTCAGTGATGACAACATTTTAAAGAATAATTTCTGCTGAATGTAAGCATTCTAAGTCTTTTAGAATGGAAATGTTTTAAGTTGAACTACAGTTAAAATGTATCTTTAAAACATAAGTTGTTGTTAGAATATATGTTATTGTGATAAAGACTGGCAGTGTGCAGTCAGTTGAACATTTCATCAAAATAATCTCTTTGATTACTTTGTTAGTAGTTATACTCTTTAATAGTAGAACTGCCCAAAATTTGCATCAATTTTTTCTCTGTTGTAGAGGCGCTGTTTAAATTTAAAACTAGACACATTAAATTTTATTATGCAATAGCCTGCCCTGACTGAAACAAAAGATTATATTGTTAGATGAAAATCTTATTCTTTGTACAGGTGCCACACTACCAGAATTGTAACACTGCAATTAAAATCTTATTACACTTGCATTTTTAGTCCTATACTGATAGAACGAAATATATTCTACTTCACGCACAGCTTTGAATAGATGTTTATACATTTATGATAGAAAACCTTGCATTGGAGTTGAAATCTATCCTTCATTGTCATTAATGAATAATCCTTAGATAATTTGTCCTTAATTGACAGTCAAATTTCTGCTAAGCAGGTTCAATTTTACACTGTGCTCAGTGAGTGCTCTGGCAGAGTTATGGGTAAGCATTACATCATTGAAGGTCTAAGTAAAGTTCTAAGAGCAGACACGCAGCGCATGTTCACATATACTGATAAAATTGTAAATCAGATTGGATTATTAAGCACATATAGCAGGAGGGATAACAAAACTGCCTTGGACAATCTTCAGTTATTTACATGTCAGATGGCATAAAAAGAGATAGTGCTTTCCAGTAGCTAGAGAGGAAATGCGTGGTTTTTTCTACAATTGCTGTGTAAAACAGTTGTGATGAGAGTAAGTCACCTCAGTCATACTAAGACTCAATGTGAAGATTTAAAGGAGAAGAGTTACCCTCAAGGTGACTCAGCAGAGATTCAGGGGACTTCTGGGGACATATAGAGAGCCTCTTCTACTCTGTATTCTTTTGGCTTTTTTTTAAATTAAATTTTATTTTATATTTGGTTACTGTCAAAATGTCTCCCATTGCCCTTACCTTTCACTTCTTGCTCCTTTGGTCTTGTTGACAAAACAGTAACAGCTCTGCACAATTGCATTCACCAAGAGTTTTTCAGGCTTTTTGAGATTTTGTTAATGAAAAGAAACATATATGTGAAAGATAACTAGAGATGTAGCATCTAGAAAGCACATGGATGGCAGACCTGGAGCTGAAGTTAAATTTAATTATTTATTTTTAATTTGGGAACTATTTTCTTTACTCATTTCAGATCAATGGTGGATAAAGAATTGATCAAAGGAAACTTTGAAGAAAATGTATTTAGGGTCATTAAATTAATATTTAAACATAAGGCTGTGAGGACAAGTCAATAGACGTGATGTCTCAATATGCCTCCCATACATTTTCATGTATGTTATGAATATATTTTTTTTTACCCAAACAAACAGGAACTGGGAGTGCAGTTTGCACAGTCAGTTACAGATGATCTGTTGGTAACTGCTGGGAATGTCAAGAGAGAGGGTCCTTGCTATGGC
Source organism: Heliornis fulica (assembly GCA_013399135.1). Lineage (NCBI taxonomy): Eukaryota > Metazoa > Chordata > Aves > Gruiformes > Heliornithidae > Heliornis > Heliornis fulica. The sequence goes on along the minus strand of VXBZ01000674.1, from coordinate 55,096 downwards.
TGGAAATGATAGGGATTCATGTTTTACTCTGCAAATTTGGTGTCAGAAAGGTGAAGGTGCAAACCCAAGGTATTACTTTGGCAAGCAGGAGAGAATGAAGGAGTCATGTCAGACTCAATGCATCAGGCAGAAGCCTGATGCATTGAGTCTGACATGAGACCAAGCTGCGAGTTTCTGAGGCATTGCCAGTGGTGGCTACTACTTGTTTTCACCACAGGGAGAATGTATGTTCTGCCACGAAGCATTTGTGATGTCTCTGAACATCTTCTGAGCTTCTCTGAACATACTTCTATTTTCACCTTTAAACAAAACAGTTGTAATTTATGTTTGAAAAACATATTTTTAATTATTTTGCTTTGCTTGACTTTTTTCCATTTTCAGAAACATAAGTCAAAGAAACTTGGAAAAGGTATTAAGAAAATCAGTTGTCTAATGCCATTTTAAGTAATTCACCATTTACCTTTCAAATGCAAAATTTATCTTCAGTATACTGATTCTTTATGATTCATTTATCACTCATGACAGTCATCTCAAAGATAACATTTATCGCATTGTTACTTTGGCATCCTTCTTGTAATAAAAATTTGTGGAGCAACTGAAATTTGGTAGATATGTGGCACTTCAAAATATTAAAACTCTTCACTGTGGGATGTTACACAAGCACCCTTTAGCTTCTGCAGTATGAAGTAAAAGCAAAGTTCTTAGCAAAAAGAATCATTAGCTTTCTCATTTCCACTCTCTCTTCAGAAGTGAATAGACAAAATATGGTGTATTGGGAGCAACTCCTTTTTGCCCCACCCATTCACAAATTATGGGTTTTCAACAACAGTGAAATGTGAGCCATAGAACTGTTAAGAGCTATTTCTAGAACCTAACCAGAAGTGTAGCTGGTTCTACAAGCACCAAGATCCATGCGACAGATTTTTTTTGCTTAATATCTTGATACCTAATCAATTATCTACACGTACTTCTGCATGTGAAACTTACTTTTGGGCAAAAGCATTTTTATCACATGTATTATTCAACAAGAAATTATTTTTGACAAAACACAAATAGATTTGCAAATGCCACTAAGCTTGTTAATTCTGTAGAAATTCTTAAAAAATGTGTCTCTCTGCCTAGGAACCAATATTAGCGAGTATAAAGGGATTGAGCACATAGAGAGTGGTACTTACAAGAAACAATTTGTAAGTTGCAACCTGGACTGCATTTTCTGTGATGCACACAGTCCTAGACTCCTGTGATACATTTCTTATTGGAAGATATCAGTAACAGGATAAATTGTTCAAAGTTGGGATGATTGGATGGGAATAAACTGAGAAATCCTTGAATAAAGCTTCCAAATTGAAATATTTCTGATTGCAACTTCAATTCAATGAGAAAAAAAGAAATTTAACTTAGGATCTATATAACTGATTGATGCTACTATAAATGTGTTCTGCAACTACATCACTATATCCTAGTCTGTCGTACAAATAAATAACAACAAATAAATAAACTATGAGGCTGAAGACCAGACTCTATTTTGTAAGTATTTCTTTAGGGAATAGTTATGTAATACACATGGCTATTAAGGGAAATCTTTTCCTCAGACCTGGCAGGTGGGAAGCTGAAGAGCTATGCATTTGTTTGCAGTGTCAGGAAGAGTTAAACCCTAAATCAACTCCCAATTGATATGAAATAAAAAATAAGAGTAAAAGGATTAATTTTTTTACTGTCCCTAATGCACCTTTGAGACTTGCTGTAAAACTTAATTAATTGTTCATGAAGCACTTTGACGTCATGACATGAAAAAGTTTCAGAAGTAAATCAGTAGCACATAAAAAATGCATTATAGTCTATTACTACATAATCTTTTTCAGTGAAATAATAGTAAATTTGATTTTTATTATGTTTCTGTTACATCGTATTTTTTATAATTATATATGACATTCAGTACCTCAGCAAAGAGTGGCTTTATAGTTGATTAGCATTGCTGTTACCACAGATTATAAAATACCGGTATGAGAGTCACATGTTAATGGAGATGATGTGCTAAAACTTGAGTGAAACACTCATTCTCATACAAGAATGATCAGCACAAAGGGAAAGCTGTTGATATAGCGTAGCAAGCATATTTCCATATCAAGTTCTAAATGTTCTCTGACTTTACAGCTTAGGAAGTTGAAGTATTGAAGAGTAACTCTTCTGGTTGGAATAAAGACTTTTAAACTGATCCACTCTAAAACAGTTTAGCACAAGCTTAATTACTAAGTCAGCAGAAGTACTGCTGTTCAGTAATACAAAAAAAATTATGTGCAAATTTATTTAAAACTAATGGTGGAATACAGCAGCACTCACCGGAAATGAGAACGCCAGGGAATTAGGCCTGGGAATTGTAATGTAAAAGTCTAATATTCCTTTGTATGCTAACGTTTTTGACTTCATGGTAAATGCCTTGGGGATACTTAAAGATCATGGTTCTGAAAGACAGAAATGTTGTTTTTAAGAGCTTCTGTGAACAGAGTTTTTGGTTTCCAGACTGCAGATGTCCATGTATGTAGAAATATAGTGTTCTTAGTTCTTGCAATTCTTCCAAACTTTGCTGTAAAAACCTTTTCCTAGCACTTACTGCATCCTGTTCATTTTTTTATCTTTCTCCTGTCACTTTTGCTCCCCTCATATCTGATCTAAACAAGGATCTAGGATTCCTTAAGAATTAAACAATAATTCTGAGTATCCTCAAAACTCAATTCATCCCACCTGCCTACAATATCTTGTTTAAAAAAGGACTAGTTTGGATACACAAAATCAAGGAAGATTCATCCTAGCCCTTTGTGAAGTATTTTCAAAACTCAATGCCATTTATTACTGTACAATATTAACCAACTTGTGGTGGTTTGATCTCAGCTGGAGGCCAGGTATCACCAAAGATGCTCTATCACTCCCCCTCCTCATCCACACAGAGGGGAGAAGATGTAGCAAAAAGCTTGTAAGTTGAGATAAGGACAGGGAGGGACCATTCACTAATTGCCATAATGGGAAAAAAAGACTTGAATTAGGGGAAAGAAAAATCTAATTTATTCCACCCCCCAAAACAGAGTAGAGAAATGAGAAATAAAACCAGATCCTAAAAAAAACCTATCCCCACCATTTCCCCAGTTCATCTTTATTCTTGAAATCTCTCCCTCCTCCCCCACAGCAGCACAGGGGGATGGGATTGGAGGTTTTGGTCAGTTCACCACACCTTTCTGCCACTCCTTCCTCCTCGGGGGGAGGACTCCTCACACTCTTCCCCTGCTCCAGTAAGTGGTCCCTGCCATGGGAGACAGTCCTCCACCAAATTCTCCAAGGTGAATCCTTCCCACAGGCTAGAGTTCTTAATGAACTGCTCTAGTGTGGGTCCCCCACGGGGTCACAAGTCTTGCCAGGTAACCTGCTCTGCCATGGCCTTCTCTCTCTACAGGTCCACAGGTCCTGCTGAGAACTTGCTCCAACATGAGCTTCCTACCAGATCACAGCCTCCTTCAGTTGCATCCACCTGCTATGGTGTAGGGTCCTCCATGGCCTATGGGTAGAATCTCTGACATCATCATCCATGGGCCACAGGAGCCCAGCCTGCCTCACCATGGTCTTCTCCATGGGCTGCAGGGGAATTTCTGCTCTGGTGTCTGGAGCATCTCCTCCTCCTCCTCCTTCTCTGACCTTGATGTCTGAAAAAGTTTCTCATATCTTCTCACTCCTCCCTCTGGATGCAAAAGCTGCGTGATTTTATAAACACAATAAAATAGATCTTTCATTTTCATTAAATAATCAAACTAAACAAGGGTTAAATATCCCACATAATACCAACATAGAATTTTCAATTGTTTTCTGCAAAGACTAAAAATGGTAGTTACTGTGCAGAATGTAACATATGAAAATATAACTGTATCAAGTATCTAATAGAGATTTTAGTGTAATTATTATTAATTATAATTAACTTTCATCAGGTAAATGCACATAATTATTAAAGTTCCTCCCTTTATATGATAGTCTGTAACTTAAAATAATCAATAACATCATTATGCTTATCACCATCACAGGCTGTATCTTTGTTTATAATGAATCATGGGAGAGAACATATTAAAATTCATGAATAATTTAATCTAGAATTGGATTGACCATGTGAGCTCACCTACAACTTTGCACTTAAATTATATAATGAATTTGGCCCTTGTTATCTTGCCCATTACAAGAGATCTAGAGGAGTTTCACTTCAATCATTTTCATTAATTCTCAATCCATCTATCCAGCTGTCACATAGTTTCTCTTTCCTTTGGTCAAGTTGTCAGTCAAAATTACTCAAAATTCTTGCATTCATAATACTTCCACTTTTCTGAAGAATGAGGGAGTGTCTGAAAACTAACGTTTGTGAAACACACAAATGAGGCAGGAAGAAGGGAACTGGGGCTTTTTAGTCTGGATAAAAGGAGGCTGAGGGGAGACCTTATCACTCTCTACAAGTGATAGAGACCTCCTTGCAGGTCTCTACTTGCAAGGAGGGTGTAGAGAGGTGCGGGTTGGTCTCTTCTCTCAGGTTACAAGCAATAGGATGAGAGGAAATGGTTACAAACTGCACCAAGGGAGGTTTAGGTTAGATATCAGGAAGAATTTCTTTACTGAAAGGGTTGTCAAGCACTGGAACAGGCTGCCCAGGGAGGTGGTGGAGTCACCAAACCTGGAGGTGTTTAAAAGGCAAATAGATGAGGTGCTGAAGGACATGACCTACAAATGACTAGGCAGGGTTAGGCTGTAGTTGGACTCGATCTTAAAGGTGTCTTCCAACCCAAGTGATTCTCTTCTATGATTCTAAGCTTCAGATTCTGATGGTTAGGAATACAAATATTATACCCTGTAGTGAAAGATAGCATGGACATAACTGGGGAAAAAAAAATCAGCAAATAATTGTGTTAGAGTTAAAAGTTTAAAAACTGGACATCTCAAATGAACAGAGAACTAAGCTTTAATTATACTACTTTTGGAATTAATAGGCTAGAGCTTGTTCTGCCCTAATAAACATTTTTTATTTGTAGTAAAGGGTCTGCCATTTGTTTTACAGATTTCTCTCCCTGGCAAGAAGTGTCACATTCAACTATGCTGACACCAGCTCACCTCCCTGTAAACAACCTGGTGATTTTAGCAAGTACAGAGTAAGTTTCATCAGTAATTTTGTCTCATTAAATATTTCTGTGTGAGTCTTTTCTGTGAGTTGGTGGGGTTTTGGGGGGTTGTTTTTTTTTTTGTTGGGTTTTTTTTCCCTTCTCTTGGATTAATGGAAAATTATTTACAACCATAAAATGTAAAAAAAAAAAAGTTTAAATTTGGTGGGGTTTTGTTAAATTTTGGGGTTTACTTCTCTCTCTTTTTTTTTAATAATGGTGGTAGAATTGACAAAAGATCTAATGTTCTCAAACCATGAAATCTTCAGGGACTTCAAGGATTATCTTGTGCTTCTCTACTTTGGAACACCTTTGACAATGGAGTTACCCCAGAAAGCAGCCCAGGAAGGCTTCATGTTTCTTTTGAGTTGATACCTGTAGTCTGAGCACCATGTGCACTTCACATCCATGAGGATTCCCAACAGTTCAGAGAAAAATATTGTGGTCAAGCTTAGGCATTGGCACACTGGCTTTCACAGTGTGAAAAACCAAACCAAGCAACAACAGGTGGAAAGGAAACTGATTTTTTAAAATAATAATTATTTTTTTTAATTCTCTTGCTCAGGGCTTAGGAAGTGCTGCAGTTTGTTGCCAGTAATAGATAAAACCTCTTACTATTTACTTGCAACAGCATTATGCCAAAAAGTAGCTTCATGGGAATAGAGGAGCAGTCTTGTTTGGTAAGATTATAACTTCCAAACTCCAGTAAACTTTTTTACAGACCTTCATGCCAACCATCTGTTAAAGCATCTCTCCAGAACTAGCCATCTGTTAAGTATTAAATCTTCTCTAGTGCTCTGCTTGTGTATTTTTTTTAAGAATATTTAAGTTTCCTGTTTGGCTGGTATTGCACCAACAAATATGAATAAGTGCATTATTCCTAACATGAAGTATGCACACTGCAGGTGGGTAACTTTCAATGCTTTAGCCACCATTCACAGGCAAATGTCCCATCACAGCGTTAGTGCTTTATCCATTATCTAATTCAAAATATAAATTCTATTTCTATTGCCTTGTGACTACACAACTCAAGATTAATAAATAGATAATAGCTTTTTCCTGCATTCTGCCCACATTAACAGTGTTAGAGCTAATTTAATAATGTTCTCTTGCACTTGTACATAAAAAATTTGGAATCTGTGAAATAAAATTGACTTATATGTAAAATTTGGAAAAAAAATAATGTCCTGTGAGTTAAACAAAACCCCACTGCTGTATAATCTAATTCATGCCATTGGCAAATATACTGTATTTTCTGTAGTGAACTTATTAAAGGTTTTGCAGTTGGTCGTGCTATAATGAAACTAGTTTATTGATGTGCTAGCTGGATGTTGACAGAATTATTTGTTGTTGATTTGTAAGTCATAGATTTTCATAGTAACTTCAAATAAATTATAATTTTTAATTACCAAGAAAAATAATCATAATTATTCACTGTAGTATAAAATTGAAAAAATCAGTTTAGTTAGATTAATATTTTATTTCTTTGCATCATATCAATACACTGTAAATTAGATTATTTTATAAAAGTACAAATAGCCAGCAAAGCCCAGTAAATGTAAGAAACAAAGCTAATTTCAGTCTAGTGATCTTTTGACATAATAAAATACTACAGAAAGTAAAAACCTTCAATAACTTTGTTTTGGAAATAATAGTGAACATTTTAGAGCATTTATTTCATTCAGGGGTCAATTGCTGAAGTGTTCTCATATAACATAAACCAAGCATAACTTAAAAAAATAAATTGTAGTGAAAATATCTCAGAAAAATAAACAGTCCAAACCTTAAAAATCTTCAATGCTGTCCTGACATATAAAAATCTGTAGGTATCTGCTTAATAGTAAGTATGTGCTTAAAGGTTTTGCTTTTCTGTACTGGGTTGAGTAATTTGCACTATTTACACCTTACAACTTTTGAATCATTCTGGTGTTCATGTAGACTTATTTGAGGTGCTGGTATAAAGACAGAATTTACCATACTAACCAACTTCATCAACAGGTTCCCTTTAACAGCCAGGAGGCAGATTCTGACTGTGGGCTTGGAGGAATCCCTGCTGTCTACACAGTGTACCAAAAGCGGGTCAAGTATCCTAATTTAGGAACATTAACTGGATCTCGGAATTCCATGCTGTGCTGTGACTTGGCAATTCTTTTTCACTAGGGAATTTGTATTAAACTCCCTTTGCTGAATTCTTTCAGGAAATGCTAAACTACTATCAGGCATTTTCTTGATTTGAGGACCTGTGCTTCCCCATATGTGCAGGCTGCTCATCAGTCATACAAGGTGGCACCTTCTTCACCAAGTGGTGTTTCCTTGAAAAGTCCTGCCTTTGCAGGACGATACAGAGGAGTTCTCATGCTTTCTGGAATTTAAGATGAGTGTGTCTTTATCCCACACCTGCCACACTGGCTGTTCTGCTGCATTGCCCTCTTGTAAGCTTTTGTAATTCTTCTCTGGTCTGATAGCTGTTGGCACAGATGTTACTGCAAAAGTAGTCTGTGGGTGTCTCATGACTGCAGAGAAAGTTCAGCTAATGGATATATCCCTTCCCATTTAGCCACACATAGCTCATTTGTATTTGCAATTCTTCTTTGAAGACTACCCCATAGGAACCCTTGCTCTTTATAGTTCTGATTATGACTGAACTAGCATCTTACTCCGGTCTTACAAAAATAATACGAATTTCACCACTGTTTCCAAACCTCTGCCAATTGACAAGTATTATCCTGGTGGTTGAGATAATCTAAGACACAGTAATTGAGAGATTTAAATAGTAAGATTATAGGCACGACATTCAGAGGAATGTTTAACTTGAATTCAGTTGCTGTGTTCTGTAACAGCCATGTACATTTCCTTTACGGAGAATGCATGTCACGTAAAGTTCTTAGTTTTCATTCTGGGTAACCAGAAGATGAGTGCACTGAAGTTCTCTATTGCATCTGCAGACAATTATTTTAGAATGTAATATATTTTAAAATAATTTTTACAGGTGAGCTGGTGAGCCTACTCTAGGCATTCTAGTCTACTTTATGTAAGTATGATCTGTTATTAGATCAAATGATAGGCAATAGCATTTATTTATCTAATTAATTCTTAGTGTTAGAAGGAGCAACAGTTTAATAGAAGATGCTACATTTTACCTACACATCTTTCCCCATATTACTTATACCATCAAAAGTATCACAACACTGTTGCTATTTCTGCTTTTGATCACATGTGAATATTACGGTTGTTGTAGAGAAGCAAAAGGTCAGATGGCTAACGAAATACAACGATATAAAATGTTATAGTCTAATCCTATGGCTTTAATAGTGAACAGTATTTTGGCTATTTATAGTGAAATTTTTTAGCGTTTTTACCAATGTATAGCATAGGAAAATTTGGCCCCAAGAAGAGAAGTTGTGAATATGAAGTTGTATAATTTTCTTAAATGCAGAAAGACCTAGAAATCTCAGGAAAGACGATGAATAAAGGTGAAGAAAGGCTAAGATAAAACAAGGACAGGGTATAATTGTGTGGTAAAAAACTTAAAATTCTCCAAGTCTCTTTCACTAGTTACTTGTATTTTCATAGTGAAAGTCCTTCCATGATTTTCCCTCGCTGTGGAATTTATTTTAGTTTGTGAATACATCACTGATGTTTCTCATAACCTGCTGTTTTTGCTGTCTCCAATACTGTTTTTTAAGCTGAACCATTTAACTCTCAATGTTAAATTGTTGTGTATATTTAACACAAATATCTTGCAGAGAAATTGATTTTGTTTGGAAGTACTTTTGTGAATGTTTTGGTTGGGGTTTTTTGGTGTTTTGTGGTTTGGTTTTTTTTTTCAGGGAGGCTCATGCTATGAAAATGCATACTAAAAAGATTGCTAGCACTTGTGCAAGGTTATGCATGGGTGGTGCTTCTGACCTTCTATATTAAACCCAAGCTGAGTGTTTAATGAACTACTGGTTTTGGAGTACCAGGTGAATGACTCAATTAGCTCCCCACAGTCCAATGTTAGCTAACCATATCTTTTGTGGTGCCACAGATCCCTACAGTGAGCACATGTGCACTGAATCTGCTTGATGAAAAATAAAAGACTCGGTCAGAGCTTTGATCTGCTCATTGCCAGAGCAAGCAGACGTAGCTTGTGTCACATACATGTAGACAGCACAAGTAGGCCCACAGGGTGGATAAGTCTGGCTATTTATGAAGGGGTTGAAAGTAACTGATCAGATATTTTCAGAGATCAGAGAGAGTCAATTTGTTTCTTACCAAGACTGTGAGTGTAGAGATTTAGCAATGAGTAAGAGTTGCTTGGTTAAAAATATCCACAACCTTACTCAATTGCTATAAAATGTGTTTTACCAGCTTTGTAAACTACAACCTTGATTACTTAACTCATTGCCTGTTAGTTAATGTCTAACAGAAGAGAGAATGAAAGGACTAGGGGGACTTTCAATGCCAAGAGACTAAATTGCCATGCTTTCACATTGACCAACCTCCTTTCATGTTTTACCCCCAGCTTACAGCACCTGAAAAAAGAAAAAAAAACCTGGAAGTATGCTAGATGTCCTAGCAGCTTAAAACCATAGGAACAAATTCACTAGACTGTCTTAGCTGCACTGTACCTCTCTACTGATGTCAAGGGCATGCATGGGTCCAGTCTCTTTGTCAGGTTGCTTCAGGTCGTGCTTTATTTCCAAGGAGTCTGAAGAATCCAGGGAAAGGTGATGAGTCCATCACTAGATTTGGATACTACAATTATGTCAACACAGGAAGAAGAACAGAACTGCTTGGGGATTGTGAGACATGGATTATGTAATACATTAATAGATACTGTCAATAGGACAAGAGGAAGATAGCTTTCTCCCTTGCTACTGGATCTAGTTTTACATGCAATCAGCAGTCCGTTTTGTGTGTTACTCTGGTGTAGACATGATCTAGGCAGTGGTTTCTCCACTTCCTTCCAGTCCCCTGAATGTTCTCCAGGGCCCTCTGTCCTTCTCAAGAATTATCTAGCTCTTTTTCTTTGTCAAACTGTCATTATTGTTACTTTTCAGTGGTTTTATTTTCTTCCATATTCTCTGGTTATATCAATTAAGTCTTCAAGAACAGGTAAGCCCAACTTTATTGTTTTTCTAGTTCGGTCTCAGAAAAATCAACTCTATTCACAATCTCCAAGCCTGCTTCTATTCAGATACACCTGAAACTTCATCTGTGTCTCTTCAAGTTCTCGTTCACTGATTAATTCATCACCTTGGTGGCAGCACTTTTCTTCTCAATCAATCACTGAGTAGCCCTTTGTGATCATAATGATTGATAAGTCTCTTGGATCAATGCTACAAGATTTTTAGCACCGATATTGTATTACTTATTTTAATGATGGATATGTCTGAAGCCAGATGGATAGTAATGATATGTTTTGAAGCCCTATTTTGAGTTCATTATCCTTCTGATCTTTGAAGGTCTGATTATAAAGGACTCTTCTTTCCATGATAAATAGGTACTAAATTATTCCTGGTTTCCTTTACTCAACATATCCACTTTGTAATTCAGGATGAATTTACTAGTTATTACTAATATTCTTGCTTATAGAATTCCAAGCAAGTAGCATAAAAGTGGGGATAATTTACTAAAGAAAGAGATAAAGAAAAATAAAAGGGAGTGGGTAAAAGAACACAAGTACTTCTATTTGAGGTTCTGAAGGTGAAGGTTTATCACTGAGTTAATGGTTGGGAGGGGAATAGGACAGTTGACACATCAGATGCCATGTCTTAGAGCAGTCACTCCTGAAACATACAAATTCTGGCTAATGTAGGGACTGAGTTTGACTGTGCCTGACTTGGCCTCTCAGGTTTTGCTGCATGGAACTCCAAACCCTGTGTGCAGGGTGGCAAATAGTCCATACCTAGTTGAAAAGAGAAATATTATAGTTCTATATTAAAAATGTTTCATTTTACTGAAATACATTAAGGGGGATAATGAATCTCAAACAAAATAAAGATGCTTCATGTCAGGGTATCAAATAAATAAATCACGTGATGTTGCACCTCAAATTTTCTTGCTATATACAAAAGAAACATCCCCAAAACATATAGATCTCTCCAAAACAACACAATTGCTGATTTCTTTTTTGTTATTTGTTTATTTAATAATGTAAATATGTTCCTCTGGTTGTATAAATATGTCTGCAAGTACTCTGTGTTAAGTCACTTGGATTTTTTGGAGACAATACTAATAAGAGATTTCTTCTTATCACATTTGATATGCTTAATCTTTCCTAAAACAGGGCTGGTATAATTTTGTGCTACTATAACTGCTCATGCAGCATGTGAGTTGACCATTTATTGCTAATTTTTGTATTTCTGACTTGTATTAAATATATATGTGCCATGAGTATGCTTTGCTTTGCACCAAATACCCACCAAGCTTTCTTAATAACTTTATGTAATGGACTTTATCAAAAGCCTATATCAATAACTTCTTCAATTAGTTAATGTTTATGGAACACTTTGAAAATGAAAAATTAAGTATAAGCTTTCAGTAGTTTCATTGTATTAATAATTTTCCTAATGGCTTCATTTTAAATGTTTATTTTATTAATTTTTAGAGCAATATTATCTACATAGAAAATATTCAGAATGCAGAAAATATTCTCCCAATGCAAAAATAAAATTAAGAAACCATTTTTTTAAAGTAATAAGAATTTTAAAGTGAAAATCCTTCATTTTTTTATTCCATTAATTTCTTTGTGTGCCTAATTTTCTTCCTTTCTGTATCAGATTCTTGAGCCTTCACTGGGATGTCCAATAGCTCTTTGCTGTCAAGTGAGTTAATAGCTTTCTTCTCTCTATATATGCCAATTAATCGCTGTTTCTACTTAACTCTTGCAATAACTCCTAATTTTCAAACTACTATTCAAACTTATTTTCTTCCTAATATTTTGTTTTCTGACTCAAAGACGTAGTACAACAGAACTTTGAATGCTTCTATCTGGCTGCTTCTTCACTTAGAGAAGAGATGCAATCACTTTATGTCCTATCTAAAACTATTTGGGCTTACTGCCACATAGTTTTCCTCTTAATTAGCTTGAATCTTTGATGAGATAATGGGTAGAGTATTATATGTATATACACAGGATAGCAACTTGAGCCTTACAATCTGCTACAATTTCACTAGTGGAACATTCTGGGGCCAACAATATGACGTTCAACAAGGCCAAATGCCAGGTCCTGCACTTTGGTCGCAACAACCCCAGGCAACGTTACAGGCTTGGGCACGAGTGGCTGGAGAGCAGCCTGGCGGAAAGGGACCTGGGGGTGTTGGTTGACAGCCGCCTAAACATGAGCCAGCAGTGTGCCCAGGTGGCCAAGAGGGCCAATGGCATCCTGGCTTGTATCAGGAACTGTGTGGCCAGCAGGACCAGGGAGGTGATAATCCCCCTGTATTCTGCACTGGTGAGGCCTCACCTTGAGTACTGTGTCCAGTTTTGGGCCCCTCACTTCAAGAAGGATGTTGAGGTTCTGGAGCGTGTCCAGAGAAGGGCAACGAGGATGGTGAGGGGTCTAGAAAACAGGCCCTACGAGGAGCGGCTGAGGGAGCTGGGGTTGTTTAGTTTGGAAAAGAGGAGACTGAGGGGAGACCTTATTGCTCTCTACAACTACCTGAAAGGAGGTTGTAGTGAGGTGGGGGTTGGTCTCCCTAGTAACAGGCGACAGAACTCAAGGTAATGGCCTCATGTTGCGCCAGGGAAAATTTAGGTTGGATATTAGGAAGAACTTCTTTACTGAGCGAGTCATCAAGCACTGGAACAGTCTACCCAGGGAGGTGGTTGAGTCCCCATCTCTTGAGGTGTTTAAAAGACGGGTAGATGCAGTGCTTGAGGATATAGTCTAAGGGTAGACTTGGTGGCGGTGGGGTAATGGCTGGACAAGATGATCTTAGGGGTCATTTCCAGCTTTAAAATTCTGTGATTCTGTGATTAATTCTGGCCTGATTCTACATTTTTAGGGTTTCTTAAATGAAACATGTATGTCTGTATCTCATATACAGATTTATCATGTATATGAGATACAGACATAATTTTAGAAATTAAGAATTTCAATAGTGTAACAATTGTGAATAATTGTATTTGCATTATCATCATGTGACATTTCTATACATTCAGAATTTCGTCTCTCAAAACTAATCTTTGTTAGTTTGTGGGAGGTGTCACAGGTCATTTATCTCAGCTGGGCAAAATGAAATTTCAGATAAATCAAAATTCTTAATGGATTTATCAATAAGAAGATAAACAAATAAGTAAGATTGAATGAGTATCTCAGATCAGGCCTGCAGAACTACAGAGAGTAAGAGGAACAAAGCATCACAACATTTTTTTCTTCCTTCTGCTGCCCTGATAAGTGAAGTTTCACATCTCCAGAGCATTAGTGCCAGAGGCTACTGACTCCTCTGGTTCCCCAATTCAGGTGCTTGTGGAATCATTTCAGTCCCTATAAACCAGATTAGCATGGATATATGATTTAATTTTTTTAACAGTCCTGGCTTGTTGTGACTAAAAAGGCCTGCGGAATACTTACATGGCAGGTCAGAGAGACAACAGTGGCCTCTGGGGCTGGAGACAGTAATTTTTCAGCCAGTATAACTGCAGCTGGAAGAAGATTGTGACTATGCTAATGATTTGACTGTAAAGACTTGCTCTAGGTTAGCTTAATGCATAAACGCATTCATGTGTACAGATTAAAGTCCTTGTTAAATCTGTATGTGGTGAGGCCTTAGGCTGTGACTAGGACTTGCAGTGTCAAAAAATTACAGTAGAACTTCCTAATTAGAACTGCAGTGGTCATAGGGAATTAATTTGATTCAAGTCTTCTCACATTGTTTTTGGCCTAAGTCCCTCATCTCTGCTGAGCAGAGATTTACTAGAGAAGGGTGGGGAAAGAGGGAGGGTCCTCTATAATGCTGGTTGCCGCAGTGTGTTTCCTCCTGCATTAAGTGATGTGGCTGCAGCCATGTAGCTCCCCAGCCCCCTTTAGTCAAAGCAGGAAAGTATCTGCTTTAATTTTTTTATGACAATGGTAGATTATAGATGTTGGCTTTCTGGATAGAGTATTGTTTCTCATTTAGAGGACAAAACACTTTCATCATCTTACCATTATGAATTTGTACAGCACTTCAGGTTTTTTCATCGTTAATTTACTCTCTAGAAAGTCATGATACTTTCTGTTATATTGTAAAGGTCAGCCCTAAAAGGACTACATGTTCTGAAATGATAACACCCACCGATGTAAAACTGTTATTCACAAAAATCCCACTTAGTACCATGTGAAGAGTGCCCTTGCTTTATAGGAAGCCTTTCCTATCTTTATACTCTTTGTATGTCCAAAACTACATCTTTGTGAGCCTTTCCAATTCTCCTGGTTTGAAGTGGATTGTTCGCTACCTCATGAAGAAGGACCATCCTGGATGCTGACTTTCAGTGAAATTGAACCGAATTCCATTGAAACCTCAGCCTAGAAGGTATTCTCAGACAAACTGACAGAACTACACTGTAAGGCAGTGGAGTTTCTATTGCTACTCTCCTAAAAAGCAGAGTGAGAAGAGGAGGCTGTGGGTATATTTTCTAAAATATCTTGAGACAGAGTGTTTTCTGAGGAAGGTAGGAGGTCCAAGTTCAGAGTTGCTTTTCTGCCAGGGTAGATTCAAAATTACATCTCCCTAGTTAGCAGGTTTTTAAGTAGAGAAGGCATGAATAGGAAGCTTGAATACTTAACTTGCAGAATCAACAGTGGAAGTGCAGTGCTGAGCAGTACAAAACCATACTCTAGTCATCTCTTTCTATCATTGGAGAAAAAGATGATACCAGAGGGTCTGCCATTCTAGAAAAGAGATGCCCAATAAGATCCATCAATTAGAAGAGAAAGTTGGATTATTCAGAAAAGAAAATTAAGCACAGTGCACAGTAAGAAGAATTAACCTCTGTAATAAAAATATTTAAGGACAGACCACAAGGTCTGTAAATCAAAACCTCTGTTCCCAAAAGAGAAACTGCTTCCTAAGGAAGTGAGGGGTTTCCATTAGGAAAAACCCCTCATACAGCATGTAATGTGTTATGTAGCATTTTGGAGGATGGTCTTCAAAGGTGTGAACACATGAAAAATCAAACTTTCTGTAAAAGCTCACGTGAGCTGAGCACAGAGTAAATACAAGAGAAACGAGGATGCAACTATTTCTTAAGGAACTGAGCCAAAATACTGGCCTATTGAGCAGTGTTATTTTTCATCTCTCCTTTTATAGTTCTAAAGCCCAGTTTTTTAACATAGATCAGAGTTTTCAATTGCTTTCTTTCCAACTGGTAAAAGTTTTATTGAAATAGTCAGCCTGGCACAAGAGTATACGTTGATCAGGATTCTACACTGTAAGACAAATCTGAACTGTTTTACTGCGAAGGGTCTTTGTCAGCTATTACTGAGTTCCTGAAACTATTGCTATTGGTACTTTTCTTGAAGTCTTTTTTTCTAGTTTTCCTGAGTACAACAGTAAATGATACTGAAGTAAAGTTTCTGCCACCATAGTGCCTTCCATGACATAATCCAGAGCCCTGTCCTTGTTATATAATTTAATGATTGTGACAAAAATGTGGCTTTCACATGTTTCGATTAGTTGACTTGGACTCAGTTACTGCTTTAATTAGATATTTGACAAGAAAAATCTTGGTGTTGCTTATGGAGTCACCTAGGTTGCCATGCCCTTATTTTGCAGAACATTTATATACACTGCTTGCTATCATCCTAATTCTGCAGGCATCGTGAAAAATTGAAGTTTTGCAATCAAAGCATGACTAGTGCTAGATTGGATCCTATATTGTATTTACTTGAGTGATATTGATCTTTCACTTTCTATTTCATTAGCTAGAACTCCTTATTCGTGGAGGCTCTGAATTTAATGATAAGCCTAATATAGTACTCACTGACTTCTTATTATTTTGTGAGCAAGAACCTTTTTGTTATTTTTAAAATACCCCAAAGCAAGAGAGAGAGAAAAAATTAACAATCACAACAGCAGATCTTGGTAACATAAAGGCAGGGTTTTTCACTGCATAATCATCCATTTGTCATCTGCATTGCCACTGGAGAGTCATGTTAATTATGCTCATTCATCTGAACCAGCCACAGGGGAAGTTCTCTAAACAGCTTAAGGCAGTCTGGCTACTGAAGACACTCCTTTTATTCTTATCCACATGCTGTGTGGATCAGTTAACCTGCTGCTACTTGAGCAGTAGAGACTAACACCTGCAAAATCAAATGGCAGAATAAATACAGTAACAAGACATATATACATTAAAAATGCCAAAATCTAGGGGTGCTCTAAATTTTAGATTAAAAAAAATCTGTAATTTTAAGTACATGCAAGCATTCGTATAGAAGCAAACAAAGGAGTTTTACAGTTGTTTTGTCAAATGCCCAAACTTAGCAAGTGACAGATTTCTAATTCTCAGTTTGTCCCCACTGATGAAAGGAAGTAAATATATAAACTTTGATTACATTGTCACATGTTACATTTTCTTTAATAAAAGCCTGTGCTTATTCAGGACTTAGTATGAGAAATATTTTTTATATGGGCAAAGCAATGCCTTCATTCTGGTTGAAATGGATGAACTTATTTTCCTGACATTTTATTTATAATTCTAGTTTGTAAATATTTTTTATGAATATATGCATTTGTAATCTATTTATGTACATCCTCGATATGGAAAAATGTCACCCTCACACCTAGTAAAGCTGAGAACAAATGGATGCAAGATCTTATTAAAAATAAAGCACTGCGCAATCTTTGGAATTAGATAAAGATGACCATGTGAATACTTGGCGATTGGTAGCAAAACAAAAAATAATATTCATTTAAACCTTCATTTATTCCTGCTCTTTTGTGTGTGTTTGTGCCACATACGTTAGTCAGGGACAGAGATCTAAACAAATGATAAGGTATAACATCTGATTTAGCAGTAATCATCTGACTGCAACAAATGCCACTTTCTTCCTACAAGAAAGGGTATCATATCCAAATGTTATAAAATATAGTATTCAGAGCAGTCTCATCAGATAAAACAAATTAATTCAAATTAGTTCATTTGGGAAAATCCACCAGGAACTAAACTACTGTAACCAATGAAGAGAAAAAGAAAATCTTAAAGTTTAAATATTTTGGGTTTATCACCCTTGGAAATGTCAATACAGTATTGATTGAACATAAAGAAGTAGTAAAAAATATATTATCTAGAGAAAAATATGTCTTAAACTATTTTTTTGCATGCCTGACAGGCTGTCTTTGATCTTCCTGATAAAACTGTCCTCACGTTAAAGCTGGTATCTCTCCTTGTACATCAAGGACATCCCCCCACATCTAACTCCTCCTCCCCACCCCCCACAA
>VXBZ01000674.1:1502-37484 GCA_013399135.1 Heliornis fulica | reverse complement strand
AAAAAGGAAAAAGAAAAGGGCCTTTTCAGGCTCCTGAGAGAGTTGTGAAAAAGAAACGCTGCTGAAATGTTACTGAATCAGACAATGTGCCAGAAGAGAACCTCCTCCACTACTGTGTGAGATGGCAGGCAAACCCGTCTGCTGGAGACAGGACAGATTCCTGCCTGGTCATGTGATGTGGTTCTGCTCTGTCGCTGCCTGACAGATGTCTGTCTGTCTCAGGCCTTGAACTCCAGGACTGAACGCTCTGCTCTATTTTCTCAAAGCGCCATCTCTGTGAGGGCACCAGAAAACTGACTCCAGTGTCAGTAAAAAGCAGATGACATCTTCACAAGATAGAGCCACAATCTTACAGCCAAGCCCAAGGATAAATGCAATCAGTTTATGGATGACGAATGGTTTGGCAAAAGGCGAACCTGGGCAGGGCAGAGAATGTGCTCTGGGCAAAGTCAAATGTCTTTTCACATATTGTAGCTTCTCTGTAGATATTTTGTCCAAAAGAAAACATCTTTCTTGTTCAATTTAGCCCATAATTGTCCTTAATTTTTTTCACTGGGTGTTGTGGTTTAACCACAGCTGGCAGCTCAGCCCCACACAGCTGCTTGTTCACTCCTCCTCCTGTCTTGCTTCAGTAGCATGGGGCAAGAATCGGGAGGGAAAAACTGAGAAAACTCATGGGCTGTGATAAAGACAATTTAACAGGTAAAGCAAAAGATGCACACACAAGCAAAACAAAACAAGGAATTCATTCACTGCTTCCCACTGGTAGGCAGGTGTTCAGCCATGCCCAGGAAAGCAGCTACTGATATAAGGCAAATGATGCCTCACATGTCAACAAAATTCAAACAAATTTAGGACTCTGCATCTCCTCTTCTCGTGAAGACAGCAATCTGAAACTTCAGATGCCACATCCAAAATATATCAATATTTCAGGGACCTTTTTTGCTAGGACCATGGTAGGAAATTTTGTTTCCTCAGGTACAATATAATACAGTATAAAGCAACAATTGTAGAGGTATTTTCTCAATGGCATGATCCAAGACTGTGAAATAAGGTCAGAAAAATCATAGTTATTTCCAATTTAAATTAAAAATATGTTATTATTTGTCTTTAATATAAACCATAGCAAAATGTGTCCTACTGACCTACTTCAATATAATTGTTCTTGAGGAAAAAAAAAAACTACACAGACATTCAAACAGACCAAAACCAACTTCATGAGCCATCTCCTATTTTGCAGAATCTAGAAGTGCATGGTATGCAGGTGTCAAAATGTTGGCAGCGGGGGATGCTACAGGGATGGCACTTGTGGGAAGACGTGCGACTGCCCTGTGCCAGACACAGTTGCTTCCAGCTGTTTCCAGCTGGACCAGGAAAAAAAACCACGGAGGGACAGAGGAGGGGAAAAGAATGATGAACATCAGAGTCCCTCCAGCTGGAGGGAGGAAGAGGAGAGGAAAGAAGGAAAAATAGAGGAGAGGAGGGAGGGAGAAGGAAGTAGCATGAGGTGGAACCATCACACTTCCTTGCCTCACTTGAGGGGGCTGAAGAGAAGCTGTAGCAATATCAGGGAGGGAAATTGAGTTTGAGAAACAAACAGGAAAAATGCTTTCTCTATGTATGTACACATTTGCTTTTTTAAACTTTTGTTATTTTTTGTTTGTTTCCCAATACCTGATTCAGTAATTATATATATTAATTATATATATTTAAAAATTGAAAGTGAATTAAGTTAATTTTCCCCAAATCCAATCTGGTTTTCCAGCAAAGATAATTGGTAAGCAATCTCCTTGCCTTTATGTTGACCCATTGAGTTTTCTTATTTCTTCCTATACCATTCCAGGTCCCACTAAAGCAGAAGAGAGAGTGGCTGGGTAGGAATTTGGCTACCATCTGGGAACAACCTACCACAAGTCTATATAAAATAGGGCAAAAAGGATTGCATTAGTGTACACAAGGAAAGTGCAGACAAAAAGCTGACGTTGCTGTGAAGAATTAGTGGGTAAAAAAACTCTGAAAAAACCCTGCCTATTGGCAGACACAAAATCAAATACCTGTGTGCCAGATGTCTATGTAGCTGTGGACTCCATCTGTAGCACATGCTTTCATGCCATATGCTACTTCATATCAAATGATGGTATGATTACATAATAAATTTATGGGAAAACAACCCTGTACCCATCTCTCTGCTCTTCTTTATTCTGCCAGCTCTCTCTCTTTGTCACTATTGAAAAATATATTCTCTAGGCAATTGTCTTTCTACAGATTGAATTTCCCTCCAAAAAGAGGATAATTGAACTTTTGGGCTCAGAGGAGTTAATGTCCAAATATTAGACACTAATTAGTATGATAATTCTACCAATCACTGTTCTGCAAGTGCATGCTGTTTCCTTCTAGGAGACAAGTATTAATGTTATAATTACACTGTCACACATTTTAATTTTGTAGGTTATAGCAAAGCTATATTTAATCTTATAACCTAAATAAGTTAAATATAAACAGAGAACTTTGGAGCCCACACTCATTTTAAGGAGACAAAGTAGTGACAAAAACACAGCAGGAGCAAGTGCTCTGGGATTTTGGTTGATTGGTTTTGTTTTTGTTTTTATTTGCAAGGCTGTGGAAATGCTGACAGTGCAAAATTTCATCATTGGTGCTAGATAAACTGCTTATTTTTTGTTTTCCTAACCAAAACCTAGCCATCTTTTTATTACAGAGATTACAGTCTGGACCATCAAAATAGTAACTTGAAAGAATTAGGACATTACAAAATAAGGACCAAAGTATTCACAAGCACAGTACAGGTTTTCATGGTGATAAAGACGATTTTAGACACAAGTGCTACTGTCCAGTGTGATGGGGAGGACAGCCTCCTCAAGAAAATCCACAATGATCTTCAGTAAATGTTACAGTTCCACCTGCCTTTGCATTCTGACAGTCAGCCTCCTCTACCGCATCTGGGTCACTTCTTTGATTCTATCCACTAAGGGATTGACTTTGAAGGAAAAAAAAAGGTCAAACTATTACCTTAATAGCAGTGAAATGATAAAAAGTGGAGACTTAATATTAATGTCTCAATGGAAGTAAATAACAATATCTATAATATTGCTATATTTCAAATTGTTACTATTTTGTAACACAAGATCCTCTAGAACTTCATTAAAGTCTTTATATAGTGTTAAATGAATCAACATGCCAGGAATACTCCTAGATGTAAGTATGTAATAATATGATGATACAATTTAGATTTCAGATTTTCTTTTCTGAACCTAGAATCAAGACAATAGAGGTATATACTCTGCAGAGACTAAGACAATACTATTAAAATACTATCCCAATGTAAATGTTCTTGGAAAACAGATTTAAAAAGTTGGTAGTTGAGTTGAAACTTCTTGGCTTCAGGTACCTTCTGTTCATTGGGATCCTAATATGGGTAAGACATTAACCACTGTTTGCTTTGGGAAAAAGGTTTGATATATGTTTCTTGAGTCTTCTGGGCAGTATCTGCAGTGTTGGGTTTTGTATGGAAATGATGCAATTTCACAGAGTTTCCATTTAGTTTACATCAACACTTATTCTGGCCTTGTGAAATGTCCAGCGTGGTTCTCATCTCTCATATGGCTTTTGGAAACATTTTCCCAAACCGTGATAAACGGATGCATCTGATGTAGAAACTAGCAATTTATCTTTGATATAAGTAGCTTTGTATCTTCATCACACTGAAAGGCATAAATATAGACATAGCTGAAAAAAAAAGGAGATTTTTATATAACCTTGTGGGATTTTAATTTCCTCAACATAACTCTTCAGAGTTGTAGAAGAATCTTGTCACCTTTGTTAGCTCAACAGTTCTTTTCCACATAACGATATCACTTTTAGTGCAAAATACTTGACTGTGTATGTATTTCAATTTATATTGATGCGGGACTGGCAGCTGAAAGACTATCACTGACTTTAATGGGAATTGATTAGATCCTGCTGGCACTTATGCAAGTGAAATTCAATTGCTTGAATGTGTGCAGAAAATGATCATAAACATGATGCAAGTGTAGCAGAAAGGAGTTCATTTTTTAATCTGAATCAGTGTTTGTGGATATAAACTTACCAAACTTACTGCAGCCTGGGGAGGATAAAGGAAGTAGAAATTGCTTAGTAAACCAGTTAGAAGACAATTTTAAAGTTTACTGAGAGGGGGTACCACTTGAATATTAGAGCAAATGTTACCATTTGGTAGCTATTTTCATTTGCTAGGTATTACTTATTGCATTGAACAACGGTTCACTTTCTCCACTGACTCTTGTTGGGCTTATTGGATCACACTCAAAACTTAAATCTATACTGGCACAGAACTGTATTAGGGTTTGTTGACTGGCCACAGGAGAACGATAGCTTTTGGACTGGATGGATACTTTGGGCTCAATTATCTTAATTTGCTCTTCTGGCAAGGGAAATAATAAGAGCTGTTAATTCCTTATTTGATAGATTCCGTGTTACGTGGTGTGCTTTTCTGACTAAGATTGTCCCTCTGCAACAATTTGGGACTCTTCTAGAATGAGTGAAAGAGAATTCAACTTGTCATATTTTTAAACAAAATCCATGCTATTTTCTTCAAGTTAGCACTTCAGTGTAAATAACAGGGTAGCATGGCATGACTCACGATCCCCAGGATTCAATACTTAAATCCTTTTTTGCACTTTTATAATGTAGTGTAATTTCTGAAACACTTATGGCTTTTTTAGCTTTATGCTTTCCAAAAAAAAAAAAAAAAAAAAGCAGCTTATGTAATTCAAATTAAAGAGAGAAGACATAAGAAAGAAAGGTTAAAACTATGAAACTACCAGATCTTGCAGTCCTTCCCAGACCCCTCAGAATTGTTTTCTCTGAGTATGACTTAAGAAAAGAGCTTCCAAACTTACCTGTGTGTCTTTACCAGTATAAATAGGTGAACTCAATTACTTGGTTTTACACCTCCCTTTTTCCCCCCAAAAATATCTTGGCACTAAA
Organism: Heliornis fulica; assembly: GCA_013399135.1. Classification (NCBI taxonomy): domain Eukaryota; kingdom Metazoa; phylum Chordata; class Aves; order Gruiformes; family Heliornithidae; genus Heliornis; species Heliornis fulica. The sequence goes on along the minus strand of VXBZ01000674.1, from coordinate 32,480 downwards.
TTATATTTTCCCCTATTATTTGTTTTTTACTGCAGGAAACACTGATAGTCTAAAGCTGTGTCCTTTCCATATGCCAAGTACTTTCCAATTACAATAGGAATCAGTTTACACTTTACTAGCAGTACTGGAAGACCACAGTGATATCTAATCAGTGATTTTTCCATAGTTTTGAAGTCTGATGTGCAGCACACTAGTATCAAACTTTTCTTTTCATGCCTGGGACATGTAAGGAAAACATCCCAGGAGCTACCATTCATTCCTCATTTACTGATGTTATAACCCTGACCCTAGTAAAGTCAAAGGGAGCTTTGCCTCTGACTTCAGTGAGGCCAAGATCTTTCCTCTCAGGGTGCGTAGTTCATAGAATCATAGAATCATAGAATCCTAGAATTGTTAAGGTTGGAATAGACCCTTAAGATCATCCAGTCCAACTGTTAACCTACCGCCACCAAGTCCACCACTAGACCATGTCCTCAAGCACTGCATCTACCCATCTTTTAAATACCTCCAAGGATGGGGACTCAACCACTTCCCTGGGCAGCCTGTTCCAATGCTTGACAGCTCTTTCAGCATAGACGTTTTTCCTAATATCTAACCTAAATTTTCCCTGGTGCAGCTTGAGGCCATCTCCTCTAGTTCTATCACTTGTTACTGGGGAGAAGAGCTCAACCCCCACCTCACTACAACCTCCTCTCAGGTANTGGCCACCTGGGCACACTGCTGGCTCATGTTTAGGCGGCTGTCAACCAACACCCCCAGGTCCCTTTCCGCCAGGCTGCTCTCCAGCCACTCGTGCCCAAGCCTGTAACGTTGCCTGGGGTTGTTGCGACCAAAGTGCAGGACCCGGCATTTGTCCTTGTTGAACATCATACTGTTGGCCCCAGCCCAACAATCCAGCCTGTCCAGATCCCTCTGCAGGGCCTTCCTACCCTCCAGCAGATCGACACTCCCACCCAATTTGGTGTCATCTGCAAACTTACTGAGGGTGCATTCAATCCCCTCATCCAGATCATCTATGAAGGTATTAAACAGAACTGGTCCTAACACTAAGCCCTGGGGAACACCACTTGTGACTGGTCTCCAACTGGATTTGACTCCATTCACCACCAGTTATGTTAACACACTATATCCATCTTGCATTTGTCAAGTGTGGCAAATTTTTTACATATTGCTGCAATAGACAATCACACTTGGTGTTCCTTCCCATAGGAATTCCCATAGGAATTCCTTTTGTTATTTCTTGCTGATATTTTTCTTACTATAAAAAGAAAAGTGGAAATTACAAAATAAAAATAACACTGATTAATATGGAAATATTGCATGCTTAGGTTTACTATATCTGATATTCCTTTAAAAGGAAATAGGTGATTCTCTATTTCTAGTTTAAGAAATGTAGCATTGTTAGTGTTTTCTGATCTAGTGGGTGGGTCATGACTTGAACACATGAAACCCTTACTTCCTAACATAGCCAGCTCTACAAGTAACCTCTACATCTACTGTTTAAACCATTATACATTACTATTTTGAACTAGATATATTTGCTGCAAACAATAACATGGAGTCAGTGTGCATCCAAATTTCTATTGAAGACTAATAAATAAGCTGTTAATTAATTTAGTCTAATTGTAGCTTTGTTGTGCTAAAATATAAAACTAACAATTCATCTTTTGCCCTGAGTCTTTTAAATTATATTTTCACCCCTACAGAGTAAGAGTCTAATTAAAAGCCTTTTAGCTTCTCATTGTGCATGCTGCTGAGTGATGTTGTTCCGTTTATCAGGGCTCAGTTATCACTGGATTTAAAAAGAAGAAAAAAAAAAAAGGAAACCAACAGAATAACATATTTTCACTCCCTTTTTTTGCCACTTGCCTTGAAAATTATTCAGTTAATTTGATTATTAAGCAAACCCCGTGAAAATTAGAAATACAGAAATATTTTTGTAGAACATTGATGGTCTTTTTAATAATTTGAGAAATAAAAACATAAATATTTTTTTCAACCAATGTTACTCGTGTCTCTGACATATCCATTGTCTGGTGAGTTGAGAAAGGGTAGATTTGATATGAGGATTTTTTCTTTCTTTTGTTTTGCTTTCCTGTGGTTTGGTTAGCATGGTTTAATTAGTTTGTTTTCTTGAGGTTTTTGGTGGGTTTTCTTGTTTGGGTTGTGTTTTTTTTTCATTTTGGATGGGGGCTGTTTATAATTGTTCCAGGTTTACTTGCTCTTTTATTTGTTTCTACATCTGACAATGGTGAAATGTGGTGAAGGATAAAGATTGGAAAATGATACAGAAGACTTCTTTAAATGGCTTGTGCCAAAAGAAAACTGCATCTTCTGACTCAGGAGTCTATGAAGACTTTGCTAAGTGCTGCTGATGTCCTTCCAGTCTTGTTCTGCAGTTTTCAACTTCACTCTCTTAGGAGTGTTAACGGACTTCATTAAGTTTAGAAAGTCTGTGAAGGGGAACAAGGAAACTTATTAAAGAGCCTCTCCTGTATGTCAGAAGGGTGTTTTTCTTGCCTTTAGCCTAGCTACAGGTATGCATTGTTTGCTGTAAATTTTAAGCTGCCTACTAATTTACAATCTTCTGTTAAAAGTCTAAGGATACTTCAGGTTTTAGTCCTTGAGTAGTCATTTGACAACTCATGAAGTGGCAGGTGAGTACTGGCAAGGCTGAAGACTAAGTGTTGTCCAAGGGCAAACGCACTTGGCAGGGAAATCAAGCAAATTTACAAGTAAAACAGCTGGTCATGACATGCTGTACTTAAAGTAAATGAGCCTTAGGGTGGCCTGTTCTAATAGCATGAGGAGCCAAGTACCCACTGGAACAGGCTGCCCAGAGAGGTTGTGGAGTCTCCTTCTCTGGAGACATTCAAGACCAATCTGGGCACATTCCTGTGTGGTTTAATCTAGGTGGTCCTGCTCAGGCAGGGTGGTTGGACTAGATGATCTTTCAAGGTCCCTTTCAACTCCTAATGTTCTGTGACTCTGTGATTCAGGGTTTCAAAATTACTATGGCCTGGGTTCCAGACTAAGAGTACATCTGCAAGAATAAACAGTGACAGAGAATAGGAATGAACACTGGAACATCTGTACTGTTGAATTTTTAACATGGTCCTTGACTTGAACTTGGCCTGGGCCAGTTAGTGTTCTTCCAAACAATTCCTATGCCTCATCTGGAAGTCAACATGTGCCAAAAACTACTTGGATGGACAATCCTGTTTTGAAGCTGAGAGAGTTTAATCATATGGATATGGGCAGTTCTGTGCCAGTTGGCCTCAGGTCAGCTAATGGGCCTAGACACTATGTATATTATTCATGTAGGAATAGCCCAAGAGTCTAAATAGAAGCTGACTCAGGGCTTTGAACTGGAATTTTCAACCTTGGCATAGCACACATTAAGTGAGATGTATATATTATGCTGCTACAGTATAAATAAACACATTTGGGGTAATCATGCTAGGTTTTAGTCCAATGGAGGTGTGTTTAAATGGCTCAGATGACCTATCACATTTTAGATAATGTGAATGACTAACTAACAATCTGGTTAGTCTCAAATTGCCTCTGTGATACTCCTGGAATTGAGATTGTTTCAACCCATGAGATTATTTTTCTTTTATTTTGCATTCATTGTAATCTTGTGCAGCATATCATGGTGAGGGTAAATGAAACAGGCTATGGTGATATCTGAATGACTGACTATATCTAATCCTCTAGATATTTGGGATCAAGCAAACACCTCTTTTACACTGTGGATTAGCATCCACATATCTTTTGATATCTCTTCCCTCCTATCTGTCTCTGAGAGGCAAGCAATGTCATATCTAATTCAGCTGTTGAGGGCAGTCCTTTACCAGTACCAAGATATTCCTGCCTCTCATCTTCTATTCTTTCCTTTGTGATCGTGCTGTGTCTTCTTCAGCATGTCTTGAACCATCCAGTAACAACCTTGTGGCTGCAGCTTCAGCCTGACATTGATATGCTCAGATGTGGGCCTGCCTCATCCCTCATTTCTCTAAAGCCCCTCTCCACTCTGGCATCTATCACTGAGCACTTCTCATGACTTTTTTTGTGCTAACTGGTGATGACAGTCTCTTCTCTGTCACTTCCCTTCTATCTAGGCTACAGATTGATTTTGGACACAGGCCAGTAAGAGTTAAAAAAAAAACCAAAAAAGGTTTCATAAATTTCTGTGCCTATCTACACGTACATTTAATTCAGCTTTCCCACTGGGTCAGTGGAACTGGCACTGATACGTTAGCAGGAAGCAACACAGGTTGACTTGCTGTCAAAGCAGTCATAAGGGTGAGTTTACAGAGCTTGGAACTGTGAGGAAAACATCTTTTTTACTTGACACTTAAAGAAAGCTAAGTTGGAGTGGTTGGGACACCAAACAGAGAACCTCCACAAGATGCCATTTTTAGAGCTATTTTCCAAAATAAAAATATATTTTAAATCCATGACTCTGTTATTGTCTGCATTTAGACTCTGCTCTCTCAAAGGTAATTTTACAAGCTACAATAAAGCATTTCCCAGCATGTAACATTACTGTTCAAGTGTAGCTGTTACTTTTTATTTTTCAAGTGGAGTTGAATGATTAGTAAAGGACCAGGAATATAAATTGCCTCATCGCTAGTAAATGTTAACACATGCATCATATGGCTCTGAAAGTCTACATTATCTGGCAAGCGAACTGTATGTATACATACAATTATGTAAACACATTCTCCCCAGTGTGATTCATGGAGATTTAGTGCAGTCAGTGGAAGTTTTTTTGATCACTGTCCTCAATGTGGGATGCTTAAATATCCTCTTGTCAATTTGTGAGTCAAATTGTGTGGTTATATAGGGGTGTGTAGTCCTGTGAATGGTAAAAATGTTTGCTGCACAACTCATGGTACGACATGGTCACCACTTGCTTGAGTTCTATCCTGCAGATTTTTCTTGACTGTGGCTGTGATACCTTTTTCAAGAAAGATTTGTTCATTTCTAATTTTTTTTGTGGCTAAAAATTCAGAAGAGATGAAATCTAAATTGTACTCAGGTGAAATTTAAAACACATTTGGCTCATTGCAGCTGACTTTTCATTATTAGCACTTCAGCAGACAGACAGTATGCTGCAAATCATGGTCATTGCCATGCTTGTCTTCCGAGAACTTCTCCTGTGGACAGTGCCTGTGTCTTAAACCTATAGACTTGATTCTACATTGAGTTGTTCCATTAGAAAAAAGTCTAGTAACATAAACCTGCCACATACTGTGCTAGCTTTGCAGATTTAAGACTCCTCTGGCATTACTGGTGGAGCTACTAATGATATCAATGTATTGAGCAAATTGTTGAATGATTTAGTTTAGTTCTTCAAGAGGAATGTAAGAAGCAATATGATGTGTTCCAAAAGTTGTAGATGAAGAGCTAAGATTTGTAGCATATTGAGGAGCCTTGGTGTCTCCTGACATAGGCTTCCTGAGAAGCCTGTTGTCTCTCACACACTTGCTGCAGCTATTGTCCCTGCAGACAGGTGAGCATTCACTTGAGACAACCCACGGCAGTCAGTGGGGTCAACAGAGAAGTGGGCACCACTTATAGCAAGTCTTCCATCTGCTCACTCACTTATTCACTTACTGACCCATGTGCACACCATGTAGGCAAAAGTTTTGCTTTTAACTATACTATGGGTGGATAAAGTAGCACAAACCCCTAGTGTTCACTCACCATGAAATGTAACACATTGTGTGTTAACTTAGTAACACTGCTATAATTATTTCACAAAAAAGATTGCACAGATAAAATCTTTCAGACAGAGCTAGGCCTTCCAGGATTTTTAATGTAGTATATTGATTATATATTGATGCATATACCTCAGTACCTCAGTAGTAAACAAGTGTGGAAGATACACACAGTTTTAACATGGATTATTTGTAGTTATAATATCTAATGTATAAAAAACCATACATATTTCTCTCTGAATGTCATGCTCTCAGATTTCTGCATGCTCATATATACAATGATCATTCGCAAGACACTGAGTTAACAATAATTCTTACAGGGATGAAGCTGCAATGATCACAAGCAGCAACATTTTCAGATGAGGAAAATTCTTATAGTAGCAAATAATGCTGAGGAATAAGTAAACATGGACCAATTAATTTTAAAAGCTGACACATTAAAAATAAATATGATTATCCATACCAATGGAACTGAACTGAAAAATGGTGATTCTGAGAACACTTAGGCTTTGTAGTGACCAAAAGAATTTCTACATAAACTGCTTGTGAAAATGCAGTTAAATAAAGTGTTGATATACACAAATGGAGTCTAATGGAAGGAAAAACAGCAAGATCTCTAATTTAGGAGAAAAATTGGGTCAAGAATGAAAGCTGGAATATGAAGAAAAACAAAACAAAAATTACAGGACTGTGGTAGTCACTGGAACCAACTACAAAGGAAAATAGTAAATCATCCACGTCTTAATTCGGCTGAAGAAAAACTGTTTTCAAAAAAGACATTATTGAGCTATAACACAAGCATGCTTTACTCAAACATGAACTGCTAACTTGAGGATTATCCTACACTTATCTTACTGAAAGGAGATTGAGCTAGTTTGTTTTCACATTATTAATGGCACACATGTCTGTGGCAGGTGGACACAGCAACACTTCAAGGTGTTCAGAAAGTTTGTTTCTTGAGTCACGGAAAGGACAGCACCAATAAACTGAAACTTGGTTACTCTGAAATGGAATCCCTACTCAAGATTTGGCATTATCTACAAACTGTAGTTTACTGCTCTCGTGGTAGGGGTTCTCTCTCTCAATAAGGTGTAGATACCTTAACACATAGATGCACAGACCAACACTAAGAATACATTTCATACATGGGCCAGCTATTAGAGATGCAATAAGCTTCTCTTTCCATTCCTGCAACAGTTATTTGTACCTTTGTGGACTTATATTGTAAGGCTACTATAGCAAGTTGACCCCAGCTGGAGACTATGTGCCCACCAAAGCCAATCCGCCACACTCTGTCACTCCTGTCAGCTGGACTGTGGGGGGAGGAATATAACAACAAATGGCTCTTAGGTTGAATTAAGGATTGGGAAAGATTGTTCAGCAATCATCATCATGGGCAAAATAGACTCAACTCGGGGAAGTTAATTTCTTACCAGTCAAATCAGAGTAGCGTAATAATAAATAAAACCAAATCTTAAAATACCTGCCACCTCTCCCTTCTTCAAATTCATTCCTTATTTCTCCTTCACAATGGTGCAGGGGGATGAGGAATGGGAGTTGTGGTTAGTTCATTGTATGTTGTACCTGTCCCTTACTCCTCAGAAGGAGGACTCCTCATACTCCTCCCTTGCTCCAGCATGGGATACATCCTCCACCAACTTTTTCAACATGAGTCCTTCCCATGGGCTGCAGTTCTTCATGAACTGCTCCAGTGTGAGTCCCTTCTATGGGATGCAGACCTGCAGTACCTGACTGATTGAGTCCCTCCCATGGGGTTACAAATCCCCCCAGAAAACCTGTTCCAGCCTACACTCCTCTTTCCACTGGTCCACAGGTCCTGCCAGGAGCTAGCTCCTGTGTGGGCTTTCAGTGGGATCATAGCATCTTTAAGATACATCCACCCACTCTGGTATGAGGTCCTCCACAGACTGCAGTGGATATATGCTTCACAGTTAACCTCCATGGTGTGCAGAGGAACAGACTGCTTCACCATGGTCTTCTCCGTGTCCCAAAATCAGAACGCTCTGGGCTGCAGGGTAATCTGAGGTTTGTACCTAAAACAGCTCCTCTCCCTCTTTCACTGACCTTGGTATCTGCAGAGTTGTTTATCTCATATATTCTCATTCCCCTCCCTGGCTGCAATTGGTCTTCATGGGCTTTTTTTCCCTCTTCTTAAATACAGTATCCCAGAAACACTACCACCATCACCCATGAGCTCAGCCTCAGCCAGCAGTGTGTCCACCTTGGAGCCAGCTCACATCAGCCACCCCTGTAGCCCCACTGCTACCAAAACCTTGCCATGCAAACCCAATATAGCAACATACAGCTGGCAGAACAGGTGCTCCAAAGGCATGAAAATTGTTAATTTTAAAAACATTTGCATAATTTGAAGGACCCATATTGGCCCATATGTTCCAGCAGTATCCCAAATTCTGTAATGGTTTTGTGAATGACTAAGCATTGGCAAAGGTATGTACTGATTAAATACATCATCAGGGGTAGCATCTGGAGGATGTATGAAACCCTAGAAGCTATTTCCTTGGCCTTTACTTGTCAGTGCTTTATTATCCTAAATAAAGAAGATCTGATTGCAGCTGAAAACTGTTCTTTGCAGATTGAACTGGCAGGGAGGGAGTTCAGCAAGACAGACAAACACACTCAAGCTGGCTATGACTCACCTGAGGGCACAGTAGCTGTCACTAATCTTGGTAGAAACAGCATATATATTGTTTCTCTGCTAACAGCAGTGAAACAAGCCTGGGAGCCTTGTGCTACCATATCTTGTGATTTCTGAATTTGATTCCATGTGTATTTTTTTTTTATAAAAGCAGTAATATGAAGGCTCTGTTCCTTGATTTTATTACTGGTGAGTTCACTCAACAATTTCTATTAATTTATCGAGGCACAAGAAATACAAGCATATAGATTGTCACAGGTTTATTTTTAATATGATGCATAACAGATATGCAAATCAGACCTAGTAATTTTTGTTGCCAAAATTTAGATATCCCCAAAACAAAATTTGGCCTTCACAGGTAGGGTTTGTGAGGATAACTGTAGGTATTCCATGACACTTGTTTGTGAAATGGTTTAGAGACTATTAATTATCTCTCTCTAATACTTTGCATCTTGGTTCACCTGAAAGATCAAAGTTCTCTTCGTGTCCTTAGATAACTGATAATTAGAAAGATAAATATGATACCTCTGCTCATCACCCTTCCACCTCTGTTAAATATTCTGTCTGTTTTTAGCCCTCTGTTTCTGTATCACGATTTCTTAGCATTAAACATGAATGCCAAGTGTCTTCATGAAAACATATCTATAGAAGATCCAGAACATCTACTGACAAAAGATTAAAGTTAAGGTGAAACTATCATATCAAGCTAATTCCACTAATGTCTCTTGATAATAGCATCTAGTGGCCAAAGACTTAGCTATTCTAAATACCAAATGAAAAATAATTGTTCACCCTTTATTGAAATATTAATCCTGATATTTTTCTTATTATCACACTTTTGAAAGCAATATCCAAGAGTATAATATCCATATACATTTAATCTTTGTTTTATAAGTTGATAAAATATGAAAGTAAAGTATAAAGACATAAAAAATTAGCATATTTATTGTCATTTTTATGAGACATGCTGCTGCAAAACACATAAAATACTCTAGGATAAATCTACATCTGGTGCTGTCTTGATAACTGTTGAATTTACAATGGTGTAATATTTATACAGGCTCTTCTTTTAAAGAAATAGCTGAAAGTGTGGAGTTCTTTTGCATGAGATGTACTCTTGTCATTTGCTGCTGGAAGCTACTGGTGCAGTGCATCAGTGTGAAAGTAAAATGTGTGTATGCTTGGAAGAGAGTTAATTTTTAGAGGTGAAATACCTAGTTCCTATCATTCATTTTCTACCTCAGTGTAGTTTTTGCCAGTCAAGCAGAGTTAACTTGAATATTTGTAAGTGGCCCCAAGAGCCAAACATTTTGCTGCTTATGTAAAATGACAACCATACCTAAAACATTCACTTTTTCTTTAATTTTTTTTCTCCATAAATCTCTTCTACTTTATTTTTGAAATAAAAGAATATTTTTGGCTATGTAATGGCAAAAATAAAAAGTATTACAAAGTTTGGGATGGTGTTGGAAATTTTAAATTCAAATCACTTGCAATAAACAATAGTTTAAATTCTTACCAAACCCTCAAGAAATTGGTGCACAGTGCCACATCTCAATAGCTCTTTTCCCATCACAGTCAGTCAAGAGGTGGTTAGTTTGTGGCTACCAGAATACAGTCTTGAAGTGTAGGAAGGCAGGGCATAACTGTGTCATGTGCCCTGCTCTGGAGATGTTCTGATGTCAGTGAGCTGAAAAACCCTAAGATGACTTCTTGAAAAGATGAAGTCCTGCTAAGAATGAGATTGCAGGGTAAACCAAACACCTTGATTTGTGATACTCGCCTGTTTTCTAGTGGAGTGGTCAGTGTCTATGAACTACTCCTGGAGTATTACTGCCTCTCCTCCGGTCTCTGGAAAGTGTCTTGTGGCTCTTGGTCATAAAATGTTGATATGGACCTTATGAGACAGAAATTCTGGCCATTTAATTCTCACCAATGTTACAGTAATAATTTGAAAATAGTATCAAGGTATAGATCCAGTAGTAACACACAAGAATACCAGTTGGTGTTAAATTGCAGAAGTTACAGTTTCACTTATGTCAGCAGGTTGATATGAACTTAGTTTGGAACTTGCTCAGTATGTGATTTTTTTAAAGAACAAAACCTCAATATACATCAGATTTCACTATTTTTCTGGTTAGTTGCAAAGGAATCTTTCTCCTGCAAATAGAATAAGCCCTTATTTCTTTGACTGTCAACATATTCCATGGATCAGAGAAATGAGTCTTATGTTTATGTCCAATGGAATTTCACAAAGAGTATCAGCTATTCTTAACCTTCTGAAAGACAAGAAGGTGGACAAAATTAATAGAATGGATGTTTTCTGTTGATAGGAACAATGGCCAGAGGAAGCTGGATAGGAGCCATATGAAGATTAAGTAAAGAGAAGGAGAACAGGCTTCTTTAAAGAGTGGCCACTTGGCATGTGATGGATGTAAAATATTATTGCAGCTTTGGCTCTGTGTGTGAGACCAGTCAAAAAAGGCTAATCACTTACTAGAATATTCACTTCATTTTTGCATTACAGCTTTAAACTAAGATTCAAGTAAACCTCTAAAATTTAGAATGCATATCACTGTTAACTTTTAAACCTTAGAGTTTTGCCAATAACTAATCTTGACAGAGCTATTATAAAGAGGGGAACCATACCAGATTTGTTTACACAGTTCCTCTTTGATCTACTGACTTTGAATGCAATTATCATTTCAGAATTAATATCTTGTCACTGTATATATGACTCTCACACTGTTGCTCTCTTTGGTCTAATGAACCTAGTGTTCTTCTCAAAAGCTTTTCTTTTACATAGAAAGTCCAAAGGGACTTTCTACTTGTTATTTTCTATTAATTTTAATTCTTTATCAATTGGACTTACATAATTACTATGCTTACCCTTTCTCAATATAATGCCTTGAATACTGTCCAGTTGGTCAAGTTTTCCACTGTGGCTTCTTTGTGCTTATTAGCACTGAACTCTCAATAACAAACCCATTCTGACCAGGCATACAGAACTCTTAAACTAGGTGCCTGTCTTCCTAGTTTATGTAGAATCACAGCTGGAGCCCATTATGAACAAAGAGTATTTCATAATTGCATCAAATGTACATACTGCTGCTGTTTCAGACTTATTTATTTATTTATTCATAACTTGGGATGTCTAATCATCTTCTTTACTCTAACCATACTAAAGATGCCATGCAATTTATCTTTACAAGAATTGATTCTCACTTATAGGTGGATTATGCCTGATGAAATTAAAAAATGGAATAAAATTAGAATTCTGAGAGATATTTCAAGGATAAATTCCAGAAGTATCAGACTTGTCAGAATGTGGGCCATGTACTTATTTGTTCTCTGAGGACTGGAGGGCAAAAAGCACATCTTAGGCCAACCGCCCACATTCAGAATTGTTATAGACATTCATTGTACTTAATTAGCATTTTCTTCAAAGTTGCTTAAAGTGAAAAAGGTTTTATCTTATTTTTAGTGTATGATATCTTGTCCTCTCAATTCTGTTGTCCTAGTAGCAAAGGGAGAGTAGGAAGATAGCTATGCATAGCTCTGACTATCTCTTGTAGGCCTAAATATATGCTCCTAAGTCAAGAAGAAATGCAAGTTTACATTCTCTTCTTTTACTAGCTATTTTAAACTTGCTGTCCTTCCCACAGCTCATGATATATATATTCCTTTTAGGGAGTATATATAATAATTTTTGTTCTGTATTTCTGGATATACATTGCACTATAACTATTGAGTCACTGTCCATTATTTGTTCTCTCTCATGTTCAGTTCTGTTTAAAAAATCCAGTCCATAAGTAACAGACATAGCAGGGATCAGAAGATACCTTGAATGTCCTTAATGACATGTCACACACAACACTAGAGAGGTTTTAATAATTTGACGTTTTCTCTATTGTTTGGTATAGCAAGGAAAAAGACACATCTTCAAAGATGATTTTTTTACCCTTTACCAAGATGATTAAGGGAGTGGAACATCTTCCTTATGAGGACAGGCTGAGGGAGCTGGGTTTCTTCAGCTTGAAGAGGAGGAGACTGAGGGTGACCTCATTAATGTTTATAAATATGTTAAGGGTGAGTGGCAGGTGGATGGATCCAGGCTCTTCTCAGTGTTTGTTAGTGATAGAACAAGAGGAAATGGTTCCAAGCTGGCACATGGAAAGTTCCATCATAATATAAGGAGGAACTTTTCTGCTGTGAGGGTGGCAGAGTGCTGGAACAGGCTGCCCAGAGAGGTGGTGGAGTCTCCTTCTTTGGAGACAGTCAAGACTTATCTGGACATGTTCCTAAGTGATCTACTCTAGATAATCCTGCTCAGGCAGCGGTGGTGGACTGGATGATCTTTCAAGATCTCTTCCAACTCCTAACATTCTGTGAATCTGGGATTCAGGTTTGATGGTACCAAAAAAAATATTATTGAGAAATTTTCTTACATCTATGTTCTTCCCACAACCGACTCCTTCAGGGCTTCAGTAATCTTAGATGCCTACTTTTCTTACCTCTAACAGCATTTCATCTTTCATAGGAGTATTAAAAACAACAACAAAAATCAAGGTCTGAAATTTTATTAGTTCATTTGAAATTTGCCTTTCTGTGTCAAGTTGTCAATTTTAATATCTGATATTCAAGGTTCTGAGTGAGGTGAAGAAGCTCTGTAGCCTCTTCCCCACCCCTTCGCGTCCACCTCTCTTCCTAGGGGCTTAGTTGCCTGTATTTGAGGACAGCTCTGATTTGACAGAACTGTGTGATCTCAGACTTGAATGCTTGAGAAGAGCTGTGAGAATGCAGTTGAGGGTCTCCTGTCCTTTGCTTGGGAGCTACATTAAACCTAAGAGCCTTACTCAAGGCTTTGACATTGTCTTCTGGGGTGTTACCAAGAGGATTTGTGATTCTTCCTACATAAGAGCATTTTCAAGTGAAACTTCAGTTTGTATGGTTACACCATACAAACTGAAGTTTGTTGATCATACCTTTCCTTCTTTGTTTTCCTCTGTCTTGTCCTCTTTTTTTAAAATTTTATTTCAGCTGCGCTGTGATTTGGTAAACTGAACTCACATTTTTCTACTGAACAGCAGTTTCACCTTGCTTCAGTTCTCTATCTTCTTGTCTCATATCTAGAGGATATTTAGATCTTCTTCATGCCTCCTTGTCATTAGTGAAGACTGTTGATCTTTTCTGTGTTCTCACTTCATCTATGTTCACTTAAATGATTTGAGGATAGAATGTGAATGTAGATCAACACCTGTTCTTATGCTGTTGTCTCTTGTGTTTTGAAATCATATTTCAATCTCTAAATTACTCTGTGGAAATGTTCAGAAGTACACTTGCTGAATATTTTAATTTGCTAATGAATTAGTTTCCATTTTTAGTCTTGAAGTCCATCTGAAGCTCACTGAAAAAGACTTTTATATGTATTTATATTAGGGATTCCTCTTATTTTTAAAATTGTATTTACTGTTATTATGCAGAAATTGAAACAATTCTTTAGTTAGCCTTATATACCAAAGCAATGAAACACATTTTTCTGTGTGTATATGTGTATATTTCTATATATGTATAAAGACTGTTTCATAATGTTCATAGATATTATTCAAGAACTTGGTTTTAGTTAAAAAACCTGAAAATTATAGATAATAGCTGTTAGCAGACATGCTGAGGTTGAGTTGTTCATATCATCCTGTGAAACTGAGAAGCAATTATTTTAACCTGAGCATGATCTTATCACTTCTTCATTGAACGGAGAATCCATATTCAAAAAATCTTCTTCAGTTCTAAAGCACCATCAAAGCAATCCTAAACAACACTGCAAACACAAATAACTCATCAAAGCAATCCTAAACAACATTGCAAACACAAATAACTGATGAGACCCTTTAAAACACTCCAAGAAAAAAGCTCTAGTAAGACAATTACTTCAGTCAAGCAGATTACCTTTGCATTACATATAGACAGCTTGTGTAGTTGCAGTCGAACTTTGAGCAGCATGAGACAATTTCTGTTCAAGGTTTAGTAAATATAGTGAAACAATAGGAGATCAGATTCCCTGTCAGCAATTTCTCCTCTGACAGAAAATATACGTGAAACATTCCTCTTGGTGTTATTTCTTGTTGGGATGAAAACAGTCCGTAAACAAAATTAGAATTAACTGGTTTCAGCACAGTCCTTTGCACTATAGTCCTTAGACATGACAAGATTAATAATCTTGTGAAGGAAGGTTTGACAGAAATTTCAGCAAAACTTTACAAAGATGTTTACATTTATAAAGCTATTACAGCTGTTATTTCTGTAATCAATAAATCAAATTTCATTAAAAAAACACAAGCACAATTGCAAAGACAAAATAAATTGTAAAGAAAGCACAGCCCATAACTCACTGAAGAATTAAGAATGATGCCCACATTTATCCCATGGGGCTTATTAGATAATTTCTCATTAAACACCTCCATTAATGGACTAAAGAGTTGTCAGTGTTCTGAGATGATACAGAATTGTTCTCTTGTAACTATGCGTTAGCAAACATAAAATAAGAACTAATCCTGTACTGGTAAAAAAGATAGATTACAATAATTTTCTTCCGTCCCTCTGACCTATTAATATGCATTTTGGTTAAATTGCCACTGTAATCTTAACAAAAAGCAGTTGCATTGCTGAGGTTGCTCAGCATAGGTTATGGGGTTTTTTTATATAGTATAATTTATTAAGAAGCTATGCTTCACAGTGTGAGGACCTAATAGCATAACATTTTGAAAGCAGAATTAATCTGGTTTAAATTGTACTTTTAGCATTTTAGGTGTGACCTGGGTTGGCTGCCCAGTTTGCTCATTATATTATGAGTATTAATAATCCTTGGAAGTGTTCAAGACCAGATTGGATGGGGCTTTGGGCAACCTGCCATGTATGACCATGTATGAATGTATACACTTAAAAAGGAAAAATCTTGATTTCCCATCTATATTGTGATAGCTCTTGCTTCTTACAAATATGATGCAGCAACCTAAAAATGTGTTTTGACAGTAGTAGAGAAATGTTAATTCCATTGTTCCTTTAAAATGCTCAAGGTTAGTTCTATAATAGATGTTGGTTCAGTGTAACTCTGTCAGCAAGATCTATGCAACTGCACGAGATAAATATTTGTTCCCAAGACTTTAATAAAATAAAATGAAAGTTAAACAAAATGCTCTTATCTGAACAAATTAATGCATTTACATTGCAGGTATCAGAGTCTTTCAAGAGTCTTTTAACTGAGAGAAGAACTAAAGGTTCAAAATTCAAAGAAAAATAAAAGTCAACTATTTCAAGGATTAAAGTTGCAGTTTTCATTTTATAATCAATTGCTGAATTGAGTTTGCCTCTTAAAATCCCATTCTTGGGAAAAAGGTGTGTTTTTTGCTCCCAGAACACTCTAAATTCAGCAAGAATTTATCATTTTGCAAGGTTTGTGGGAGACTGTGTAGTAGTTTGCTGGCTTCAAAACAGACCTAAACTTTTATGTCTTTTCTAGGTCTTCTTGACCATAACTTTAATTTGTGCAAAATTTTACTGGGAAGAACCTCAGGCAGTAAGAGTATTTTCTTCATATTGTGGTTTATTATGTTCCTTGATTTCAATTAGGTATCAGAGTGACATTTGCAGTACAAAACCAAGATAAGGTATGCTTTCTGTGAAGTCCATTTTCTTTACGTCAAACTATCCTCTCATTTCAGATCTGGATTATCTTCTAAATCAATCAGAATAAGGGGGTTTTGGAGTGAATTTAATGAAGCACCGTAATCGGACATTCAGCATGTTAATGTCACGTCACCAAGTGAGTGCGCTTGCCAGCAAACAGGCAATGATTCAGCCTTCAGTTTCACCTTGGGTTTGCAGGCCCTATTTTGCAGTTTAAAGACAACATGGAAGTTTAAATAGTTTAGGATTTTCTTCTCCAGGAAGTCCTTTTCACCTATACATTATATTATCCTATTGTCACAGTTGAGATTGCTGAAATTCACAGCCGGTGCATCTCTGCAGATATTAGCACTTCATATGCTTTTAACATCCCTGGCATGAATGCTTACTCCTTTTTCTTGACCTAACAGCACCAATAATTTGGAGTTCTGGGACATACTAGAAAGCCAGTGTGATTTTTTTTTCTCCAGATATTTTGGAATTGGATGCAATACTAAGTTTAAGAAAATTCTTCTGTGACAACTAGATCTTATGTGTAGTTAAATAGAGAAATGGAGTAAATGTGGGGAAGCTTGGGTAAATTTTATGCTGGATTATTAATTTTCAGAGGTTTATATTTTCCTGTCTTGTACAAGCACTTAGAATTTGGAATAAATGCTTTAAAATAGATGTCAGGAACTTTGTAAATCCCTAAAAAGAAAGTAAGCAATAGAAAAGATGACCTGTAGTACAGAAGTGAATTATTCTGATGATACTCATATGAAAAGTGGTCTTTTCCGTACCCTCTTCCAGGATATAATTTGGAATGTAATTCATACATTACACTGCCCTATTCAAAGATATGAAGGAAGTAAACCCTGTCTTACACACATACATACACAAACATTGCTGCACAGACATTATATATATATATATATATATATACACACACACACACATATAAACACATTTGTGTATGTATATGACATTTATTTAACTACAGGATCATAGAACCACAGACTGGTTTGGTTTGGAAGGGACCTCAAAGTCCATCTACTATCAAGCTTCTGCTATGAGCAGGGACACCCTCCACTAGACCAGGCTGCCCAAAGCCCCATCCATCCTGGCCTTGAACTGCTGTGGCTGCCCCTGCTAGGGAGGGGCAGCCACAGCTTCTCTGGGAAACCTATGCTTCACCACACTCACAGGGAAGGATTTTTTCCCTGTAGGTAATCTAAATTTACCCTCTTTTAGTTTAAAGCCATTGTTCCTTGTCCTATCAGTCCCCCTCCGTCTTTCCTGTAGGTCCCTTTAGGTCCTGGAAGGCTGCTATAAGGTCTCACCTTCTTCAGGCTGTACAAGCCCAACTCTACAAGCCTCAACCTCTATCAGGGGAGAGGTGTTCCAGACCTCTGATGATCTTCACTTCCCTCCTTTGGACTTGTTCCAACAGGTTGACGTCCTCCTTGTACTGAGGACCTCAGGGCTAGACGCAGTACTCCAGGTGGGGGGCTCACAAGAGTAGAATGGAATCATCTAAATAAACTATCTCCCATTCCATGGTTGAAGTTTTAATTTAAAATTAACACCTCCCAGTTACTTAATAATTTAAAAAAGCAGAAATTTTTACTGCAGTCAATCTTTACTTGAAGAATTGTTTTCAATTTCCTCATGCTACAGTTGTTAAGTAAATGGGTCAAATACATTGCACCATAAGAAAGCCTACTCTTTGTGATTGACTATAAAGGAGTCTAGAAAACTATTTTGGATGCTAATGTCTAAATTTGGACAGAGAAGTCCTATTCTAGAAAATTAGTTCAGAGTGATTTACAAAAGTTTAACCACTGTGAAAGAATGAGACTGTTTTTCCTCTGCACTTTGAAACATGACTGTGATGTGCCTGTTACTGGCACTGAAATATCACCAAATTATAAATCTTTGAAATATAGCAATATTTTTGTATTTTTGGTAAGAGATTTAGATACTGAGAGTTTAAATAGCTGAGGATTAGTGCACTACCAAGCCTTTTAAGAGAGACTAGGCTATTAATCTCACTTAAATTTGAAGGCATAAAATATAAACCTTTATATTTGTACGAGTTTTCTGTTCTGATCAACGGGGTATCTAAAAAGCTGTATTTGTATTCCACCGATTAAAAAAGTGATTGGTTGACCTTCTCAGGTTGTACACACTTTTTGGTTAGATCTTTCCTGTTTCACCAAATCAAAGTCATAGGAAATGTCACTATTTTATAATTTCTAAACCTGCACATAGTACTTCACTATTCTGAAAAGAATAATAATCAAAAAAAGAGAGAAGGAAAAGAAAAGGATCTCCAGGAGGCAGTATTCCTCTCTAATATTTTAATGTATTGAATCTCCTTAAACTACTTCAGTGAATTCTGATACCACTTTGCGTAATTAAAAGCAGACTTCAAGGAAGCTACTATTAAAAAAACCCAAACTGTTATGTATCTAAACCCATGGCTGAAGCTATGAAGCACCTGTTAACTGCATGTTGTTTTGCACACAAAGTAAAAAAACTTTATTTCAGAAGCCAGACTCCTTATTTCAGGGCAAATGGAGAGACACCAATAACTACACTTTTTGATAGAACCTGACTAATACTTGAAAATTCCCAAAACTGAGATTTCAAAAATGTCTTCAGCACTTCCTTCCTCCTTCTCTTGTAAAGTTTATATTTTTATTTTTTGCCTTCAACAAACTTTGGATCTGGTCATCAAACCAGATGTTCCCCTCTCTGAAATAAACCTAGCCTCACAGCCTTTCTGAAAACTCAACTCTAATTTAAAAATAGGAGTGAAGTGGCAACAATTGTGTTTACTTTGAAGATGTATCAACATTCTGTGTTTCTATGAAACATAGTAATATACTTTCTGAGTCTCTCCAGATTTAACCTCACCAAAACATTCTTACATTGTTCATACTTCCTTACTTTCATTGTTTCATTGTACAAGACCTTTTCTGAGAAAAGACTTCAGGAGACTGTTAGCCTACTATAGGTACTACTTCACTAGTTATAAAAAAATACTTAATGCTTTATGGGTTGCTTTTTGCTTCCTGACTGTCTGTATGCCAGCACAAAATCACTATTATACAAGGTTACTGATCAAAGTGATATATTCAGCTCAGTAAACAAAAGAGATTTTTTTCAGAAATGTTACAGGTAAGATGGATGGAAGAAAGATTCTACAAAGAGCAAGTGACTTTTCCAGCTATTTAGCTATAGAGTCCAGGAGAGATGGATTATTGGTACTTATGCCAAAAGATATGTTGATGTGATGCCTAGGAACGTGTCTTAATGGTAGACTTGCCCTTCCAGGCAGTCCAGGTTTACAGTTAGACTCTATGGCTAGAGGCCAGATTCACACCAAAGGTGCTCTATCACTCCTCTCTTAGCTGGACAGGGGAGAAAATGCATGTTGAGAGGCTTTGGAGTGGAGATAAGGACAGGGAGAGATCATTCTGCAATTAGCATATGGGCAAAACAGACTCACAGAAGAAAGGACAGAAAACTCTCTAATTTATTACACTACACTACACTACACTACACTACACTACACTACACTACACTACATTACACTACACACAGAAACCAGAGTCAGATAATGTACAAAACAACTCTTAAAACACCACCCCCCACCCCTCCCTTACTGCAGATTTCACTTTATTCATGATGTTTCTCTTCCCCAGGATGGCACAGGGGAAAGGGGGGGGGGAAATAGGGAATGGAGGCTTCAGTCTTTGGTCAGCTTCTCATGAGTTGTTCTCCTTCCTGGGGGAGCAGGGGCATTTCTCACACTCTTTCCTTGCCCCAGCGTGGGGTCCCACTCATGGAAGACAGTATCCCCATCCTTCTCCACAAGAGTCCTCTTCCACAGGGCCTTGTGTCTTCACCAACTGCCAGTGTGAGTCACTGCTATAAACTCATAGAATGTCCCTCAGTCTCTCAGTCCCAGACTGCTGGCCCCAGCCTGGTACCCCACAGAGTCACAAGGTACCCCCAGAAAACCTGCTCCGGCGTGGGCCTCTGTCTCTCTCTCTCTGCTTCTTATCTCTCTCTGTGGGCTGCAGGTGCTGCAGGGGCTTGCTCCAATGTAGGCCACAAATTCTTCCATACTCCTCAACCTTCTCCATGGTGGGCTCCTGCTGGCCCAGATACTATTCCGTGGGCTACAAGTGGGGTCTCTTCATCCTTCATGGGCAGTGGGGGGACACCCGCTTCCCCATGGTATTCTCCACAGGCCGCATGGAATCTTCTCCCAGCACCTCCTCCTCTCCCCTTTCACTGACCTGGGTGACTGAAAAGTTTCTTACATCTTCTCACTCCCTTCTCTGATGCAAAATGCAGCTGTTTGCATTCTTCTATCTCTAAAATGTGATTCCCAGAGGTGCTGTGACCGGTGCTGATTGGCCCGGCCGGCCTTGTCAGCAACAGGGTTTGGGAGTTTGGTCTTTGGAGCCCAGCTCGGATTTACTTTGATGGACCCTTAAGAATCACAGAATCATAGAATGTTAGGAGTTGGAAGAGACCGCGAAAGATCATCTAGTCCAACCCCCCTGCCCAAGCAGGATCATCTAGACTAAATCACACAGGAATGTGTCCAGATTGGTCTTGAATGTCTCCAGAGAAGGAGCCACCCCTCCCAGCTTCGTATCATCAGCGAACTTGCTGACTGCGCACTCTATTCCCTCATCCAGGTCATCAATGAATACATTGAACAATACTGGTCCCAGTACCACCCCTGAGGGACTCCACTAGTCACAGGCCTCCAGCCAGACTCTGCCCCATTAATCACAACTCTCTGACTTCTTCCCTTTAACCAGCTCTCAATCCACCTCATTACTCTACCTTCTAGGCCACACTTCCTCGGTTAGTATAGTATATTGAATACTAAAACCTCAACAGAAATGCAAATCAGAATAATGGTAGATATGCATCTCTTTTTTTAATATTAGTAAGTATAAGGAAAATATCTCCTTCTAACCTCTTAAATGCATTGGGGCTGTCAGTGTCAGTGAAATAACTTCCAGATAGCATTTATTTTGAAGCACACATATCAGATGCAAAGTTTCACAGCTCTCATTATGGAAAACAGGTAATTTTTCTTCATCGATCACTGATGACAACGCAGTCCTAGGTACATTAGTAAAATTTATTACTTATTTCTTATTACATCCTTATTACTATCTTACAGAATAAGAGGAAACTTTCATTTAATCAAACTGATCATGGACTAATATATTAGCTATTTATCTCCTGAGATCTAGGGATAAATTTGGAAGCAGACATGGAATTACTTTAGTGTGGATTTATTTCCATTCCCTTAGGAATATTTATTCACAATCATCATCTTTAGCATTTAAAAACCAAGGACTGAGATATTAAAGGCCAAAACCAAGCTTACAGAAAGGGGGACCCAGCTGAACAATAAAATATGTGACAGAAACGTAAATGCAAAAAAAAAAAAAACCAACCAAAAATCCAAACCCAAAATAATCAACAACTAAGCAAAATATTTGGAATGAAGTAATTTTCTCTTGTTACCAAAGTTAATGTTTTTGCCATTTAAGTGGAAATAACACTATGTCTCTGTGCCAAAGTGAAAAATACCTGCATTTAGGTTACGCTGCTTAAAATGAGCCATTGGTAAATGCTGGGCCATAATCCTGACAGAAATACAAAACAAGAACAGATTCTTGTGGGAATTTAGTGATAAAACACTTAATAAAAAACTCTTTTCATAAATAACTATGATAACTAGTTTGGAAGAGATTCAGAGCCCATTGAGAGTTTATGAATTATATCAATCAAGACCTCTACTATAATTATTTTACTTCGGAAAGAGTGTAATTTCTGCTATATCATTGTTACTATTTTTCTGTTTATTAAGTTGAATATGCACTTAAACTCTAGAGTTGAGAGTTACTTGTTTAATTTATTAATATCATATGTAATTTATAAATAGATGCTTCTTTATTCCACAGTGAGCACAAAAGGACAAGGTGAATTCTTTAAGGGAAATAGGGGGCAAACCCTCTAGTTTTGAGCTGCATTAACACAAATTATGCACTATATCAAGAGATTGACACTTTGCAGGCTTCCAGATAAAGAATTGCAGCTCAATGTGCAAGGTTAGAAGTGGGTGGTTTGGGGCAAAAAACACTGCTCTGCTTTATCCAGCTTTTCCAATGGATGGATCGCAGTATTAGTAAGACTAAGTTTTAGCAAATAAGAGTCATCGATTCTCTTTCAGAATGTAGTAGCAAAACATTTTCAGTGCTATATCAACAGAGATTTAGATTGTGAAGAAATTCTTCATAAAAGTAGTTTGTGTTCTGAATTACTGCAGCTATAGTTCAAATTTTTAATTCCTTGTTAAGGTTTATGTATGGTTTCCATAAAATTGTAGGAAAAAAAAAAAGTTTTAAAATATGTGTTTCCCAAATCTGCACTTATGAAATAACAGATAATACTGTCTGCAAGATCTATTTAGAAACAAGAAAGACCAACAGTAATTGGTTCACTAGATAATTGACTGGGCAGATCCTCAGTTACAGATAATGCAAGTACCTCAGATTTTTGATAACACCTAATTTATTTAATGAAAGTTTATTCTGCTCCTCTGGATGTTATAGACTAACTGGTTGGGCTGTTGCAAGACACGTTTTACCTGCCATAGAGTAATCTATATGTTCTGAAACCTGCTGCTCAAAGTTCTACAGTTTAGTCGACTCACAGTGCTATCTACTGTAACATGTAGGGAGTTACATGAAAGTGTTCCTATAATTTGTGGAAATGTTCCCATCTCTGGTTAAGTGTGGGAAACTAGGAGTTACTGTGGTCATGTGTGTTCCAACTATTTAAGTCACAGTTACATGTATAAGTAATTATTGTTAGTAAAATCTAGTTTGTCTCAATCCCCTTTTCTGTAGTTTTTAGAATTGTCCTTGTCCCTTTTTTTTCCCAGTCATAAAAAATTTGTTAATAAAACATGAAAGACGGGAGGAGTATCATTAATTCTAGTTTTCCTTTCTTGGATTCATGTCAAGTCTGAAAGAAGAAACAGCAACAGCAAAACATTTAACTTCAAATTAAGTATTGGTATGATGTGCTTGTCTCCTCCTTCTCACTGTTCATTATAAATACATCTTGTTGAAACAAGAATTTTCATTTGATTTAGATAAATTTCAGGAAGGACTTCTAAAAGGGAATGCTAATTTTGGAAATGGAGATGGATCTCTTCTCTTTTGTATAAGGAATTCCAGGCTAGTGTTTCTCATCTGTCAGGAGAAAAAAAAATTACACCCGGGAAGTAGAGGGACTCTGCTTTTGGGGGATTTGTTTATTAATTTGTTTGTTTGTTTAGTAAATCAGGCATGAAAGTTTCTCTGTTTCTGTTTAGACTCGTCATTGGCCTTGATAAAGAATGACTGTACATTTGATACACTGTGTTTTCAAGGCCTCTGTGTTCATCTTCTACAGACGTAGAAACAGGACATATTAGGAGTAAAATGCTGAATAATTAGAACGATTACAGGCTGTAAGTTTAATATGCTTTCATAATGATGCTTTGCATTATACATA
This sequence comes from Heliornis fulica, assembly GCA_013399135.1. Classification (NCBI taxonomy): domain Eukaryota; kingdom Metazoa; phylum Chordata; class Aves; order Gruiformes; family Heliornithidae; genus Heliornis; species Heliornis fulica. Next base: position 8,807 of record VXBZ01000674.1, on the reverse strand, counting down.
GTGTTAAGGAGAAACAAACTCTCTGAGTTATCCAAGAATAGCCTGTGTGATTCTTTTAATCTTGAGAACGACTTCTCTCCTTCTGGAAGCTGTCCCTACATAGTGTCTTCTCTCAGCTTTCAAGTAATTTCAGTAAGTTTAAAATATTTTATTTCCTTTCTGTTACTTATATTCAGTTCCTCCCTTACTCACAGAAAGGAGTCTGTCAACTTTGGAACACTTTTTTAGTTTCTCTTATGCTTCCTGATTTTCAGGTTCTTCCCTTCACAGCACTGGTTTCATCATCTCTTGGATGTCCTGCTACATCCAAAAGCCTTTTTTCTTTCAACAACTTTGACATTCAAGTTTCAGCAATCTCAAATAATTAATAATAGCTCCTCTTTGTTCCTTTCACTTCTAGAAAATGAAATCCTGTGGGCAATCCTGAACAATGGTTTTCAACAATATATTGAAATAAAGCTATCAATATAATTCTAGGACTGTCCAAAACTGAGATGTTAAGCACTCTTCATCACTGAAATGAGCTCATAATTTCTTGGCCTCCATTTGAGTACTAACATCCTCTCCAGAAAAAAAAAAAAAAAAAGAAAAAAAAGATCCTTGCACAGCCTTAGGTGGTTGCTCTAAATCAGGTTGCAATTTGGCAAGGTATTTAAGTAAACATTTCAATTGTGTTGAATAGAGTGCTTAAGTCTTTCTCCCAGAAGCTAAGACTTCAGTTCCACTAAAAACTCATATTGAAGAGAAACTTGCTACTTCTTCCCAGGAAAGGAATGAGGTAGCAAAAAATTAAAGAAGTAAAGGTGCTTATAAAGTTCAAAGTATAACAAGTATTGGATAAATAAAGAGTTCAAATTACTTACGGTGTTTACTTTTAGATATCATTTGTGTCCCCATTACCTCACTTATGATTATCATCACTAAAGTAGTTCATTATTCTGTTTTATAATATAGTGCAAGGATATGTGACTTCCTATGTACTTAAAATGCGTATTGAAGAGATATATGACCGAGGGAGCATTTTCACGTACTAGAAATGGCTTTCCATATCTGATAAACTGTTTAAGTTTGAATAGAGCAATTGCCTCCCCCTCCACAAAATGAACTTTTATATAGTCTGACTAAAATAATTTCAAGGTAGATTAGAAGCATAGGCTTGCTTTAGGTGAAATTGACTTTCCAAAACCTCAAAGAGATTTAAACACTGCACAGATCTTGTAATTCTCTACACGCTAGTGAACTTTAATTCTGCTATTCTTCGAATTTGAAGTCAATGGAGCACTCTTCAACAGTTATCCTAGTGAGTGGGTAGTAGTGAGGGCTAAGCTACTGTATGGCTCTCACCACAACTAACATGCAGTATGTGGTGCCATGTATCTGAATCTTTAGAGTGGATTCATTTCTAAATCCCAAGAAAAGGAATGCGTTTAATTATAATTCATCAGACTGTTTAATAGATTACTTGGCTTAAATGGATGCACATTTGAGGATGGAGACCTACTCTCAGCTGTATATTAAACACACAAAAATCACCTATGAATCCTATTTATAGTACTACTTCAAGAGCAGGCATTTGGAATAATATATCGAAAATCTCCTGCTATGTTCCTCCTCCCTCAAAATTATTTCTATAAATTCACAGTGAATAAATCATTCAGAGACTTGGGAAAAAAAGTTCCCTTTTAATACTATAAGTTCAATCAACAATCACAAAGATCCCCATGTATGGAGACTTTGGGTTAAGTATAATGGCAACTATACAGCTCTACAAAAACTGACTCAACTCATTGATGTGTGATTAATGTTAGTCTTTTATATGGTATATTCTAAGAAAGACATGAAAAAAACGCAATGAACAAAGCCCCATTTCATTCTTAGTCATTGCTGAAGTTTAAATCTTATTGGAATAAGAAGTCAGGTGCAAAGTAAAAATTAATTTCTTGGAATTATTAGAATGTCCTCTTTCATATTTACAATTCAAAGTTACCTGTCTATTGGACATTATCTCACACTAGAGAAACTTCCAATCCCCACTAATTAAACTAAAGCCTTATTTTTATTATCAATTGGAGTTCTGCTCAGGCTGTAATTATAAGATGGTGTATCCTGCTCTTCTTTAAGACATAAACGAGGAATTTTCTCATAGCTATTTAAGCATTGTGCTTGTAAGAATGAAATGGGACTTTCTAAAAAGTATTTCCTTTTGTACTCATTATGATTACCACTGATTTTAGATGCAAAACCAGGTCCTGATCATGTAATTGCCTCCACTTAGGTTCCATCTTTATATTTTTTAAAGCTTCATTTCTTGTCATAAAGCAATGGTCCAGCTATTAATATTTTTCTTCCATGTATCTAATTAGCACTGGATTTATAAAAAGCTAGACACATACTAATTCATTAGATCCACAGAATGCATATTCCTACATACGTTTTTTTTTTCTTTAAGAGGGGAGAGAGGGATTTCTATTGAGCACGAACAAATCACAAGGATAAGACATTAGGTAAAATGTATTGGTATTCATTATAGAGTTTCTAAGAATAAGCCTGAATAAGACGTGACATTTGCATAAGCAAAATAGAGTGTAAAAGTTGGTGAAAACCGTTTTATTGGTATGCTGAACTGTAAGGAGAAAGAAAAAAAAAAAAAAACAGAAAAAAAAAGACTTCTCTAGAATTCTTATGTCCTGTTATGCTGTTACTGCATATTTTCTATTGCAAGCATTAATGACCTGGCTGCCTCAATTAAATGTTTGATGCAGTCAACATAGGGGGCAGAAGCAGTGGTGGTTAGGCCTGGAATTTAAAATGTGTCTCAAAACACTGAAAAAGTGTTCTAGAAAAATAAGAATGATATTCATCAGGGACAAGCAAAAGGTTCTGCACTTGGGAGAAGAGTAGCTCAGCAAATTCGAAACAGGAGGAAACAGCTAATCAGAGGGCAGTTAAGCAGAAAAGTACCTAAGCATTACTGTGACAAGGCAAATATCAATCTACAATATCATGCTGTTGCAAAGGAGGCAAATGTCATATTGGGATTTCTTAATATGGAAAGAACCTGTAAACAGTAATAGTAGTCTCTCCTTACAGCCACTACTTTGACTGTGGACTTTTCTGTACTATATACAGGTCTGCACACTGTAATGCAGTGCTATGGACCAGTTAGAAACACTAGCAAAAGCACTAAGAGCTGTGAGAGGTTTAGAAGTAATCTAGAGGAGATCAGACTGGCAGGGACATGAGATAAACACAGAATCAAAGAATAGCTGAGACTGGAAGGGGTCTCTGGAGGTCATCTGATGCAACTCCCCCCTAATCAAGCAAGGTCACCTAGAACTCATTGCCTAGGACCATGTACAGACAGTTTTTTTGATATTTCCAAGATGGGAGACTCCACATGGTCTCTGGGCAACCTGTGCTAGTGCTTGGTTACCCTCAGGGTAAAATGTATTTGCTGATGTTCAGACAGAACCTCCTGTGTTTCTAGTCTGTGTCCATTGCCTGGTCTTGTTCCTGTGCTCTACTGAAAAGATCCTTCCTGTGACACCTCTTCTCCAGGCTAAACAGTTTGAGCATTCTCAGCCCTTCTTCATTGCAAGATGCTCCAGTTCCTTCCTTATTTCCCTTTGTTGAACTCTTTCCAGTTTGTCCATGTGTCTCTTGTAGTGGTGTGCCCAAGACTGGACACAGTACTTCAGGTGTGAAGTGAGAAGCCATTCCCTGGGCTCAGACGCTCAAACAGTTTTCAATCCATTTCACTGTCTGCTCATCCAGCCCATACATCAACATGTTCTTTATAAGGATCTTACGGGAGGCAGTGTCAAAGGCCTTATTGATGTCTAGGTAAACAATACGTACTGCTCTCCCCTCATTCACCAAGCCAGTCACTTAAAAGTTTATCAGGTTGGTCAAACGTAATTTCCCCTTGGTGAATCCATGCTGACTACTCCTAATGATCTTGTTGTCCTTCATATGTCTGGAAATGGTTTTCAGGATTAGCTTCTTCATCGCCTACCCAGGAACAGAGGCGAGGTTGACTGGCCTGGAACTCCTGGGTCTTCCTTCTTGCCCTTCTTGAAGAAAGGACTAACATTTATCTCCCTGCATAATATATCTTCAGGTGATCAGAAGAAGATTTTAGAGAAAGGAATAAACTCTGCAGGTAAAAGGAAGAGTGATGAGCGTCTGTTGCCATAAAACTGCTTAAGGCAAACATCAGAATCTGGGAAAACATGTCAGTCTACTGGAGGATATTGTACACTGCATCAGGTATTGGCACCAGATCGTATAAAGTAAGATGTCCAAACTATGCTTCTATATCCAAAAGGGTTCAGTCTCAGAGAAAGTTTTTGTTCTTTTATGGCTCTTAGTAGTGTATTATTTTGGGACCCATAGTAATGTAATACACTTTGGTGTATCTTAAACAATAAAGTGAGTCAACATATAAATCTTGAATTGGGCCAGGCTGTTGAAATATGAGGCACTAATTCTAGAGTTATGGGTTATCATCTGGAAAGACTCTAGACATTCCTGCCTAAGACCTATCAGTGAAAGTCATTACATGATCCCATCTTGGCAGACAGTAAGGAAAGAAAAATATCAGACATACAGGTTAATGAATTTCTATGAGAAACATCATGCCCGCTATGTTACATAGGCTGGTACCTTTAAAATTAAAAACACGCAAACGGCACAAATCCCTCATCAATTTGAAGTTCAATTTTGGATATGAACCATCAAACTGGCAGATGGGAGTAACCTATGGCTCATTGTCTCCCTCAAGTGGATAAAACAAGAACAGGGATTTCTTCTAGACAAAGGTTTTTTTGTGTTTGTTACATGCTGCTTTGACTCAGTCTTCTTTTTAAGGGGCAAGATTTGATACACACAGACAGCTTGATCAGGAATATGAATATAAGAGGTCATCTAAAAAAAAAAAACAAACCTGCAACTAACTGTGAAGAGCCAAAACTTGGGAGGAACTTGCTTGGCCAAATTAATGACAACAATTCTTTCTTTGCCCAGGAGCTGTACCAAAAGTCCTTATGCTGTAGCAGTGAGACATAGAATTCCTGAAAGATCTCCCAGTGTTGTTTACAACTGCAAGAGGATTAAAAAAAATTACGATAAAACAGTGGCTGGCAGGAAGAACAAAATAAACAGTTGTCTGCATTCTGAGGCCCCAGAAGTTTGCTTCGGTGTCTTCTATGGCAGCGCACAAGCTGTGAACCACTCATCTTGAACAAGTGTCAATACTCAGATTTGGGTCATTAATTTGGACATTATTTGTTTGGGGCTGTTAAGCCTCAGCATCCAGAATCCCTAAGAGATTATTTTGGTTGGATTTGGGTCTTTATAGATCTGGCATCTTCAAAAAATTCCATGGAAACTCTTAAAAGATCTTAAATTCTGTCAGTGTTTACATTATTAGAGCTGACCTAAATAGAAAGATACAGCAAGAAAGAAAAAAAAGTATTAAATAGTCAGACGTGCTGAGTAATAGATTTCTGTGGGGAAATAATTTAGCTGTCATCCTTAGGTAATTTCATTTGGAAAGCTTAAAAGACTTAGGCTACCAGTTTACAATACTTCTAACTTTGAGATGAAAATGCACCTAACAGGGTAGGAATGTGATAAATCCAAAATATTTAATTATATATATTTAGAAATAATGCTGAAAACAAAGCAACAAAACAAAAAAAAAAGACCGTGGCACATGTGTTTACTTTTTAATAGGTTGAAGTCCTTACCTGCACTTAAAAAACTAATTTTAAATAGTTGGCGAAGACAGCACGTGTATATTCTTACTTGATGAAGTTTTGAATTTCAATAAAAATAACAAAGAGTAAAGAATAAGCAAGCAAGCAAATTACTTAGTGGGGTTTTTTAATCATAAGAGACATATTCTCTGGTACACCTTATTTTGAATATTGATAAACTGGGCCCAGGAATTCCTATGTTTCTTGCTGATAGGTGGTTAGTACTGATAAAGGTCAAAGTTCCCAGTGTAACTGGGTATAAACATAGCAAGAAGCTTTCTCAATATTGAATTTATGGAGTTTTGCAATAGTCAGAGCCCGAGAAAAACAGTGTTTTCCCAATATGTCACTTTCAGTGAGATCTTAGGCTTGTCGGAGCTTCCTGTTCCAACTTTCTTCATCTGACTAATAATATTCCAAGCATTGATAACAGCACTGGTGACACTGGGAACCTCTTTCCTGCCTGAAGGAGGACCTGATTCTGTGCAACATGTTGTTGGCTGAGTAAAGCATTGAGGGTTCCACATCTGGACAGAAACGTAACCCAGGCAACGAGGGAAAAGACTACATCAATGTAGTTGAGGTGAAATGATTACATGAGGGTATTGCACAATCTATCTGTAACATCAGAATCGTACCAGGGACTGAAATGTCTCATCTCTTTTATTCCCGTTTATTTCTTTCTCTCATCTTAAAACCGACAAACCCCCCACCACCACCATAACACCACCACCACAAGCGTTAACACCTTCAAGTCATATACTTTTGTGTTTGCCTTGTCCTGTGTTTGTGCTCCAGCCAGAAAACTCGGGATAGTAACGTGGCAAATGCAGTCAGGGATGAAAGAGGGACGCAATCCCCGAGTCGCTCCTTGCACAACTGTTGGCTGGCCACTCTTTGCCCGGCAGCAGTAACCCGCCTCGCCTTCACGGAGACCCCTTGGTCACTGCGGCGGCGATCCCCGCGATTCCTTTCCCTCCTGCAGGACCCCACAGGGCTCGACTTTCCGCGACCGTTTCCCACTCGGTTGCCCCACAACCAACCTGCTTACCGCCGGCGTGGCACCCCCTCCCCAGATGCCTTGACCTCCTGAGGTGGCACCAAGCGCTGTGCTTTAGCAGTGCGCTTGGTTTGGGGTTTTTGTTGGGGTTGGGGTTGGGGTTTTATTTTTACACGAGTTATCTCCATTACAGCTTCAGGCAAATGAACTGACTAATGAATTTTCCGTCGGCCATGGAAGTAATTAAGGGATGTGCTGTGGGGCCGATTAGGCTGCAAGTCACAGCGGCCGGAGCCCAATCGCGGCGAGCCCGTCGCGGTCTGTGCCGCCTGCGCTCGGCTCTACAATGGGATCATTGACTATTTATTTACTTCGCACAACAACTCTGCTGTTTACTTAATTATAGGAGCTTTTCAGTTACCAACCCCCAACAGCCCGAGCTCCATCTCTTCGAGCCCACTCCACCCCAACCCCCGTCGTCGTTTCGATAACCAGGGCTCCGTGGTTGATAGATGAAACGGGGCAACGCCTGAGCATCCTTGGGGG
>VXBZ01000673.1:158372-182022 GCA_013399135.1 Heliornis fulica | reverse complement strand
CCCCCCCCCCCCCGCCTTTTCTAACTCCCATGTTACATTCAGTGCTCCTCATGCTTACCAGTAACACTACTGGCACCCCAATGCTGGATGAAGGGTACACTCCCTCTTCTGCATGGAGAAAGGATTCTTTGGAGGATCTGATCTTTCTCCACTCATCGTTGAGAGAAGGGCCCAGAGCTGGATGCTGGGATAATGAATGGCTGGCAAGGGTGAGGGTTCCCACCACCAGCCATTCCTCGGGGGCTCCAGGAGAGCCTGGGCGGGATGGGGGGGCAACCCCTGCAGCAGCCTGGGGTCAGAGAGCCCTGAAAGGGCTGCATTTATCCCCTGCTTTACTTTGGATGCCAAACACATGACAGAATCAGCTTATAGAGCAGTATTAATTTGGATAACTGAAGGGATTTTTATCTCGAGTGATACCTACCTCCTTCTGACCACCTATCTCACGCTCTTCTTCTTGGAAATAACTAGCAGCTGTGAGTTTCACATATCAGTCATTTGACAGCATCAAACCTATCTCCAGCCCCAGCATGACTCTTGCTCACTTGTAGGCACTGCTTTCGTTTTGCTCAAGTGCTGTCCTAGGGGAAAAGAGAAAAAGACGTTGCTGTTTCACCCCCCCAACACCTCTCCCTACACGTTAGTTCCTTTAACCCGGACTGCTGTCTTGTTTGTCTACTCGGCTATGTAAACAGGGGTGATCTTTCCTCATAGGGGAGTGTGCTTGTGACACCTCCTTGAACACAAAGGAGTCACAGTGAAGCACTTCTTTATCCACAGACAGTATCAAATGGTGTGAAGGAGCAAGAAGCCAAGGTGATTAGGGAGCTTGAACAAGCCGGTGTGTAAATAACTCTGGCAGAGGGCCCAAAGGAAGGGGAGCACTATTTGCCTGGTAATGAACAAATGGTGCTATTTCCTGAAGGGAAAATATTTTTCTACTATATTGTGCTTTCCCTACCAAAAGAAAAAGAAAGAAAGAAAAAAAGTTAATTTCTTAACATAAAGCATTTCCAGATGCAGAACTAACATGCTCTGTGCATCAACAGCTCAGTAATAGCATGCCATCTCTTCACCTTGGACCAGGGCAGGAAAAAAAATGAAAAAAGCAGAATTTTCTGAAATTATGCCTGGGAGCATTTGTTAAAGCCCATGACTTCCGGGGAAAAATTTTTAAATAAAATTTGAATATTTTTACTTGTTTCTATTTTTTCACTGCTAGTCAGCAAGCTGAAAGGGGAAATCTATGATACTGTCCAGAATTGATCATATGCACTTCTCATGTGAGAGAAATGAACGCTGTAAGTGCTATAGCCGGGTTCTCTTTGATCACCCCTTTTAAAACCACAACCTGATCAAGTTTTTGAAAGACCCTTACTTTTAGGCATTTTGAAAAACTATTTTGACTTGCTAAGAAGTGGGTCGTGCTTTTGGGCACTGGTTATTTCTCTTTAAAATAAACAACAAAAAAGAAATACTTCCAATGTGTTTGTATACTGTACTCAGCTCTCTCCCCATCCTTGCCCCACTTTTCCTAGAAGACCTGAAGAGCCTGCCAAAGACATGGCATGATTTAACAACTTTAGCGTTATATATAACCTGAGCAATTAAGTGACTTAATTTTCTAAAAGCTTACCTAATTATATCTCCGTTAGACCTGATAGCCTTTAGTGTAGCATTCTTCTCAAATAGGCAACTTTCCATTTTGCATCATCTTCCAATGCAAAGAAATTTGGATTGCTTCATGTGTGGAGCATTTCAGGTGCAGACCAGAGAGAGAAAGAGGGACTGACCACTCTTGGTAGTATAGTGGCAGCTTGGAAATGGGAAAAGCAAATATCTTGGCATTTCAAAATGGCAGAGAGCACTTTGGATAAGGGAAATTACGTTAACTAGCTCTCAGATACTTAGAATTTGTCCATATTATCCTGTGGCCTTTACTTTTTTAGCATATGCCATGGGAACCTTCCTAACCACATTAGTTGCCCTCCTGGTTTTGCATCTCGAGAATCTTTCCACAGGCTAGCACCCTGAGCATCCTGCAGGCACTTTCCTTCCCAAGTGATCCAGAGGGAAGTGTGCCACCTACTGAAGGACCTCGTCCACTTTCTGTATGCCTGGGACTTCAGTTCCTTCCCATTCCTGGACCTTCCAGGCCTTCACACTACTGATTTGAATGAGTCCTTGGTTTATGAAAGTTGGTAAACTTGATGATTGGAAGGTTGTGAAGATGGACATGAGCAAATGCAATCCAGGCCACACGTGTAATTCACATGTAAGCCATGTAATTTGAGATAAAAATAAATCCTCTCTCTGAAAGCATGTGTGTTACCCCTACATGGCCACTTTTGCCAAATGTGGAATAAATATCAAGAATTGACTCTAACACTGTAAGAAAAGATTAGATTTGGGGATAATCAGTACAACACACAGATGTGTGGGCAATATTGACATAGATAGTGTTTGCAGTTTTGGTAGCAATTAAGGTTTTTTAACAAATGAGTGCACAACTTCCCTTACTGCCAGACAGTAGTTACCTTCAGTAGTGCATTTTCTTCAGTTCATCACTTGGTTGAATGAGCTCAAAGGAAACCTTACCCAGTTGTTGTCATAACCTGTTTGACACACCTAGAAAGCATCCTTCAGTTACCTGTGTCTCATGCCGCCGAGCTATTCATGCCTACCAATGCAGCAGTTTTGCTATCCAGAAAAGTTGAAGCAGATGTCAGTGTTGTTTTAACTGCTGGAGTAATGGTTCACAAGTAAATATTTCAACAATTGCTTTTATGAAAATCTGGAACTGGGTAACTGAAAATCTTTCGGCTTTGAGCCTCATCAGAGCCTTTCACTTTGGAATCGGTGATTTAAATTCTGTTCATGTGCATTACAGTAGGTAAAACATCTAAAATTCTCTTTCACTAAAATTAACAGATAATATCATGTCTCTAAAGCTTATCACATTTCTGCAATTGGCTTATTTGTTCCTAAGAAATATTCTCAAAGATTCTCATGAAGAATTTCATCAAAACTTCAGCTGAAAAATAAAGAAATACTATGTTTTGTATGTATCTTGATGTTTTTACACTTTAAAAATGTGTATAATGAAAGTTTGAAGTGTTTCTACCAGTTTTATTACAGTCTTGCTGAGCTTGTCATATGGTACACTAAAATCCCTGTAAAACCTGGAACTGTACCGCTCAAGGTTTCACATAGGAGAGATAGAAGGGAAATAAATTTCATTGCAGGAAGCACAAAAGAGGGAGAAATTTAACTCTAACTTGCCATGACAAACACGGCATTTGTACTACCCTTCACAAAGAAAAAAAAAAAAAGGTTCTGTAGAACTATCATCTCAGTGTTCTGCGCTGGCCAAGACAGTAGAGCAATTATTGGGTGTTATTCAGAAACAAAGGAGATTAAAAAGGCTACAGAGGCCTAGAAATCTATAGAGAGGCTCATACGAAATACACTTCTGTCCATTTTCTGCCCACCGTGCCTACAATGGGAAAACTCTGCTGGCTGGATACTCGGGCAGTCTGGCAGGGCATGAGCCAGGGCCACTGCTGCAGCGGCCCCTGCTTTGGGAGTGGGTTTTGCCGAGCTGCGAATCACTCCTTGAGCTCCTTGCCCTTCCCTTCGCAAGGCACACTTGCCAGCCACGGGGCTCGGGCGCAGGAAGGGTGGCTGTCCCTTCAGCAGTGCCTATTAAATTATTAATCCGAGGACAGTGTGAGCCAGAAGCAAACATTCACTGATAGTTTCAAAATCTAAAAGCTAATAGGGTGCCTTCCCTCCTTCAAAGAAGGCTACCGGGTAGTGGGTATAGAGCAAGCCAAAAGAACCACTTCTTGTCATGGCCCACAGGTAAACCATGGGCCCGGGGCAGAAGAATGCTGTGGGCTGCGTATGTGTTCAAACTGGCATCTGCCTCATTCGCTGTGCATTTTTCCATTATCAGCTGTTAAAGCCACGGCCCATTTGCACACAGATGCTCAGGGGCTCAGTCCCTAAACCCCTCACTGTCTGGCAGAAGTGGGTGTATTGCAGAAGAGATACAGCAGAGGAAAAGAGGAAATTCTTTCCCTAAGCGATGTAACTGGCCACACTTTGAGGACAATCAATCACACTGAGCTTTCATCTGGCTGCAGTAGTGGCAGCTCCTATTTTCCTACTCTTTTTTGGGGGGGACACGGGTGTGTCAGTCACAGTTAACTTCTCTTTCTGCAAATGTGTGACTACTTTTGGGCTTCTTCATGATTTTCAGTTTCAAAAACTATATGGAGAAGCATTCAATGAAAATTTCAGTTCATCCCTGAGCTGTTTTTCTTCTTCATAATGGAAGAGACATGGCAGAGCACATTATATTTTCTGTTTTGAAAACAGAAATGCATTAAAAGATCTCCAGCAGGATACTGATTTGTCATGATGTAACCAATTCTAATAGCTAAAAGATCAATATAAACCCTATTCTCTAAATACCACAAGTTTATAAATGTGAAATGCCCAGACAGAAAACTTTGTATTAACTGATTTTTTAACTTCTAATATTTTTGAGGTGTTGTCAGCCCAATTAGGTTTTCAGCATATGTTTCAGAATCCATATACCATTCATCTGAAGGAAAGAGATGTGAAGGGCATGTGAGTCATTAGTCACAGTCAGGAAACGCGTTTCTGAAAAATTAATACATGACCAGTTGCCAGTAAGTAGCAATCTGCTTCATGCACGAACAAAGTATGTTATAAAGCTACATATTTTAATGATAGTCTTTAAATGTTAAAATTGTAAACTGTAATGGAAACAACATTTCTCTAATGGAATATTTAATATCACTTAAGACCCACTAAGGACCGCACAATGGTTCTTGCATCAATGGGAGCTGGGAAAAGTGCATGGAGTCAGTACGGTGCAGTAAAGCCTGCAGTCAAGCTGGCACATAAAGGCATAGTTACTGTTAAGTGTGGGAATAAACCTGGTGATTTCAGTGATGTTCTCATGGGCGTCAGGTTAAACAAATACTTAAGTGTCCTGGGCTTCACAATCCCACGCCCTCTATCCTCTCTCACGGAGAGTGACACTTCTTACGCACCTCTTGGAGAGGTACGATTTGGCTCAACTCAGTGCGCTGGCACACACAGCTTCCCGGCCCCTGTGACATGGAGGTATGCACGTATCACGGTTTTCTTGCTTTCTGGGAATTACTGGGTTTTCCCCATGCGTGAACACTACTGAACACAGACAGGTTGCATTCGCGAGAGGTGGTTCAGTAACGATTTTAATTGTGGTCACAGTATCATGAGGAGCCATGGAGATGGGAAAAAAAAAAAAAGGAGTCAAATTGTCTTTTTGGGCAAATAGGACATTGACATACTCTTTCAAAATAATTTTTTACCCTAAACCTAAGAACTGTAATGGCCAATGTAATAACAGTATTTGTTAAGGAAGAAGCTTTTTCAGCTGGGGAAAGTCAGTTGCTGGATGACAACAAGCGTAAGTAGAGATTAATTCCTAGTCTTACAGCACAGCCATCGGCATTCCTTCCTTAAGGTCCCTGGACCATAGAAACAACTAAAAGAGCAAATCAGAAGTTCTGTGGCATCTTCGTTTGAACTGTAATTATATTTCAACAATCCAGATGTTTTTTAAACTACAGAAAATTTGGCAGCAGTTCACCTTGTGTGCAATGAGCAATGAGTCTCCCTCACTACCATATGATAAATTAAAGACCATTTTTTGGTCTTATTTTCTGTACCACAGGTAAGTGTAAATGTTTGTTTGTTAAATAGGTTAAATGTTTTTCCTTCAAAATTTCAAAATTGCATCTTCTGATCTTACGTTTCAGAGCAAAAGGCAAAATATGGCTAGAGACAGTTCATGATGTATGCAGTAGATGTTCTTGAAATGTAAATTTACTTAGATTGGGTAAAAAGAGTAAAATGCAAAAAATATCATAGCAGCCAGATACAGTAAGAAAGAGGGAGATGTTGGTGGAGGGGGGAATCACTGAATCCATCGGGTCAGATATATTGCTTCCGACAAATGAAAGGAAACAAAAGTAGTATAGACTGCTACAGGAGATAACAGACAGATGAGAATAGGTGGCTGTGTAAGCCTGTCCGACAGATCTGCTAGTCCTCTGCAGTGCGTGTCCTCCAGTATCATCCCAAGAGGGCTTCAGCGGTGGGAGAGGCATTACCCATTTGGTTGAACATGACAAGCTACCGCTTGCACGCTGGGTGCCATTCGCGCTGCCACAGCTGAAGGAAGAGCAGCATTTGAGGAGAGCAGAACAAAGGCCCAAGTCTCGAGGAAACAGAAAGTTTCGAGCTTGGCTTCAGTGAAGTGCTGTTAGTGCAATCAAGGATAAAACCCCTTTCAGATTAAAGAAATAGTTGTTGCAACAAATGAGGTAGCTGTTGACCTAAACTTGTGTGCAATTTGGGACCTTACGCTGTCTCGGACTGCCTAACTGACTTACAGTGCAGTACTTAAAAGATTTCTATTTCCCTTATCTGTCTCTCCAAGGCTCCAGGAGACAGGGCAGCAGCTGGAAACGGTGCGAGCAATAATGTGCTTGCAATGGAGGCTGGAGAACTTGAGCAGTGCAGGCAAGGGCAAAACTGGCTTTTTCAGCACCTGCAACTGATCTGGACTCAAGATGAAAACACTTGTCAAACTGCACTCTGTGTGTCCTCATCCAGTACACTCCTTCTTCAACAAAGCTAAACAGAGATCTCAGACTTACCACGGCTGGGCCATCTGAGCCTTCACAATCTTTTTCTGAAGCAGTTAAATAACCACCATATCTCTGCAGACATTCTGTAAGAAACAGATCCATCTACAAGACTGGAAATAAATAAAAATGTATTAATTTGCATTTTCAGAACAAACATTTCTAAAACTTGTGTTTTGTTTTTTTTTCCTGAAGAAGTGCCTGACAGATGGTTTGAGTGCGGAGTGGTGAGGCACTCACACAGTACCAATTTCCTCATGTTCTGTCAGCTTTTTGCAGTTTCTGTTGCACACATTAAACATCGAGAGCACTTCTCCATCATAAACTTCAACTTTACCTTTTAATGTATAAGAAAAAAAAACCTTTCAGATGCCCCATATTGATGGCGCTGTAATGATACCACTTGAATTATTGGTCTCCATCATTCGAAGTGCGGTGCATATATAGACTACTTCATTACTTGGGAAGAGACAATAAAATAGCACCAACCATTTGAAACCTATTAATCTGGAGAGCACCATTAGCATACACAAAACTTTATTGTTGCCAAATTAAATCCATTATAAGTATCCAATCAGGTTACTAACAGACCAACTAAAGAGTTATCTGCACGAATAACCATACTGCTTGATGTAACACTTTCTGTGTTGGTGTACATTAGTCTGGGTTTCAGTGTGCAGTACTGTTATTTATCACACGGATAAACTGACTTTTATAACATGCAAAACACCTAAACAACTTATGAAAGGACAGTTAGAATGTTTTCATAGGTTCTGTCTTTTTTTTCCCTCTTTAAGGGCTACAAGACATTTTCTTACTACAAGACAGTCAGATAATCCTTGATCGCCGTAAGACTTAACTACATATTTTTGCCTTCAGATTTTAAAGGATTTGGGTTAAAGAAAGCAGCAATGAAGATGAAACATAAAATATTTGAAAAAGTAGGATGTTAACTGGATGCTAAATGGATATTGTACAAGGGGAAATGGTTCCAAGGTGGAACACAGAAAGTTCAATCTTAATATAAGGAGGAACTTTTTCACTGTGAGGGTGATGGATTACTGGAACAGGCTGCCCAGAGAGGTTGTGGAGTCTCCTTCTCTGGAGACATTCCAGACCAATCTGGATGTGTTCCTGAGTGATTTAATCTAGGTGATCCTGCTCAGGCAGGGGGTTTGGACTAGATGATATTTCAAGGTCCCTTCCAACTCCTAATGATCTGTGATTCTGTGGTTCTATGATTCCAGGTGACAAGATGATTGTGTCCTCACTGTTCCCCTGGAGCCATAGCCCTGCTAGCACTGACTGAATGTGTGGGCCCTAGTTTGTTGGGACAGACTGGGATTCAGACTTCTCAAAAAAGACTTTGGATATTCTAAAGGAACAGAATAAAGTCAGAGATTTACTAGAGAGAATTTTAAGAAGAAAGGTAATTTTTTACCTATTTAGCAGAAATATGTATTTTTATCTTTCTAAGGACAGAGATACAGTTTTCATATCTGTTGACTACTTTAAAAGCCTGCTATTTCTTCTACATATACCAACTCCTGCATATGTGTCAAGGTAACGCATGCTAAAATGTAGGATTCTTGAGGTTCTCCTGAAGATTTTGCCAACATTGACTGTGTCTTTGTGGCAACCCTTGCTGTGGTGTGGGACTGCCTCTAAACAGATTATTCTTCCAGGCCTTCTGTATAAGCAAGAAAATCACAGAATCACAGAATTGTAGGGGTTGGAAGGGACCTCGAGAGATTATTGAGTCCAACTCCAAATGAGGCCTTTTCTACAGAAGGGAAGTTGAAGCTAAAAGATTAAGACTTCACTTTGTGCTGGCAGGCAAGAAAATCAGGAGGAGCAGACCTCCCTGGTGCTTTCCTACAGAGTGGCTGCGATTTCTTCCTTTTTTGTGCATTTCCACCACAGATGGATGGGGTTTGTATATAGAACGACAAGTGGAATCAAGGACTTGACCCCATTTATCAGAAGTCAGATGTCAAAAAATGGCTGTGATTTTCAGCATGCCTCCCATGCATACAGATTTACATTGTTATTTCTCTTCCTAGAGCTAGGTTTTCACAGGGACAAAGATGGGATGTGTTGCTTGAAAGGAAGGGGAGATTTCTGTCACTGCTCTGGACTTTCCTCACGTGATTGGGGAGAAATATGGTAGGCTCTGCATCAGTTTTAATGATCCCCCAGTCTCAGTCTGGAATCTTACTCCAGAGGAAATAGGGGCAAGGAAAAATAACAAATACCCATGGTCCCAGGACATCAGGGGTCCACAGGAATAAAGTAAGTCACAGCACCAATGGGCTGGTGTGGGAAGGAAAGAACTGCACCACTTTCGTTTGCCAGCTGCTCCCATTTTTCTGGTATCAGCTGCATCTTGGTGCTCAGTACAGAGTTAGGTCTTTTTTTTCCTATGGCTGTTGCATTTTTCCCCTGAAGTAAGAGGTTATATGGCTAGATCCTTTCTGATAAACTGATGGGGTAATAACTTATATACCCGAATCAGGTTAGTTGACAGTAAAGATACATGGGATGTGTTGTTTGAAGGACATGAATAGTTGTTGCTGTTGTTCAGCCTGAAATAACTTCGCATTCCTGAATGCAATATGAAAAGTTGCCAAGAAAAGTAGACTATCACAGCTGAATGTGTTATAAGATTGACAATAAGATACACCTAGTACTTCAAGCTAGCCTCTTACCACTTTTTCCAAGGTTCAGTCATAACAATCATTCTTTTCAAAGTCAGATTGTTTTGTGTAATCTTCCTATGTGGCATGACTCAGTTGCTTATAAGTCTTTGAAATTCAAGAAGGGAAGAATCCAAAGGAACCAGAAGCAAATTCTACTGAATTTTAAATCTCAGGGCATCTCTCAGACTTACTCTTTTTTTTCTCCTTACAATGTGGGTAAATCATTTTAATTTGAGGATAAGAGATGTAGCTTTCTCCTGCAAAAGTAATACAAATCCAAAACAGGCCCAAATGAGCTTTCATAAGGTTCTCAGTAGAGAGTCTTTCTTAAAGACTGTTTTCTCTGCTAACAATCTTTCATGTGCTCAGGAAAGTCACATGTGCCCATCCAGCGAGAAAATGAGTGGAATTAAGAAATCAAAAAAAGGAAAATTGAATTCAGGAAAATGTTTTTTTTAATAGTCTCAAAATTATTTGCAAATATTTATTCAAATGCTTGAATTTTTTTGCCCTGCAAGGTGCTTTGGGGAAGAGGGAAGGATTGCATTCACAGAACTGCAGCAGGAATAACAGAGGTTTGCCCTGCATCCTTCTTCCCCTTCCTCCACCTTTTAAAATGAATAATTTGAGGGTCAAAATGCTTATCCAGTGCATGAGAAACACGAGTTCAGTTATTTGCCTGAGAGACGAAGCTAACTACAGGGCCTGTAAGTCATGGGTATACGTGGCTGAGGCAGCGAGTAGATTCAAACTTGCTTTCCCACTATCTTGATGCGAGAGCCTTTATGGTTAAGCTATAGGGTGGTTGAATTTTCTACTGCTGACAGCTTTTCTGTCATATAAAACAAGCTGTCAGCAGCCAAGGTCACAGTAAGCCCTCAGTCTTCAGAGATGAAACCTGAATGCCAATCTTCAAAATAAAGAGCATTTTATTATTTAGACAAAATACACAGTCACAAAAAAATAATTAAAAGAACCCCTCCCCACCCAAACATATCCTCTAGTATGCTGGAGAGGATAAAAAATAGCAGCAACAGATTTTAGTCTGTTCTGCTACTGGGAAGAACTGCGCCAAACTTTCTCCTATGCTTGGTGTTGATCACTTCAACCTCTGGATAATTCAGAGAAAAAGAGCTCATCCTCCAGCTACTTGTGTCCACCCTTCCCTCTGCTCTCCCTCAGCCATACTTCCTACAATACCACGTTACAGGCCAAACAAAAAAGGTTTTTCACATTGAAGTTATTTCTGTATCTCCTTGCAGGCCAACAGTTAGATGGCAATTCGCTGTCCAGTTGCAGCCATAGACCTCTCGCTTTGGACTCTAGGAACTGGGAGAACTATGCAAAATGGGAGAGCAGGACTTGAATGTTGTCATCCCCATTAAGAGACAAGATGCAGTGTGCTATCAAAAGTAAGAAACATCTTGGGAACACCACCCAGTATACACAAGGGAAAAAACAGTGTTAATCAGACTGCTAGAATTGAGAGCAGAATAATTTTATTTAACTGAACCGTATTCAAATATTTAACAAATCTGCATGTAGACACTGTTGGGACAGCCAGTACAAAATGAAACTTTCATGTATTCAAAAGATGAGTAGATGAAGTGCTCAGGGATATGCTTGAGGGGAGGACAGGTACAGTTGGACCTGATGATCTTAATGGTCTTTTACAATCTCGTGATTCTGTGAAATGTGTTACATGTGTTATACTGCCATATGTAATACACTGTCATGGGTGAAAAACCCCAAAGCACCTGGAATAACAACACTCACATCAGTCAACTACGGAGCAGCAACGATGCTGAGGCACATTTCTGTGTCCTGCAGGAAACACATTCATAGCTACAACATCCACAGAGCTTAGTGAGCCTAAAAGCTGTGTTCCTCACCTCTTATGTACTTCATCTGCCATCCAGGGCTTTTGACTTCTTCATTTGTGGGACACACTTTTGATTTCTGCAGCATCTCCAGTTTGCTGACCTATCTGTGTGTGAAGAAGCATAATTGCCCTGATTTTCCTGGGTTTGACTGAAAGCTGTGACAACGGTGTGCAAATAAAGTGCTTCCTTTTCCCAGGTAAGCCTCAAATGCTACAGAAGAATATAAGAATAAAAATGGCCCCTTGCTCCTGAGCAGTGGTCCTTTCAGCCCAATATTTCTCTCTCCATCTGCATAAGGAGGAAATACAATTTTTTGAGAGGCAAGCATTTTCCTGACATTTACTACCTGGTTTGTAAAGTAGTAATTTTAAAGTGCATTTTAAACTGCTGTTCTAGTTTCATTGACTGTCTTTTAGTTTTCATATTGTGTCATCTTCATGATTTCAATCACGTATCCCTCAACTGAGAATTCCCAGATTTTTTTAGTCTCTTATGAGTCAAATACTTTTTCTCTGTTTTTTTTTAAACATTTTAGCTGCTTTCTCTGTAACTTTTCTGATTTCTCCCTGTCTTCTTGAGCTGTGGTGACTGGAGCAGCATACAGCACCTACAAAGTGAGTGCACTGACATCATAAAAAACAGCAATGTGTTTCCTGTCTTGTTCTCAACACCCTTCCTGATGATGTCCAACCTTTTACTGTCTTTTTTGGATGCCACCCCAGATTGAACTGATGAGTTCAAGGAACTATCAGTGGTAATTCAAATACCTTTTCTCTGAGGTAAAACTTTTCAGGTGACATTGTGCAGATATGAAATTTAATTTTCCATAGAGTCTGCACTGGACACCCACTTGCCTGCTCACCCAACCTGGCAAATTGTTTCTGGTGTTCCTTATTAATAATATTGCATTTAATTGTCCAAAGAGAAGTCCTGGATGATTCACTGCACACATCCTACTTCATGTCACCAATGAAAGTGTTGAATCAAACCAATTAAATCACCAAACCCTGGCAAGTGACCCCACTCTTAGTAGTGATCACCAAACTCATTTGCTGAAACTTTCCACCAGCTTTCAGTCCATAAAAGAACATCTCCTCCATCCTCATGGAAAATTATCTGTTGAAGTAAGTACTGATGCAAAATCATGTCAAAGATCTTTTGAAAATAAAAAAATGTTAAGTTCCTTGAAAACTATTTGATTACGAGGTGATTGAGATGGATGGCGTTTCTTTTTTACAAGAAGCCATGCTGACTTCCCAACAGGTGATATTTATCCATGTGATCCAGTATTTTAGTCTCAAAGATATACTCTGTATACTCCAATGGAAGGTATACTCCACAATGTCTACTGGAATGGATAATTTATTGCTCTCTATTTCTCCAGATCTCATTTGCAGTCCCCTCTGCAGGTGAAAGTTTCACTGGCAGTCTGGTGCAGTGGCCGACTCTATAGATGTCTGAGACAACTTGGCCAGCAGTTCGGCCATTTGACATTTGAGTTCCTTCAAAATACTGGTTGAATGCCAACCTGCCCCAATGACTTCCTGATATTTAATTTATCTATTTGGTTTAATTTACTTTGAATCCCTATTCTTGCAGCTGAAGGAAATGGGAACAGAGACTTGAAATAACTCAGGTTTGTTCCAGCCACTGGGCCAAAGCAGTAGTGATATGCTAAAAGGAAATCTGTGGAAAGAAAATAAGGTCTAGTGGTTCTATCCAGCTATTCACAAGTGATCTATATTGTGCTAAAGTCACTGGAGAGAGTAGCGACAGCAATCATAAAGGTAATAGCGAGGCATCTTTTGATTTGCACATCTGTCATAGTAGTGCCAACCGACTTACGATGATAAACTGGAGCTAAATTAAGAATGATCAGGGAACCCCATTCGCGTTACTGAAGCATCATACAGTAAGTGCAAGAGACAGGTGGCATAAGTGCTAAAACAAGGATGGAGAGTATGTGCTGCAGGGAATCAATCTACTGCATTAACGGCTAATGGCACACTCAGTGTTTATCCATTATTTATCACATAAATGAGTATGTGCTGTCTAGACTGCAGAGGTGCTTTCATAACAGAGTGACACTGATTACTGAAAATTAAAAAATGAGAACTAATCTTAATAAATTAATTGAAGATTAGCAAAGAGTAACAAACTCCACTTGATATATCTGTTCACCCAGTAACACTGGCTTTTGTTTTGGTTTTATGAAAAGTATTTGATTCATCACTATAATTTTAGAGTTTGCCAAATACTGAAATACCTAGAAGAAAAGCAGAGGACTTAGGATGCAATCACTTCCTGCCTCTATTGCGTACGTTCATTTCATAGAATCATAGAATTTTAAGGCTGGAAATGACCCCTAAGATCATCTGGTCCAACCATTAGCCCACCGCCACCAAGTCTACCCTTAGACCATGTCCTCAAGCACTGCATCTACCCGACTTTTAAACACCTCAAGAGATGGGGACTCAACCACCTCCCTGGGTAGACTGTTCCAGTGCTTGATGACTCTCTCAGTAAAGAAGTTCTTTCTAATATCCAACCTAAATTTTCCCTGGCGCAGCTTGAGGCCATTACCTCGAGTTCTGTCGCCTGTTACTGGGGAGAAGAGACCAACCCCCACCTCACTGCAACCTCCTTTCAGGTAGTTGTAGAGAGCAATAAGGTCTCCCCTCAGTCTCCTCTTCTCCAAACTAAACAACCCCAGCTCCCTCAGCCGCTCCTCGTAGGGCCTGTTCTCCAGACCCTTCACCATCCTCGTTGCCCTTCTCTGGACACACTCCAGAACCTCAACATCCTTCTTGAAGTGAGGGGCCCAAAACTGAACACAGTACATGCTTTCATTCTGAGATGCTTTTTGTTTCACTTTTAATATTTTGCTAATTCATTTCTTTTCAACTTACTGACACATAGTGAAAACTATGAATATCTGCTCATCATCATGAGATGATGTTGCTCAAAATGTATTGTGGTATCAGCTGTGGCACAGAAATTACGCTCTATGCACAGGTTCTAATGCTTTAATGATGCCAGAACACTGGCTTTGAATAAATAAGCTCCATGAGCTCAGCCTTGATCATGTGTCATTATCAGAAATAGTGTGGCCAGCAGGTCTGGGGAGGTGATTGTGTCCCTGTACTCAGCACTGGTGAGGCTGCACCTGCCCCAGCTCTGGGCCCCACACTACAAGAAGGACATTGAGGTCCTGGAACATGTTCAGAGAAGGGAGCCAGACTTGTGAAGGGGCTGGAGGGAAAATCTGACGAGAAGCAGCTGAGGGAGCTGGGGTTGTTTCATCTGGAAAAGAGAAGGCTGAGGGGAGACCTTATCACTGCCTATAATTTTCTGACAGGAGGTTGTGGAGAGGTGTGTGATGGACTGTTCAGCCAAGTGACAGGTGATAGGACAAGGGGAAATGGCCTTAAGATGCACCAGGGCAGGTTCAGATTAGGTGTTAGGAATACATTCTTCACTGAAAGCGTTGTTGGGATGTGGGACAGGCTGCCCAGGGAGGTGGTTGAGTCACCATCCCTGGATGTATTTAAAAGATGGGCAGATGAGGTTCTCAGGGACATGGTTTAGGAGGACAGGTGTGGTTTGACTCAATGATCTAGGTCTTTTCCAACCTAGTCATTCTGTGATTCTGTGATCACTGAAGCTGTATCATTACATTCAGATGAAGAAGGCTCTAATTTTCACCTCAGACCTGATGAAAGTGTTAGAACTGGATGCAGGTTTAAATGGTTACTTTAATCGGGGCACAGTTTACAGACTAATTCTAACAAAAGTAGTACAAGGTTATTTAGGCATGCTAATTTATCCATGAAAGATAGAAGAACTATATCAAATAAGTGGGAAAGATGTAGTGCTTAAGTGTCAGTATATTAGATGTCTTAAAAAGATGATTTCTACATGAAGGTGATTCAATTCAGTAGTTTGCACTCACCTGCATCACACCCTATCCTCATCACAGACCAGTATTTCAGGAGACACTGATTACATGGCAATTAGTAAGGTGTTAGCTAGGCATGTTAACTTTGAAAGTCATGGATTTCTTCTAAATCTATCATACTCTGCTCAGTTCTGTCTTAAGCAGCAAGCTGTTGTCCCAAAGTGAATACCTTACCAGGACCATAGACATACTAAGATATATTTTCAGTGACAAGGTGAAAAATACGAAATTTCCTCAGCTTCCATCAGAAATGTCTGAAATTTAAAAAATCCCTCCCTCTGATCACGTCTGGAAATATTCATAACATCAGTTACTCTGATAAGAAGGACTTTTATTATAGGACCCAACAACAACCAACCAACCAAAAAACAAACAACAACAACAACAACAAAAAACCTCAAACATTGGACTGCTTAGGTTCAGAAAACATAAAGAGAGAGGACAGTTTTATGATTAATCTAAACCAGCCAAAATTAAATTGAGTCCTCCAAGGATTTAGATTGGGTTCTGAAACCCAGTGTGCCATCTGGGCTGCTCATAAATGATAAAGCTGCTAGGTCAGTGGCTGCATTAGTACATGCAAGACTTAAAGATGCTTGAAAATAGGCTGTGTTTTTTTGCAAACTGTTCACAAACAGGACTTCTTCCACCTCCATTCACATGAATATTTTGGCAAAAAATTGAAGTTTCATGCATTTTCAATTACCCTTAGCAATTGCCATTTACTAGATTTAACTAGTCAGTTTTACCAGCTAATATACTCCAAAAAGGCATCTAAAGTATTTCAAAAGTATCCTTATTATCATATTTATGTTCTCCAAGATTACTTCCAGCAAAGACATCTTAATTCAGCCTCTTCTGTTTTATTTGAACGTGCTTCATTAGCTAGTAATTGTACTGCTAAGCCTTGTAATGACGCTGCTTCACATCTGCTTAAACTGCAGTCTCTTCACAACACAGTTGTGTTCCTTCTGTAAACAGAAAACAACAGCAGAGTGACTTGTGGTTAGTCCATTCAGTTACTGAATCTGAGATTTGGGAGAAGGAGGCGTGGCAGACAAATTTTTCCCATGGATATTAAGTACTAGCTTTTCTTTGCAAACACCCATTCTTTCAGGGTGTTCTCTGCAGTGGTTATCATTCTCTTGCAGCAGTGCTGTCATTCAGGAAAGCAAGAGCTGTGCTGGTTCTATTCACCTAAAAAGACATTCCTGTGATGTAGCTGTCTCAAAATATTTGGGTTTTAATTTTGTTCCAGCGAGTGGGTAGCAAGAATCATAATACACAAAAAGGTAGTTGTGAGAAAGTTCAAAGTCACTTCAACATGTTCATTTACTCACACATTCATTTGTGGTGATTTATCTATGAGCTCAAATGTACAGTAGTGTACAGCAGGTTTATTTCTGCAGGTTGATTGAGACCTCCTGCTTCTCCTGACTCTTCTCCTTTAAAGCATAATATCATTCTATCCTCTGCAATCAATCTCAAATGATCATCAGGGTATAAAAATATACAAAGCTGAACAAACAGTAGAGAAAGTTATTCACGGTTGTTTCCCTAAACCCAGTGTTCAATTCAGTTTTGTACCACTCCAAAATGTGTGTAAATGTGTGTTTGTCTCCCTTTTCACCTACATCTTCAGGACTCAATTGTGGATGTTTTTTTTTCAAGCTGATTTTAAAAGATCTTTTAGTTATGGAAATATAGACACAGATCAGATAAATGAGGAAATTACAGGAGTAGTTTTCTGTCTTCTACATCCGCAGTGGCTTTGTGTTTCTAAGATCGAGATCTGAAAGGGGGCAAGAAGAATGTAAATGAGGTTTAATGATTTAATCCATCAGCATACCCATGGACTGAAGTAAAAAGAGAGAAGGCAGGAAAAAGAAAGAATATTCTGGAGACACAAAGATACCTTACCTGAAGATTTCTTGTTCATGTTCTACTTTTCCAGAATGTGAGTCAGCTTTGACTAAACATTTTTTTGATACATGGAACAAGAACACCAAACCAAACCAAACAAAAAGCATCACTATCCAGGAAAACTGCATCCATCTGTAGTGCAATATCAGCAAAGTATGGTGGAGACCTCCTGCCATTGTTAGCCCAGAGATATGTGAGCCTTCAGCAGCAGATTGTGTCCCACGGAAAGATGCATACTGAAAACAACTGTTTCTCTGAGTTGTGGAGAAGACATTTTGAGGAAGAGCACTGGAATAAAAAATTAGACAGAATAACAGCTTCTAGCTGGTGATGGAAAGAGCCTGGTTACTGCTGTATTGTCTTGCAGATAGTAAGAAGCCAGAAGCATGGCATTCTGCTGAGAGTCACTCCTACCAGGAGAGGAGGAGTTGGCAAGGATAAGTATCCCTTGCAGGGGGGCTGGCAGATGACAGTAGGCACCTCCAGGTTTGCTTGGCAGCCCAAATGCAATGCAAGCTTCTGCAAAGTCATCACAGCCAAGCTAGTTTTAAAAAAAAACTGACTATGCCAAGTCTTTGAGATGGATATTTCGTTACTGTTGTCCTTGCTAGCTGATGTCATCTCTCTGCTACTGAATGAAATGTCCACTCTATTCTGGCTTTTGTATTAGATACATATTGCTGTTTGCCTTTGACCAGTTAAACCTCATTGAAGCTGAACCAGAAAATTATTCACCCATTCACCAGTTCACACTATTTTCCAGTGCTGCCCATGGAAGTTATTGTCACAGAAAAGAATCTGCTGCTTGTTTAGAAAAACTGCAGTATATTTTTTATATCTCAGGTTTCCATAGAAGTCCAAGATGCAACTGGGTGAAGTATAATTGCATATTTATAATTTTGAAATAAATGAAGAAATAGTTCTTGCTGAAATTAGCTTTCAGTCAGCACACAAGACATGAAGATTTCCTAGGCAGTTTTCTGAATGAGAATTTGGGGTAAAGACAGACAACTAATTCTGCAACTTTTGATCAGTGATTTAGGGGTAGAGATTTGTTTAGATTCAATTCCTAAACTGCACATGTGAAGACTTGTGGTAGGTTTGCAACGTGGCTTCTTTAAGAAGCAGCTAGAAAGTTTAAGGGTCCAACAAAGCAAATACCAACTGTGCTCCCAAGGCCAAACTCCCAAACCCTGATGCCAATAGGCCAGACGGGCCAATCAGCGCTGGTCACAATGTCTATGGGAATCACATTTTAGAGACAGAAGAATACAAACAGCTGCATTTTACCACCAGAGAAGGTAGTGAGAAGATGTAAGAAACTTTGCAGACACCAAGGTCAGTGAAGAGGGGGAGGAGGAGGCACTGAGAGAAGATTCCCTGCAG
This sequence comes from Heliornis fulica, assembly GCA_013399135.1. Taxonomy (NCBI): domain Eukaryota; kingdom Metazoa; phylum Chordata; class Aves; order Gruiformes; family Heliornithidae; genus Heliornis; species Heliornis fulica. Next base: position 163,442 of record VXBZ01000673.1, on the reverse strand, counting down.
CCTGTGGAGAAGACCATGGTGGAGCAGGTGTCCCCCCACAGCCCATGGAGGATGAAGAGACCCCACTTGTAGCCCATGGAGAGGCACCTGGGCCAGGAAGGAGCCCACCATGGAGCAGGTGGAGGAATATGGAAGAATCTGTGACCTACACTGGAGCAAGCCCCTGACAGAATCTGCAGCCCAGGGAGAGAGATAAGAAGCAGAGAGAGAGAGACAGAGGCCCACGTCAGAGAAGGTTTGCTGGGAGTGCTTGTGACTCTGGGGGACCAAGCTGGGACCAGCAGCTTGGGACTGAGAGACTGAGAGACATTCTATGAGTTTATAGCAGTGACCCACACTGGGGCAGCTGGTGAAGAGCCAAGGCTGCATGGGAGAGGACTCACATGGAGAGGGTCATGGAGGACTGTCTCCTGTGGGTAGGACCTCACACTGGCCCAGGGAAAGAGTGTGAGAAATGCACACGCCCCTGCCAAGAAGGAAAACAACTCATGAGGAACTTACCGAAGACTGAAGCCTCCATTCCCTATTCTACATCTCTCCCTGAGACTGTGTGCTACAGCAGAAGAACCTTTGCTGTGGTTCACAGAATGCCACATCATATGTGGGCAGGTAGAACAGTCCTGGTCAATATTGCTCTTCTACACCTCAGAGGTGCCTTCCCTCCCTGCCCTAACACTGACAGATGTGATCAGCAGGAAGCATATGAAGTGAAGATATAAAATCCCTACTGTGAGACAGCTTTTCTGCACACAAGGTATCTGGTCTAAATGTGAAAAAATGTTAATCTGTTTACACAATCCCTGCTTCACTTATATATTCAAAACTTCTGCTTTGTACAATAAGGCTTTTTTTTTATAAAATCATCACTTTGGGAAATTCTAAACTTAACAGGGAGGCTGAGGAGAGAAACTTTTATCTGCTCAGTTCTCCTTTATAACAAAAAAAAAAATTCTTGGTGGTTAACAGGAAGTTTAACTTGCAGAAAGATGAATATTCCAGCTGCCTCCAACTTTGTCCCACTTACTTCCTGGTTCCCTCTGCTTCAGCTCTATTTCCCANATGTATAAGAGTCAGTTATTCCAAATGAGTAACTGTACTGTAATTCTTAAAACCGAATTTGAAATTAGTTGTCAATAATCAGTCATTATATTAACAGGTAGCTCCAGAAGTCCTACAAAATACACTGCTCTTTACACTTAGTATAAATGTGGTCTTTTTATTTTTATTGTCTTTTTTTTTTACTTTCCTTCTATTTTTAGCATATCTGTTCAAAACACACGAAGAAATAAAAACTTGACTAAACCTTATTAATAATATTAATATATGAATATTATCAATAACTGGTTCCAGTTATAGCAAATAATTCTGATATGTGGGACCATTTACTACCCAAGTGATAGCTCATCAGACTGAAGAGCGATCCATTAAACAGATAATACCAACTGAGAGCATTTCTAAAAGCTCTTCTGTCTTAGGCACAATTAAGCATTTTTGTAATATAATTTCTGGCTGATTTTGAGCTTGAAATGTTTCAATAATTCACTTATGTCCACTGAAAGAAAGCTTAATTTTTGCATGTCTGCTTATGTGGGAGTCACACTCCCTCAAATCCAAGCACACTTGCCTTGGCACAATTTGTACACTTAGAAACCGCAGTATCACCTGATCCTGTATCTAGTATCACTATGAACACATTGTGGTGAGGCAGTATTCCCGATTTCCTATGAGTTCAAGCATGCGTTATTATGCTTATTGTTAGTGCTTTGTAGACAAGCACCACTAAACTCATAAGCATTCTCATCTGCTAGCCTGCACAGAAAAAGATTAAATCTTGGACTCCAAGATGTTATTTACGCTTTCTTCTGTCAAAGTGCAAACTAGCAAAAACTTCATGCTACTCATTGTATATTAAGAATTGGGTGGGAAATTCACCTTTTTAGTTCTTTTTTCCCCACTCAGTTCTCTGACAGATTTTTAGGCATCTTGCTTTCCTCCTCTGTAGTAGACAACATTAATAATGTCTCCCATTCCAGACGTACCAGTGCCTTGGACTCACCCTCCTTTCTAAAGCAGTTTTTCATTTCTACTAAATGACATGTATGACCTATGTCAAACTTTCAATTTAAAAAATATTTACAGTTTTAATGTATATTATGACTTAAGAAAATTCAGTTCAGGCTTTTCACAATTTACATACAAAGAAATATTTAAACATAATGGCCTGAAAAATCACAGGCTAGCACCGAATATCATATTTTACATGCTATAGTCTATGATTTATGCATTTAATGAAAAAACAGGTCTGTAAACATTTTATAAAGTATGAAAAAGTTGCAATACAAGTATGAAATAGTAACAATACAAAACACAAACTAGTAAAACCTCATTTTTACTTTGATGAAAAAAAATAACACCAAACCTAAAGGAAAATAAAATCCACTGAAAACCCATTTCAAACACAGCCACAAAAGACTTTTCTGCTTGTCTCTCAATAGCCAGGGAGTATGAAGTCCATAGTAATACATAAAGGCTAATAGCAGCCTACAGCCTCATTAGCCCTTACTATAATACTGTCCAGAAATTCAACAGGTACTTCTTTATTAAGGACACAGGCACAAAGAACCTACCCACAAACAAGTTTCCTTTCAAATATCTAGAAATGTGTAAGAAAGAAGAGTATTTGATCAGGAAAGAAGCTTGGCTGAGCCTGGCATGTTAGTTAGCCTGCCTTGAGACTTCCTTGACTGAAAGAAATGAGGAACAAGAGTGTTTATACATTCTGCTTCATTTAGATTTTCAGCTTGGTTTACAAGGCTGAATGAAAATTTTCTTTGTATGAGAATTTTTTGTGAGCTTTGCTGAGATTTCTATGGAAGAGTGGAGAGTGAAACTGAAGAGCATTCAAATGGAGCCCCAAGAAGCCAGAGTAGTTTTTCTGTGAATTTGGAATGATGCTGTAACACTGGAGGATGTTTAAATGCACGTGGTTAAAAGGCAAGCTGAGAATGGAGGTTATCAAGTTATGTCCAGTGAGCATTAATGTCTTTGGTGCCATATTAGTGACATAGAGGTGACCCAAGGAATGAGTTCCTGTACATCACAGGAGAAGTTAGAAAAGTAAGGGATCAGATGCCTGAGGTTTAGACAGCCTCAAACTCCGCCTGTCAAGGCTGATCACAAGACACAAGGTTGTGCATGGGCATATAATCAGGCATGCCATGGAGCTCCATAGAGTAACTTGCCTTTGAAAACTTACAAAGCTCAAGTCCAATACACTTGCACACTGAGGATGTCTCTATGGCAGCACTGTAGTTCAAACAAATACTAAAACTCCCGATTACCGGGACTTAATACTGAGTTCTGGTTTATAAATTGACAGTTTCAGAAAGCAAACTGGATTCCTTTTGAATAAAACCAAACCAGAAGATGTGCTCTAGAGGCTCACTTAATGGACTCCAGCCAATAATGAATATGCATCCACAGCTCCAGATAAGAACCAGCCTGAAGTGAAACCTCCTGCAATGCACAGTACAGACATCAGGTCTTTAGCAGCAACTGTGCTGCTCTACAGATCCCTTTGCACTGGTGCATGCCACTGATGCCATTAGTCTGATCTCCCATTGTATCACAGTCTACTGGTCTGGTCTCCCATTCCATTGAAGACCATTTCATTGCATCCAGATGCCTTTTACACTGATCCTTGAGACTTATATAAGACCAAACCCTTTCAGCCTGTAAGATTCAAATACATGCCCATAGCAGAATAGCAGAATGTTCTAATTGCCCAATGTACTTGCTGGAGCTGTGAACCCAGATAAGATAAGGTAAAATAACCCAAAGGATCTGTTGGTAAATTTGCTCACTGGGCTTCTAGAGGATTCATTGTCCATGCCTGAAACACAGTTCCTTTGCATAAGCAGAGACCTTAAATTATGTTAGTTTCATTTCACATAGCTGCAAGTATGTGTTCTTCTAAACAGCCTTGCAATTTGCAGAACTTGGGCACAGTGGAAAACAGATGAAGAGACTTTGACTTTATGTAATAACAAAAGTAGGGAACATGTTGCGCAGTCATTGATTCTTTTTGCCTTCCAGTAGCACAACTATGACGAAGCACCTTATTGTTCAAATATTTATCTCAGAAGACAGATGTAGGGAGATGATGTTTATAGAAGTGGTTTGTCTATCCAAACCCTGACATCACTGCTGGTGGTTTTATCCCTGTACAGTAACTTTTCCAGATGGTGGAGCTCTACAATAAAACACTTTGAGACTCTTTCAGGGTGTAGACTTGCAGGCCCCAGACCCCCTCAATTGCTCCTAAGCATCAAGTATCCCTTTGATGTTCAACCCTCCACTGACAGAAACAGTTGTTCATTGTCTTTAATACAAAGCCCGGTACAGAGAAACTAGTTGCTCATGGAGTAGACGTGTACACTCTTTGCTGGGTTAAAAGTGACGGGATGGCCAGGCCCAAAGAGTTGTGATGAATGGAGTTAAATCCAGCTGGTGGCAGGTCACAAGTGGTATTCCCCAGGGCTTGGTGCTGGGGCCGGTTCCGTTTAACAACTTCATTAATGTTCTGGATGAGGGGATCAAGTGCACCCTCAGTAAGTTTGTGGACAACACCAAATTATGTGGGAATGTCGATCTGCTGGAAGTCAGGAAGGCCTTGCAGAGGGACCTGGACAGGCTGGATGGGCAGAGGCCAACCTTACAGGTTCAACAAGGCTGAGTGCTGGGCCCTGCACTTTGGTCACAGTAACCCCAAGCAGCGCTACAGGCTTGAGGCAGAGTGCCTGGAGAGCTCCCTGGAGGAGAAGGGCCTGGGGGAGTTAGTTGACAGCTGGTTGGACATGAGCCGGCCCTGTGCCTGGGTGGCCAAGAAGGCCAATGGCATCCTGGCTTGTGTCAGCAACAGTGTGACCAGCAGGAGTAGGGAAGTGACTGTCCCATTGTACTCAGCTGTGGTGAGGCCACACCTCGAGTGCACGGTGCAGTTTTGGGCCCCTCATTACAAGAAGGACATTGAAATGCTGAAGCGTATCCAGAGAAGGTCAGTGAAGCTGG
>VXBZ01000673.1:0-153737 GCA_013399135.1 Heliornis fulica | reverse complement strand
TGGTGTTCCTCAAAAGGATCCATGTCTGGGCTGGTTTTACCCTGAGCTTCCTAGCCGGGCTATCTCTACAACAGTTTCCCTAGTGCAGGTAGGAGGAGAGGGGCTGGAGGCAGACAGGGGATTGGAGGAGAAACTTGATTTCTGGTTCAGAAATACAATAGCCAACTTATACCTAGTACCTAGGTCAAAATAGTTATCGATTTGTTGGGTTTTGGAGTTTTTTTATAACCAACAGTGTAAATAAGCAAGAAATTTTGCAGTTCCTCCTGAGTTACAGAGAAGTCCCAAAATTATTTTCACTCAGAACCTCCTTGTAATTCACAAGTACTGCTACTATTGCCTATAAGCTTCATATCCAGTCAGTAGGTTGAGTTTGTGAGCTTGGAGACGAAGCTCAAAACACTATTAACCTGATAGGTCAAGTGTGCAAACTTCTGTATCGGGATTAAGCTAAGGTTCACCAAAGTCCATATTTTATTTGGAGACAAGAAGCACATAACATACTCTGTATTTAGCTGGGATGGTTTTTGTGTTGGGTGCCAACAATTTTCTGGATCACTGAGGATTCACAGCCACAAGTAGTACTTTTGCTGATATTGTAAAGGGGCATCTTAAAGCCTGAAGTTTTTCGGGAAGGCAAACTAGAATCTAATGTTTTCTTTTGATCTGCTGAACAGTACTGTCAGTAATAATAATTGATAGAAGTTAGCGTCAAGTCCCAGTAAATTAGGGGGAAGCTGTTGTTTAGTGGCAGTTGAATTGGAAGTGAACCAACTGGAGTTGAATGCCAGCGATCTTGTCTTTGAGTCTCCTTCACCTTTTTCTCTGTTCTTCTAGTCCTGACAGTTGCTTGGGGATTAAGTGAAATAAGGCTGTCATACAGTGAAAATAACATTTGACACTAGATGTATTCATCATTTCCCAAAAATTACAGCCTGCTGTCTGTGACAAGTTCATGTGGACTTTCCCATCAAAGCATGCGCCTGGTTCAGGCTACTCTGTCAGAGCCCAAAAGGTCAAGGTAGACATGTAGTGCTTTCCAGTATGTCTTGAGCAGTTACCAACTGTAGCTACTTGTTGTCATGTGTTTCTCATAGTCAAGTCTGATGATTGAGGAAAGGTTAGCAATTCCTTGTAACATTCAGTCCCTCCAAATAACATAAAATTCAACAACCATGGCGGGGAGTAGGAACTAGGTAACTGTTAAGGTCCCTTCCAAACCAAACCATTCTATGGTTCTGTGACCTGAATGCCTTTCTCATGGACTAACTAGGGCACAGAGACCTCTCCACTTGTTAACAATATTTATATGTGTCCAAATGGCCATGGTAGCATCTTATCTAAGCAATTTTATCTTACTGTTTCCTGGGACAACTGGAAGACTTGAGGAAACAAAACCTGTTAGATTCCTGAGGAGGATACTAAGAGGCGTGATTGGAGGATGTTAGGCACATTTCCAAAATGCCGTGTGTTCAGTAAGGCTTGAAAAGCTCTTCCATAAGTTCCAGTTTCCTCAACCATGTGCAGTGTTCCTCTGTCAGTCACATTCAAAGGCTGTCTAGACAAAATATCAGCAATGCCAGAGTCTTGGCAGACGTGTGTTCTTGCTACAGATTGTACCTCCACAAGCAGAGATTTCTTCTTTGACATCACAGAAGTGCATAGACGTTCTTTCTGTTTCCAAAACCTGCTACTAGTTTTTGAGAAAAGTGAGTTTATGACTTGAATCTGGAAAGTAATTTGGATTTTTTTTTTCACTGTCTGTTTGTGAAGGGACCTTCCTTGGCATCAATAAATGTCTTGGAGATTTAGGTAGTTGGCTTTACAGAGTTGCTGTGTGAAATTATTTACAGTTATCTGTTGGTAATACAGTTTTGAATCAAAATATGAAAAACTAGTAGTTTGGACTCTAAAACACAGGACCTAGTAAAACATTCTAAATGTATGCATTAGTGTGAACAGGAGACTTACAGCCTTCACACTGTTTACAGAAACTGAGCTAAGAGGAAGCATTACGGAGCTAAAAGAGCTAAAGGCTGGAATGTCCCAGTCCATCTCCTGCCCATCTGTAATATTTTGGATGTTCGTACCTAAATAGGATTTTCTTCGATGCCAATGTTAGCACTCGGTCTCATCTGTCCTTGAATTAAGAAAGAAAGTAAGCACAACTGATGACTTATTTCAATTGCTCTGGTTCTGATGACTGACTCAAGTTTTTTGCAGTTCTGAATGTGGTGAGAGAATTCCCTAAAAGGACTGTCAATGGAATGTTTTTCTGGCTTGCGAGGCAGTATACTGGCAGTATGTTTCGCTGTTACACTGGTGATGCTCCTCAGTGTTGGTACCAGCAATCATGTCTCCACTCAAGAGTTTCTCCCTGGTATGTAGACCTGGTAGATACTTACCCTACTTATTCAAAAGATGGTAAAGGTTATCTGCCTAGTATCTTTGGATGCCAAAACACTTAGATAAGAGAGCAGTGGGACTTTTTGTCATTTACAGAGTGGGAAACAGAGGTATGAAAAAGAGCTGTTGCCAAGATCAGTTGGTGGGTTCAGCAGATCACATTACTGAACTGAACATTCAGGCTAGTTCATAACTAGTTCAAAACCATGATGCCTTCATTTAGCTGCACAGCACAAGCTAAGCCCCAAAGTTAGTTCCTGTGAAAACAGTGAAGAACCAGATTCAGATGGTATTTCAAGAGATATGCCTAAAATGTCTTGTAGAGCTGCCTGTGTTGGGTTCACCATGTTGTGCTTTACTTGAAGAAACTGAATTAAAGACAGTGGTACTTGAATTAAAGGCAACCAGGTCATCCTGCATATAGTGCAACCACACACCTGTCTTTATAAATACATGTTTGTTGAAGAATCCGTGGCAGCAACTTGTCTAAAATGGCAGATCCTTGCTGTTGCAGAGGTTAAGTTTGCTGTTCTCCTGGCTCTTATACTGTTGTTCTTGTGAAAGGAGGCAAAAATAAAGAAAATTTGTATTCTGGAATAAAGTGGAACCTGTGGGTGTTGATGGAAGAGCAGTTCTACCCTTTGTGTTTGGGTGTGTGTGATAATTAGCAGAAAAATAGCTTGGAATTAAAGTATGTATCTCCTTAGTAAGGGGTACGCTGGTCTAAATAGCTTCAAATTTTCATTGTGCAATTTCTATAAAAACCTTATTCCTCAAACCAACTAGAGTAAACCGAGATACTATTGCACATACATACGCCTTCATTAACAAAATGCTGTTTGGGTCTTTCTTTAATATAAAGGCCTCTCTGATAGGCCAAACAGGGTAGTTATGGAGACGAAAAGCAAGGCTAGATTTTTATAAGCAGTCTCAAGTGTTACATTTCATGATTAATGGTCCTGTTTTGAATAACAGAATGCTAATGTGGGAATTCATATGACTTGATTCAGGGTAGCCAGAGCTAGAGAGGAATTGAGTTTGCTCATATATAAATCTGACGAGTCTTATATTTTTATTATTCCTTTGAAAGAAATAACAGGATGTCTGCGTATGAACTTTTATATGCTGTCTGGCAGATCGAGTTCTACAAAGTATAGGTAATAGCTCTGTTCCCAGCACATTTTTTGCTAGTGTATGTTGCATTTATTTTGCAGAAAATGCATTTAGGTTTAGTTTGACTAAGTTTAAATAAGCTGATCAGAACTTTGTTAGTTTCTTGTCCTTGGAAAGTTTCAGAAAGGCATGTTAGCAATAGCACTAGAAACTAAGAGTTGGTGGATTGGTCATTTACCTGGTTAGAGTATTTAATTAGTTATTAAATTATATGAGACACATCAACTATACAACAACAACAACAACAACAAAAGAAGATAGCAGCTTAACAAAGTATTGCTAAAATTATAGGTGGTTTCTGCTCAGTTAGCATTTAGTTATGCTCTGCAACACGGAGGAAGAAAGTGGAAACACATTCCACACTGTTGAATACAACTACGGGTCTTTTCCGTGATTTCCTCTAGTATAATGAATTTCAGCTTCTGTTTTCCTCTTTCATCATCTGTGAAGTTACCCACACTTTCCAGTGTTGTACAGGTTTTGGGTGAAAAGATTACAGAAGTGTAAAATAATATTATGTATTATTCCCAGAGGTAATTCATCACCAACTCTTAAGTATCTCTCTGTTGTTACTGTAACAGAGAATACAGTCAACAGTGTTTATCAGTTTACAGAAAAAGAAAGTAAGATACTGCTTTTCGCAGGGTAGCAAGGTGAGGTTTCTTAAAGTTTTTTAATGTATTTGAGAGAAAAGACAATGATATACGTAAGGGACCCTTTTAATAAATGTGTGGTTTAGAACTTTCTCCCGCTCAGGCTGTAAACATGTCAGAGAAACTGTTATGCATAGTGCCTCTGGTACAGTAATAAAAATGTAACAGTATCACCATTTCTTATTCCTAGACGCATGTTTTCCATTTGCTTTTGTTAGCACTATTACAAACTGAGTGGAATTTGAGCACTGCATTGAAGAGTTCCGTTTGCACATTGCATTAGCACGCCTTTTACAGTCGGACTTAAATATGTTGGACATTTAATTTGGGAATTCTTAGGAGAGTTATAGATGTCTTGAAATATTTGCGTTGGCAGTAGGGTTGGCAGGGGAAAGGAGAGTGAGAGGACAAATTGGGATCACTTACTGATGATAGCTTTAATGTCAGTAATGCTATTTTATAACCTGGTGTGAGGGATAGGTAACAGCACTGTGTTTTAAACCACGGTAAAGTCTGTAGAGTTTTGCCAGAACAGTGTAAAATAATGACAGCTTAAAGAAGTTGGTGTAATAGTCTTTCTGTTGCTCTTTGAAAAAAAATCCTATTTATGTTGTGTTACAGTTGAACAATTTTCTTTACAAATTTATTACAGGGGTAAGGATAACTCAGATAATCTTATATGCCTCCATATCGCAAAATTGCTATTTTTTAAAAACAATTAGTTCAAACAAAGACAACATGTCTGGCATTCTATGTTAGTGTTCTATGCTGAATTAGGCATGAACAAATGCCTAATTTGTTGTGAATATAAGTATATAACAAAATATTTAATCTATTTTTTATACATTGTAAATATATTTATCTTAACGAGGCCTTAAAAGCTTATACAAGAAATAGATTTTGCGAGATTGATCTTATAAAGGTGTAGTAAAGATTTCTATATAACCTGTCAAATAATATTCTTAACTAATACAGAAAATTTCAATTGGTATTTTAATTTAAAATATTTTAATAAAATACAATTCTAAGTGGTTCTTTGCAGTTCCGTCTACTTTAGGATGTATAAAGACTAGTAGGGTAGAAGTCCATGTTGGTAGTCACTTGCTCTGTCCTTGGGCTAAAAAAAAAAATCCATAACAACTTAATCACTCTATCTGAAAATGAGGAAATACTCACACGATAAAAATTTTTATCAGGGTTATAAAAAATTCTAATGTGCCAGTATGCCACCGTACAACAAAATCTGAAGTTTTAAAATGTATAAATAGGGGAAAAAACCTTAATAAAATGTAAACCCCCTGACATTCCACAGAAGTGAGTTTGAAGATCTGAACAGTGAAACCACAATAGAATGTGATAAAACAAAGTTGAAAAAATGGGCAACATTGTATTAAACATTATATGATATAGATTCATTACAAGGGTTTATGCCAAGTGTTCATGTACCTGAACAAAACAGTAGAAGAAAATCTCATACTCCTGTTATTGCTTGCAGCACACACACGGAATTTTTCTTGATATGTGTTTTTTTCTTTTAAATATCTGAATATGAGGCCTGGTCTTCTCACCTGTATGTCCAGATACATATATCTATATATGTGTGTGTGTATGTATATTTTGTTTGGAATGTATATATTTTGTTTATATACATATATTTTGTTTAGAAACAAAATTGTCAGTGCCTTGGCTTTGTTTGTGAAGTGACCAAAGCAAAGCGCAAACTCATTGTTTGCCTTTTGAATGGGTGAATATGAAAAGCTTTATTCCTTCTAATGAAAGCTTTTTCAAATTTTGCATTATTTACCTGCATTTATTTGAATAACTATCTTTTCCCCATACCATATTTTCCAAAGCTCTGATTTTGTTATTAGTCTTCAAAGCCTTGCAGCCTAGGTTCTCCTACTCTTACTATATATGATGCAAGGTTTTTTTCAATTCAACATAGATTTGTTACCACTGCAAAAGCTGTGTTTAACTTTAGTGGATGGAAAGGCTAACACAAGTCTGAAGAAAAACAAAATAATTTGGAAGCTGAAGTAAAACTTCCAAGTTCTTTTGGAGAGGAAGAAACTAAAGTACATTAAAATTTATAAGCATGTTTTGTTAAAACTTAAAAACTAAATCCCTCTCCGAAGTACTGTGATTAAGCATTTAGAAGATTTCATCATCATTTTGCCAGCTACCTCAGGATATTTTACGCTCTCTTGGCATACAGTTGGCATTGCTTGTTGGTTTTTTTGTGCAATACACTGCAAAATTTAGATATTCTGTTAGCTGGAAACGGGTTAAGGTCATGTGAAATGCTAGGAGAAAATCAGAACCTGATTTTAGGTTGTATGAAGGCTCCTTCGGGCAAGTTGGGCAGGTCTATGGGGTTTTCCCTCAAGAGTTTGAAAGCAGTGTTTGAGTGCCTTCAGTTGTATCCCTGAACATCTTGTCTTGCCACTGCCTTTGCAAGCAACCTGTTTACAGTGGGATTTCCACACAAATACTTGCCAAAGGGTGCAATTATATAGTAATTTCCACAGAAATCTGTGTGCAGCTGACTAGCTTAGGTATTTTTGCAGCACTTGTCTGTCAGATTCCTGGTTTTAAAGTGAACTTTACAGTACAGCTTAAAACTAGTACCCACTGTATTTTTTATTATCTGAATATTAGGTGTCCTGGTAAAGATAAACTAGAGTAGAATATGCAGAGGAGCAGAATGTCAAATACCTTGCTAATTCCTTGCAGACTTGTAAAGCAAAGCACAAGCGTTGGTGGGTTTTTGCAATGAATTAAGTGTAACAGTTTCTGAGGGCTGAAGCTTACCTCTACAAATGCTGCTAGGCACTTCGGACTTTTTGAGTTGGTTCTGCAAGGACTCAGCAGAGAATTTCAGTTTTATTCTATTCGGAATTTATTGGCTCATTTTTTGTTTTGAGATGCACTGCCTGTATTTGTATATTTTTAAAACCTAGGTCTTTATGTACCTGAGGGTAAATTTACTCTTTTTGCCCTCCCTCCTCTGTTTGTATATATTTTATCAGTTGTCTTGAAGCCTTGTGGTCCTGGCAGCACATGTGACAAATTGTTATTTATTATTATTGTTAGTGTTACTACAGTTCAGTAGGAGTGGGAGTTCCACATGCAAAGGTGGTATGTCTCCATTCCTAAATGTATCTGTTCAGATGCAAACGGAAGACAAAGAAACTGCTGACTTAAAATGCTGCTGTATACATCGATTAAATGTATGATTGCAGAAAGGTTCTTTTCTCCATGAGATACTTAACGGGCTGGTGGCTGAAATGGTGGAAGCATTTCATAGAGGTGATGATCAGACTAGCATCTCTGTGATCATGAGGCAAGGCAGTAGGACTCTTGACCTTAGAGAAAATGCAAGGTGCTTACAGCCGATGCTTGCGCAGGCTCCGCTCTGTAAAGGATGCAGGGAGAGAAAGTGGGAGAGAAAGGGGCGTTCCAGCAGATGGTGGCACCTTGTACCTGGTGTGAGTAGGTGAGAGAGTGCACCTTGCTGATGGGCCTTGTGTTGTGGCAAACTGGTGTTTAGGTATTTGACTGCTGGGTGTGAGGATGAAGTGATGGAAAACAAGGGTGGGGATACAAAGTGGCTGGTATTTCTCTGCTAAAGCAGCATGTGTTAGCTCCCTCAGACATCCTCCCCTTCCTTGTCCTCTTCCCCATTTCTTCCTCCCACAGACTCCCCACACACAACCCCTTCACACACTGGTGGCACAGCACATGACTGGTTTGGTTTGGTGCGCTTCTGCTCAGTGGAGGGTGCTTGCAACCCTTCGTCCTTAGAAGCCATATGCACTGACAGATGCAGAGGTCTCAGGCTGCTGTTCACTTAAGCTTACAAACAAATTGAAAACTCCGTGCTGTGAAAACTTTCTTGACCTGAGTTTACTTGTTATTGCTGTGCTCCAAGAACTGCAAATTTGCCTGTTGATTAGACACAGTTGTCTGCGTACCTGTAGGTCCCAGGAGGTGACGCCTAAGAATGTGTGAGTCACAGAGGAAACCTCTTCTGTGTGGATGGACCTGCTGCTCAGCACTTGACTTTAAACTGGACATTCAGGAAGCTGAATGGGATTTGGGGTGTTTGGGGGTGGATATGCATCTTTGTGTTCATAGCTAGTTCCTTTTGCTGCACATAATTTGAAAATACCAAACTGTTCGTGAAAGCAGCTCTGTGTTGTAGTCCCCAAAAGCTGTGCACATCTATGAGTGAGTTGGCCTGCTACTACTGAAGTCAACTTAGGTGAACCACTGATGAACTGTAGATGGAAGGTTACAGTGGTTTGAGGTACCAGATGCTGCAAAGTTTCTGAGTGTCAGAGAACTCTTGCTAAGAAGAGAGAGCATACAGCTTTCAGGTCAGTTGTCTCATGACCTACCATGGCTAGAAAGGGCTATTCCTGTATTTATTAAGAAGCTAATGATGTTCTAATTCTAACATATGATTATAGAAGATTAGTATTCAAATCTCCTTGACTCAATGCCAGTATAATTTCAGAAGCTAAACACCTCTTAATTTCCAGTGATAATATTATATGCTAATAAGTCATATGGCATTTCAGGCTAAGTTTTATTTTCTTTTTCTCATGGTTTGGGGCAGAAACTAATAAAATGATATTGCCAAATTAATTCAGAGCTGATTTGTTTCCTGCTAATTTTAAGGCCGAGTTAAAATTATGGTATGTGTTTTATGGGAATATATTTTTGAAGAGAGTGCAGGGACCTGTTGTTACTTTGGGGATTTGAGCCAGTAGGATCTGAACCTCTGAATTGTAAAACTCAACCTACAACGCAAAAGCAAAACATGATGTCTTTGAGGGTGCACAAGGGATGATTCTCGTCATCCACTGCTGGCTTTGTGAATGAAAGTGCTCCCACTTTGCCCTGGTACCACCCAGTCAGGCTTCTCAGTTGCAGTCCTGTTACAAGCTGTCACTATATTTTCTGCACTTTCTTTCTTATAGGAACCTGTCTATGCAACATCCCTTTCCCCATTCATTTTAGTCTCTTCTTACCCAGCGCAGTCTCCCTGATCTTTCAGCTCTATATCCCAGTTCCAATTGCACACCCAGTCCTTTTCCAGAAGCCTGTGTTTTCCTGTCTGGTGCTGCTTTTCTTATCCCCATGGTACTCCTTACATTCTTTCCACACCATTCACGCTGTCTTTTGTCACAGTTGGTTCACTTTTAGATTGTCTTCTGCATCCTAACCATGTCCTTCCCAAATACCACACCTACTCAGTATCATTCTCCTGTGTTTTTGAAACACCCTGTGTTGACTCAAAATAATGAAGAATCAGTCGTTTTCCATCAGAAAAGCTTGATTTTGGTGTGATGAGAGCCTTAAAGAAACCAGTTCTGAAACGACACTGTTACATAAGACTCTCAGATTTTCTCTCTGTTTTTGAACAAATTTTTAAGCATCCTGGTTGCAGGAAAAAACTTCCATAAGTGTTAAGCGTGATGCATCAGAAACATAATGTTTATTACGGTGTTAAAAGCTTGTCAGCTTTTGGTAGTTTGCCACCTGATATTTTATGATAAATTTTCCAGTTCAGAAGCAGGTCCTTGATAGAAATTAATGTTTAAGTTGAAAAATAAAAATAATGTATGGAAGCAGCAATCAGTGTTTATTCAGACATTTCCCATCTTTTAAAAAAATTTATATATTTTAAATGAGATGCTAAAATGATTTAAATTCTATTTTATATTTCCTAATAAGAAAACCTATTTCATAATAATCATTGTGAAGTCTGAAATCTACTGCTTTCATCACATTTTCAGAGAGGGACAAAAATATTTTTAAACATTGCTTAGTGTGGTGGCTGGTACTGTGGTTAATAGAAGAAGCTTTTGATTTTACATGGGAGCATACATAAGCACCTATTCTGTGTTTTTGGGAGTTGGTTGGGAGCACACTCAGACACACTTGTTGCACTGTAGAGGTAGGGAAAGAAAGAAATCTGCATTTCACAGCAGTAAGTTTCTACTCAAACTTACATGGAAGCATATTCATTCCTTTCAGGGGTTGCCTGATAGAAATGAGTCTGCCGTGGCTGTGCGCCCCCACTTCCAGGCAGCAGGAAGGCTGAACACGTGCCCAGCAGGCATGTAGAGAAACAGAAGAGTAAAATCAGGTTGCTAAAATGTAAGTTGACTCCAATAAAATTCTGACTGGACTAGGTGGTTTAGATTCAAGAATGTCTTTTAAGATACGTCAGCCAAGTACTCTGGTGATGGCTGGAACAAGGAGAGCTCAACACATGACCTACCTGGTGTCTGTAGCCTGCCTGGTTTGCCTTCATGGGACCAGCACAGGGCTCGGTGCAGTGTTCTGGCTAGAGCACCTCCATCTTGATGCCAGTTTTGGCCAGGACTATGGCCTGACGCTAGGGTTCAGTCTGTATGGTATGTCACACATATCCTCGGCTCCCTGATAGAAAACAGAGAGGGATCTCCTGGAGAGAGTCCATCAGAGGCCACAGAGATGGTTAAGGGCCTGGAGCATCTCTCCTATGAGGAAAGGCTGGGTGAGCTGGGGCTGTTCAGCCTTGAGAAAAGAAGACTGAGAGGGGATCTCATCAATGTTTATCAATATCTGAAGTGTGGAGAAAAAGGAGATAGCCAACCTCTTCTCAGTGGCTTGTGGGGACAGGACAAGGGGCAATGTCCACAAGTGGGACCACAGGAAGTTCCACACCAATGTGAGGAAGAACTTCTTCACAGTGACGGTGACAGAGCACTAGAACAGGTTGCCCAGGGGGGTTGTGGAGACTTCTTCTCTGGAGACATTCAGGACCAATCTGGACATGTTCCTGTGTGATTTAATCTAGGTGATCCTGCTCAGGCAGTGTGGGGTGGACTAGATGATCTTTCAAGGTCCCTTCCAACTCCTAACGTTCTGTGATTCTGTGATTCTGTGAATACACAATTGAGATCAGGAGGGGATACAATAACAGGTCAAATCCAGAAAACAACTTAATTTTTAATCAGTTGCATCCTGATTTCAGGAATTAATAAATATTTTGAAGAAATAACCACATAACAATATGATTCAAGCAAAGTCCACTTTTGGCCAGTCTTTACCCTTAGACCTGATATTTTGCCTGTCTTGGGTCTTGTGCTCAGCAAATGTGACTAAACAGTGTTTGCCAGGCAGAGAAGTGCAGTGATGGAGATAAACCTGTTTTATGAGATGCTGATTTGTACGGCATGCGTGTATCTCAGTGGTGTACGAGCCCTCGTTCTGACTCACTTGGTGTCTTCTGTACCTTGCGGGGTGCTGGTCTCGAGTGTATGCATCGCGTGTGAGAGAAGACATATCCTTGATACTCAGAATTCCATAGAGTAAACTGACCTTTTCACAGGACTCTTTTTAAGCCAGGTAGATGGGATTTCAGCATTATGAATCAGACTTGGAACAGCCCCATCTTTTATTAATATAATGTCTCCTGATTTACTGCAGGAAGCCACTGAAATGATTAAGTGTACCAGCAGTCTGCATAAAATGCCTGGGTGACCTCCAAAGCACTATGATAAATATCAAAAGAAAAATTTTAAAACCTGTATGATCAGCTTAAGGAAAATTAAGCCCATATCTCAGTTTGTTAGAAATGCTGTTAAAGTAGGAAGACAGGTAGTGGCTGCAAAGTGGCAGAAGATCTAGGCCACATCTCTTCCCATATGACCTGAAATGAATGTCACTCTGGGTGGAAACTTATCTTTCCAGTGTAGTTCGTGTTGCAGTTTTCTTCCTTGGTGGTCTTCTCAAAAGAAAGCAGAGGTAAATAGTGTAAACAACTGAAGACTCCCTATTCCCAATAGCCAGTCTTGTCCATTCTCTTTATGGGTATTTATTTTTGTACAATTTCCTTCATTCGCAGTCTTCCAACGAAGAAGCATTGCACGTGTAGATGGAGGCCTTGTGATTTCACTTTAGGATAGAGTTAATAAATCCTGGTAGCAAACATTTTACTTGGACTAAAATTGCTTTGCAGTGCCACTGCCCCTTTTATTACAACATCTCAAAGCACTTGGGAAAAATTAGATAACTAAGCCTCACAAAGTCTCTGCAGAGACTATGTTTTAAACCAAATGCAAGCCCAGCCTGCAGGACATACAAATTGACAGATTCACAAAATCAGAGAATGTCAGGAGCTGGAAGGGACCTTGAAAAAACATCTAGTCCAACTCCCCTGCCTGAGCAGGATCACCTAGATTAGATCACACAGGAACACGTCCAGATTGGTCTTGAATGTCTCTAGAGAAGGAGACTCCACAACCTCTCTGGGCAGCCTGTTCCAGTGATCTGTCACCCTCACCTTGAAGAAGTTTTTCCTTATATTCACATGGAACTTCCTGTGTTTCAGCTTGGGGCCTTTGCTCCTTGTCCTATCATTGGACATCACTGAGAAGAATCTGGCTGCACCGTTAACCTATATATAGACATCAATGAGGTCACCCTTCAGTCTCCTCCAAGCAAAAGAGTCCCAGCTCCCTCAGCCTTTCCTCATAAGGAAGATGTTCCACTCCATTGTCTTGGTGGCCCTGTGCTGGACTCTTTCAAGGAGTTTTATGCCCTTCTTGAGCTGAGGGGCCCAGAACTGGACACAATACTCCAGGTGCAGTCTCACCAGGGCAGAGTAGAGGGGGAGAAGGACCTCTCTTGACCTACTAGCCACCCCCCTTCTAATACACTCCAGGATGCCATTGGCCTTCTTGGACATGAGGGCAATGTAATCATTACAATCCTTAAGGAGTTACCTTAGTTGTGTAATCTGTATGTTAAAGCGTCCTTAATTTCAGGTGGTCCAGAAGGTGATTTGTGGGAGAGAGGCAGCCCATAGATGACTCCTATGCAACCTTTGGGGTGTTTTGCAGGGTGGGGCTGGAGTTGAGACTGGCCATTGAAGCAGCACTGTCCAGATAATCAAACATCACCTCCAGTCTGACAGGTCTCACACAGTTAAGCACTTGCTGCTACTCTATCTGCAAAGAGAAGGGAAGTGTGTGGACATTGCCTTCAGGTGTGAATGAAGGCATGTGCTACCCCTTAGTGGAGCGGGAGCAACCTGACTCCATGCTAGTGCTTCTTTTGGTCCCACCTTCTTGTGCTTTCCAAGATAAGAGCCATGTTATATTTTGGCTTCAGCCCATTCCAGGGTTGCAACAGACACTGTCCTGAACTCTTGCCTGTCCTGCTGCTGCAGAGCAAGAGATGGGGAGAGGCAGGGTGCTTGTTTGCGTGGGGTGCTTGTTTGCATGGTGGAAGTAGTGCGGTGAATTAGATGGTGCAGGAAGGGTGAGCTGAGTCCAGGCTGCTGCTGACAGAGAAAGGAAGAGACACAGCTATTTAAATAAGAGCACGTAGGCTGCTGCCATGGGTGCAGAGGGAGTGATTGCCACAGCACAGCATCGAGAGGGATAGCTGCAGCAGAGAGACTTGACCTTCAGGAGAAAAAGAGGCCCCATACCAGAGATCTGGCCCCTGTGTGCGCTGAGTTCAGAGCATCAGCAGTCTGCAGCAGCCGTGGGGATTATTGCCCTATTTCTGGATCGAAGGAGGTGTGTACCTGCGCTGTGTTGCACATGCGGCGTAAGCGGAGAATCTGGGAAATGTTGAATCTGCTGGGTGTATACTGTGAAGTTAATCCCTGTGTGAGCAGTAGGTGTTTATCCAGAAGGACCAGGCATTCAGCAGCCTGGAGAAGTACCACAAATCCTCCCATGCTTCCTGGAGACAGTTTCTAGCTGGAAAGAGGGAAAAAAGAATGTAGGGTAGCTCTAACCTACACAGTGAACATGTAGGTTAGCATGGGGGCTTCCACCCACATGACCTACTTGCGGAACAGCTTCTTTTCTGAAAGAAACAGTGCAATATTGTCCATGCCTGTTTGAGTAGGACATGTATTTCTGTTGGCTGGAAGAAAGGAAGGTACAGTTGTCAGGCCCAGATGGAGGCTTTGAAATATGCATGATAGTGGCAGCTGTGTGTGGGAAGAATGAGGAGGAGGAGGCTTGTTTACTGTGCCACTGTCTTCATGTAGCTGCGGAGTTGAATGGGGAGAGAAATGAGGAATGTGTTTCGTGTCCATGGATTATTGCTTCACCATGCTGGACAGGTTTTTTTTCCTCCAATTTTCATTATTTGTTTGAAAATTAATAGAGGATGAGTGAGTTGCAGTGAAGGAGATTGCAAAGAAATATTGTCAGTATTTCACCAGTCCCGGTTCCTCATGGATCAAGGCTCTGTGTTCCTGAGCTGGGACTTTGTGCCTGAAGGGTCCTTCTTGAAAGATGAGCTGAGGCAGCCGTGTGCATGCTTTGGAGAGGAGCACGTCATTCTGGCAGGCTTCCCAATGCTGAATTTTGTCTGTGCCCTCATTTATTACCCTATTTTATAGTCTGTGGTTATGTAAAAGCTTAACCTGTGTGCCAGTGGTATTTGTGTGTTGGGACACCGTTGGCAGCAGTGCTTGAGGGGTGGCCCACAGGCATGACTCTTCCTCCCTGGGGAAAGGGGACCAGTCATGGGCGGATGAGTACGTCCCTGCAGCCCAGCCCTGTCTACAGACAGCTGGTCTCTTGGTTCCTGGGCTCCAGACTTTGCTCAGGGGAGCATGGTCGGGCTGCATGCCACTATCTCCCTGCTTGTAAACCCAGCACATGGTGGTCGAGCCCATGAGGAGGTGCAGCTCTCAGATCTCTGGAGTGTGTCACCCTCTGTCAGGGAAAAAAAGCAATGCTAACCCTAGCCCAAAGGTTTGGAGATACATAAGGGAGAGTATATGTATATCTATTTATGATTATATATAAAAGAACAGAGGACACAGGGGATACAGTAAAAACTGTTGTGCTGGTGTGGTGAAGTGGAACATGCATTGTTAATTCACAAACTCTTTTAGGTTTTATATTTTTTAGATTTATGTTTTGTGTTTATGGTTTTCAGTCATCTCATTAATTAACACTTTTCTGTGGGGAGAGTAAGGGTTTACAGCTTACTCTTTTTCTCACAAGAATGTTTTCCAAGCATGTTTTATAATGAGTACATTTTTCACATTCCCATCCCTGAGCATGAAATTAATCTTTTCTGAATAATTTCCTAGTATCTCTTTCAGCTATGTGTCCTAAAAAAGGTCTTTGACTTAGACTTAATTAAGCTGGTCTAAAAAAAAAGTCTGAATATGTAAATCATCTATTAGAACAATATCAAAATGGCATGAGTGAAGCCTAATCACAAACTTCGAGAGTCAGTCGGTTTTGGTGTCAGCTGTTTCAGTCAGTGCAGTTGCTTGGTTCATCCCTTGCTGGACCCAGCACTGGAAGGCTACCTCTGCTCTTTATGCCCCGATAAGGTGGTGCATCTGCTTCCGCAACACGCCAGTTAAATGTAGTAGATAGGTTCCAGATACACCTGATTTTGAGAGTAGCTGCCATTTTAATCTGTAATCGTATGACGACTTCCAAATTTTTATCATTTGACAATCTACATCCTAAGTGATTTTTCTGATTTAAACTTACAACAGTCAGACCTACTTCCATTATAAATATCCTTCCTTCCCTCTTCACTCTCTGGTGGGTCTGTGAACAAACTGTGCTTCATCCCTGGTCCATTCACCAACTGGTTTTTATGAAGGACTGCAGCAACAAAAGGTGAAGCAGTATTGATACTTACACTTAATCTGACTTTTCTGCAGCTTTATTTTTATCTCACTCAAGTATGACACGGACCAACAATGTAAAGAGCCACAGTCAGTGGTCATCAATGTTTCATATGACCGGTTCTCAGGAAATTGAATAAATCTCTAAAAGCCAGTTTTCCTGAAGTCATAAAAAAGAACTGAATTGATCAAAGTGTAAAACCATCAAAAAGGGAAATATACAAGTGTTTGTTTCTGTGTTGGACAAACACAACATCTTTACAGCACTTCAAACAGAAGATGTTGCTGCAAATGGAGTGTGAAAAAATTATCTGCTTAATTAGTAGCAAACAATCATGGCAGCAAAAGAATTTTAGGTGTTTATATCCTTGATTTATCACAGTCCAAATTTGCTTCTGACAATTCTACTTTGAAAATTATGTTAGTTTATTGTTCTACTCTCTTCTAGATTAGGATCTTTGTCTGTGCTTGAACTTCTGTGCAATGTTCATCAAGTTTTGAGGCCTCTGCCTTGCACCCCGTGTTTCCATCTGCATCTTAGTAATGTGAATGAACATCATTGTCGTTAAGTATTGCTGGCATCTTATCTTTACTATGTATATAGATGAGAGTGAAGGCTCAAAGCATTGAGAATTAGACCCAGGCTGATGAAGGCTTTATTCCTTGAAGCAGGTGTCAATTAGAAATAAATGTTTAATCTGGCAAATAGACAAACGTGGAGAACACTCTCTTAAACTTATAGTGTAACTTCTCTGCTTGTTGCCAGGGTCTGTAACTAGAAATTTTTTTTTTTCCATGATAGACTTATCGTATGGGCATAGCTTTATCTGCAAGAGGAAGGTGCAAATGGTGTTTATTTAGAACTCTGTGTGTGTGCTTCTGTATTTAAGTATGACCTTTGAGAGATGCCTATAAGGGACCGGGGTATTCAAATCTTGAAGAATTTCTGCCAACTGTCTTCTATCAAGGGTAAGAGGATTATTTAGTTAGTCTTGTTCAGGCAGGTTTGTTTGTCTGATTCCAGAATGTCCCGAACTTTAACATGTCATCACAGTAGATTTAGAAAACTCAGTAGGCTTCAGTTTATCTGCAAAATGTGAAATAAAATTAACAATTGTTTCTTTATTGGATGTTGTCATGAGGGATAATAATGTGATTTTTCAGTGCTTTGTACCTTGTTCTATTAATTCTGGTAGGTTTCCTTTTCAGTTTCCTGTGAATCTTAGCTGCAAATGCTAAAATGTTGTCTAGAGTTTGCTGTAATACTTACTAGCTGTAATTTATCTTCACAGTTTCTTCAAATATTGTTTAATATTTCTTATCTTAATATGTGGGATATGAAGCTCTCATCCCCATATTTACCAAACATTCTGAACATTAAGGAAAAATAAAACATCCCAGACAAAACACAACATCTACTTAATTTGATCTGACAGTGCATGTAAGACTCACTTACAGATCTTCAGTGTGACTTATATGGAAGACCTTCCTATAGGCTTGCATATTCATATCATGCCTCATTTAATTAGTAAATGTGAGATTTTTCAAAAACTTCACTGCAGTTAGGCAGCCACCAGCATCACTGGAGTAGAAAGCTCAAAGACCGTTGCATCCTTGTGAGATCCCACACAGATTGTACTACAGGGCACAGAAAAATAAGAGGACATACAATGAGAATGGCTGAATCTTGTTTGTGGAGTATAGGATATGTAGGGCAGGATTTATTGTAAGGGGAGAGGTAGCAACAGTGCCTCCTACTATAGTCTCCTTTTTCTTGTTACCTCTTCCAGCTGAATATATCTCTGCAGACCACAGTAGATGTGATTATGGTACCATAAACAGGCATTAGGATTCAGCGTTCTTTCTCCAGTTAATCAAGGAGCAGAGCTGAGGAATTGTAAGACTCCTTCTGAGGCTAGGCAATTATTGAAGTGTACATGTCTGAGGTGTTAAACTGCAAGACTCCAATATCCCAAGACAAACTGAAGCAGCAAACTGACACAAGCCTTTAAGATGCTCCCCCAGTCAGTAAACCCTTGAATAATATACCATTAGCTGTTGGACAGACTACCTGTGAAATTTGAATCAGCCTTTACAAAAAAATACATTAATGCTGCATTTTGCATGCAGCTTGCCTGACAGATGCTGAAGGTAAATGTTTTTAGCAACTGTGCATCTTGGTTAAAGATGAGTTGGTGTTAGTTTGCTGCTGACACCGAGACTTGGAAAGATCCAGGAGAAAATACCACGGTGAGGACCTCACCAAAGAATGCATAGCATCACTTTAATGTGAACCAGAAGTTGGACAGGGGATGTGAGTAAGAATTCCTTATATGACTGGGTAACGGGACTGTAAAATGCCATGTAAAAGGGAAGACTACCGGTTTCAATGTCTGTTGGTTTCATGGAGAGAGAAACAGATTGTGAACAGTAACTGGAGAGGTCAGAGATCAATCTGTGATTACATTTGAATAATTGAACAGCAGCTTTAAAAGGCAGTAGTGGTATCTAAGTGCATATGTAAGAACTTCCTGACCTGTTTAGACAGCAAATGGCAATGAAATAACCAGCTGCTTGTCTTTGCGTTGTCTGAGTGTTGATAACAGATACATGTCTAAACATGCACCAACAGCTCTTCTTTATGCTGGTGGGTGAGCTGAGCCTATCCAGTCTTTGCAGACATGGCAGTCACAGAATGATCTCTGGTGTTAGATAACACAATTTAGGTAGGGTTGGTTTGAGGGTTTTTTATGAACATATAAAATAGTCATCAGATACTGCCGAGAACGTATTCGTGATAGTCTGTTAGGCACACTGAAGTGCAAATCTCGAGTTGAATCCTTATTTTCCCCACAAATTGAGTAACACATCAGACGTCTCTCCAGCAGGGAGACACATGTACAAGACCAAGTACTATTGCTGCAATGTCTGCACACCACTATACTCATGTGAACCCCAAGCCTGTAAGAAAACTTCTTCACTGAATTGTGAAAACTTGTCAGAAGATACCATGATGAGCTTTGATGTCGTTGACAAGACTAAACACTTTACCTTGCCTGAAGCCCCAGACTGATGTGATCATAGGACCATTGAGGTTGGAGAGAAAGCCAGGAGGTCATCTAACCCAACCCCTTGCTCATATCATGCCCAACAGTGGTCCAGATTTCACGGGATTTTGTCCACCTGATTCCTGACTAACTAACTGAAAACTTCGGTGAGTTATTCTAGAGCTCCACATCTGTCTCTTTCTGTTGTACAGCTGCTCAGTCATGTTGTCTGCTAAGGATTTCACTGGTGATAATCCTGTTTGCTGGATTTATGATGATGTAACACACTTATAATCTGCCATGTATCCCACACAGTACAGCATATTTTTGGATTCTTTTATCAGCATGGACCTCGCATCCAGGTTTGTCAGTATTTATTGTTGTGACATCTAGCTGGAGCATGTATTACTGAAGTTTTTGAGCGGAGCCACAGGACAGAGCTACTGAAGGTAATGGTTAAGAAGCAGAGCTAGAGTTTGCTTTAGTTTTAATTGGGTTTGTTTCGACAACACTAGTCTTTGCAGATGCAGAGAAAGTATTTCTTCCTGGTATCCATTAGTTTAGTTCAATAACCATTTCAGTCACACAGAATGAAGATAAATCAATTCACCGAGAAATTAACTGGGAGTTAAAAAGTAGGAAAGCTGGTTTTCCTCCTCACCTGCGAATAACAATGAGGCGTGGGAGGATAATATCTACTACCTCTGAAATCTTGTAGGGCATGGCAAACAAAAGTAATAAATCTGGTTTTACTTACTACAGAAAACATTTCATTTGTTCAGTATGTCATATTTCAATACATAATGTGGTGTTTTAAGCTTTTCTTTTACATGTGCAACCCATGTAAGTTCATTCATTTAGTTAAAACAGTTCAAATGTCTGCTTGGAGAAATTTTAGCATATTCCAGCCTGTCACTGGTCATGGTAATTGTTTATCAGAAATAAAATAAATGCAACATTTCATTCACCATCTTCTAGTATAATAAAGTACTACATCAAAAAACCACTCTGTTTTCATTCATTAGAGGAAGTGTTTGCCATTCTCTTACTCAGTTTTGGCCCTTAAAAGTCTGGTTACATTCCAGACTACTGCAGAGTCCTTTTTTTCTGCCTGTGGTTGACTAGGCAGTTGCATATAGTGCAACGTTATCGCAGTGCTCACATGGAAGCAATGCCTTAGGACTTATTTCTCTGCAGTTTTCTTCAGCAGGGGCTTCATCCAAAAATGGGAATTCACCCAGAATGTAGCAGCCTGCTCACTAAGTATATCTTGCCACAGAGAAATTCCTTTTGGTTTTGTTTTGTCTGGCTACAGTAGCATTTCCTGTATTGTTTTGGTTTGTTTTTTTCCAGGCTGAATTTAAACCGCTGGTTTGAGTCACAAAGCAGCAAATTGCTGTGGATTTACCCACTTTGCTCTTGGTTGCTCCTCCTGTGGTATTATGCAACTGCAAAGCTCACAGATGTACTATTCTGCCTTCTTATGAAATGGCCACTGTTAGGTAATGTCTCAGTTGTGAACCTTACTCCTCTCTTTGATCTGAATAAATAAAGCTCTTATTAGTGCTTAAAAAAAAAAGATTACCATTAAGAAGCATAGAGAAATTAAGAACAGGGAAGCACACCATATTGTTTTTGAAGACCAAGCTGGATTTTACTAAATACAGCCAGCAATTGATTGGCAATTGATTGGTCTCTGCTTTACAATTTTCTGTTGGTTTTTAAAAGATCTGTAACTTCATAGAAATATTACAGTGTACAATATCTATGTATACTGCGACAACATGAACAATCAGATAGGCTGGTTTATGACAGTTACATGTAAATTCCCCTTTTTGTGTGATATTTAGAATCATATGAATAAGACATGGATAAGAAACAAGTAGACCATCGGTTTCAAATTTCTCTAAAAAATGGTAAAGGTCTGATAATACTAAAGGGAAAGTCCTAGTCTAAAGCTGCTTGTCTCTGCACCTACTGGCAAAATAAATGCAAATTGTCTAAATGCTCTAAAGTGAAGGCAAGCCTGCAATGAGGTATGTGTGATCCTTCCAGATTATTGCTCTGATTTCCTGACTAGTTGTTTGGAGAGACTGAGTTCCTCTAAAACTCTTTCCATATTCAGTCTGAAAACATGGGAAGTAGCAATGGCAAAAAAAAAACCCCAAAAACAACAAAATAAGGACAAGAAAATATCTAAAGAGAGACAATTACACTCCTGTAGTAGTACTGTGACACATAGATTATTTTTTCTAAGCTAAAGAAACTTACAATGTGATGGCTTACCTTTTAGCATAAAAGATTGGCAAATGCTTGGTTAAAACTTGAGGCCTCCATTTCTACTGTAGATTTTTTTGTGCTTGCTGACCATATCTTGGCATTGACAGAAATATTGTAACTATAGACATGAAATTCCCAAAGTTTATAATTTTATATTAATGATAATCCTATTGTATTGTGATACTATATCATATTTTGCTTTTAAATGGAGTACATGTTTTGGCTACATCAGTAGCTGGATAAACACCGCCTTTTTAAAATAAATCCCTTCCTAGGGGAACAGAATGTGCTTGCACTTTATTCAGTGCATGTGTGGAGGTTAATGACTGGATGTCAAGCATTTTATAAATGACAGCAATATTTAATTTGTATTTTCCTCCAAAAGATTAGCTAATAAAATTTCATAAAAAGGCAAGCTCGGGTATTTTAACTTGGAGTCGGTGTGCATTTTCTGGGTTATTGGTTTGTTCAGTGTTCTCAAATGAGGATGTTTTCATACCCGTATTAGAATTATGATACTGATTCTGCGTTTTATTGTAGGTTCTTTAATGGGTTTATTAATCAATATTAAGCCACTTAAATGCTGCTAGTTTTCTGACTTGGATATTTTGGAAATAGATACATGCAGTGCCTTCATTGAGTCAAAATTTCAAGATCCTCATAAAAACAGTTACTGCTGCTACACTAAGTACTCAGTTATTTGAAATGTAATACTGATTTTGATCATGCTGCGGATGTATGTGTGCTCCCTACATACATAAGGAAAGTCATTTATCAGTGAACTAGTTCCAGCAGAGTAAGCTGACACCCCTACTTCTCTGAGCGCACATCTGTGTGGATACCATAAGAGATCACTGCTGAGCAGTATCTCGTTAGAATGAAGGTCATTAGCTACATTTTCCAGTGCAGTATGACTCTTCTTAAGTTGGCATCAGGTCTAGTTATGCAGTTAACCAGCAGAAGCATTAACAAATATAATTTGTATGATCCATATAGTCATTTAACAGTTGTTCGTTTTCAGAACTTTTTTGAAGGAGATGGAAGATGTTGCTTGAGCTATGATGGAGTGGACCTTTGCAGTCAAAAGGCTAGACACCCAGCCAGTTCGTAATTCAGTGAGACACAATACATTATATATTTTGACAGTCTTCATGGTTAAGTAGTCTGGCTCTTGTAATACCTAACAGTTTATAAATAGAAATGAAGAAGTTTACAGGGTGTGCAGTGATAGGACAAGGGGTAATGGTTTTAAAGTGAAGGAAGGTAGATATAGATTAGATATTAGGCAGAATTTCTTCTCTGTGAGGGCGGTGAGGCCCTGGCACAGCTTCCCAGAGAAGCTGTGACTGCCCCTCCCTGGCAGTCTCCAATGCCAGGCTGGATGGGGCCTTGGGCAACCTGGTCTTGTGGAGGGTGTCTGTGCCCATGGCAGAGGGTTGGAACTAGATGTGCTTTGAGGTTCCTTACAATCCAAACCAGTCTTATTTTAAGTCAAAATGTCCAGTTTTGACAGCAGAATAATAGAGAAATTTGGATATTCCCAGAGCTCACATGTGGCTCTTTCAGTGCAGTGGGAAGAACAGAGTAAACTGATTAAGTGGAATTTGAAAACACCTTAAGTAGTACCTTAAGAAAGGTGATATATTTGAGTTCTGCAGTGAGGTCCGTAAAATACATTGGGTTTCTGACCAGTAAAACAAGTATTTTAAAGGCAAAATGGTACACTGAGCATCCACTAAGAGCTATAATAGTGTCTGTGCAGTTTGCTTGTTGTGTGGAGGAGAATGAGACAGAAGAAGTAGTCCTGATTTCTGGTTCCTATTTCTTAGTCCAGATATGTTTAAAGTATTTTAGCAAACAGGTTCGCCCAGTGAAATCTGGGCAAAGGGCTGGAACCTTAGCAGAAGCCTACAAAGACACCTGTGGGCTTTCTCCCACCCTGACAAAACTCAACGTGAAGGATAGGCATACCTTTGTCATGGTCAGTAATACAGGTCCTCTTGGAACTGGTAATTATTCTTTAAGTGTCCTTGGGTTGGAAAGGGTGTAGAAGGCGTGTCCCTCACCAAGTAACATACTTAATGTTGGTGTTGCATAAATGTTAATACTAATAATTCATCTTTTCCTTCCACCATGTGTTGCATTAAGCAGACCCTAGAGATGAGAGATGACATCTTAAATACTTAACCCCTCTTTGGGCTTCAAGCAGTGAACACCAGTCTCACACAAGGAACTGAGTGATGTGACTGATGCTGCATGTATCTACCTTGTTGAAGAGGGGTGAGATTGCAGACACATTCCTTTCCTTACTATATGCAGTTAGTAAGGAGTTGGTCTTGATGAGGTTTATGGGTTTCTTCCAACTCAGGATATTCTATGATATTCTATGATTATTTTTTCATTAAATATCACCCCACATTATGGCCTGCTGCTTGGAAATTGGGTGTTGTGTGAGAGCTGTGATTTCTACTCCTGGGGTCAGGTGTCTAAAAACACTGTGCAGTGTCATATCTGAGCCTCCCGACCTAATGCATACAGGCCTAATCCATACCAACCTTTTCCCCAGCACATAAGGAACAGCCCCATGTGGTGGTCCTTGGTTGGCATCCATGTTTGGAGTCAGCTCTGCATCAAGTATTTGGCCTTGCTCTTTTGATGGGCGTGCAGAGGGATCCAGACCACTGCTTCGGTTCTGACATGTGAAATCTGTGACACGTCTCTGAGCCAGGAATGGTGGCTGATCCAAAGCTAGAGGGTGAACATGACCTCGCTGTTCGTAAGAACTGAATGTCTCAGGACAGGCATGCAGATAGAGCTGGTCATCAGCTCTGCTCCAGGACTCTGGTGTGAAGTTTCACGTTGCGTGGTTGCAGGCGGTCTGGGCAGGAGGAGAGATCCTTGTTCCATTGCAGTGGTGTCTGCGCCTAGTGCTGCAGTAGACTACAGACAGAGTGTAAATAAACAAGCATGGCTCAGAAGCCACCAACATGTATGGGTGTTATCTGTGCCAGCAGCATTTTTGTGTTGTGAGGAACATAGGAGAATACTGGAATGTACTTACTTGCTAAGTATTTTGGGAAAGGGGTATGTATTCTGCACCTTATAGGTGCCTTATATAAAATCTGAGAGTGATGTTAAATACATTTCCATAGCCAAATGCCTTTATACTCTGGTAATGTTCAGTCTGAGTGCTGTTTTGTTGTGGCCAGCTTACATGGTGGTAGGCTCTTGTTTTCATAGAGCCCGTCCTGCTCCATGTTACACACACTCTGATGCAAGTGTTAGCTGATTTATTCAAACCTTCTGCATGAGGTAATGCTCTCGTGTTACTGTTGTCGCTGTTGTGACTCTTAGAGCTGGTTCCTGCCCAGGTGGTGACAGCAGCCTCTCTTGTAAGTCTCCTCATAACACCATTTTCAGCTGGGTTGGATCAGACTCCCCAAAATGTTTGGCAAACTCTTATTGTAGAGCTGGCCTGCAGTCCCACGCCAACACCCCAGTGCACATGTAATGAGCTTCTAGTTAAAATCATCTCAGCCACGTGCAGAAGATTGCCCTGTTTGATGATAACAGTATCTAGGGAGATCAGCAGCGTGTGTCAGGCAGCCATTTGGTTCCTGTGTGCAAAGCAGGACCCGCCTGGGCTGTTCCCGGGGCTCTTGGCAGCTTCTGCCTTCCAGTCCCCACCAGGCAATCCATTAACGTGTCAGCAGGGACTGGGGCTGCCTGGGGAGTTCTTCTATCGATCTCTCCAGCCTCTGGTGGAGTCGGGACTGCTCGGGGCGGGATCCTGTAGCTATCAGTCAATTATCTCATCTCACAGAAACTAGCTGGGGAGTTCCCGGGACTGCCCAGGGAGTTCCATGGGGTGACTCAGCACGTGGAGCATGTGGCTTTATCCTCAGCTGCATTACTATTACAGCTACAGTGTTAATTCGGAGTGGGACGCACCTACCTGGTGCATGGAGTCATTAGTCTTGGAGTACTAAGGGGTTTAGTAGAGGACAGCTGATACTTGGGAGTGACACTTCCTGATGCAATCTGCCCGGCTGACCTTATTCGTCTTGATAGGCACACCTTTGGGGTTTTTGGCTTTGTTTCGTTTTGGTTTGTTTGTGTGGGCTGGGCTGGGCTGCCACATTTACAGGCTGGTGCTTGCAAAGTGCTTTTCCTGCCATAAAGAATCCAGAATACAACACTCAGTGGTCATCAGTGTTATGCTTTAGGAAAGGTCTCTCTGGAGTCATCTGCTACCTTCTAAACTGACTCAGGAGGTGTGGTTTGAGACTTCTGTGTCTGAGAAGGAAGGACAGCTTTTTACTTAACCTGTGGTGTTAATAGGTAAAATATTTTAATTTTTTTTTCTCTACTGTTTGGTAGTCAGTGTGCAATGGCCTGATGGCTAGTATCTAAATCTCATGGATACTGGTGTGATACCAGGTTCTTGTCATTGTGCAGCATTTTTTTACACATTATACACACCTATAATGTGTAGGGGGATGTATATTTTGCTTTCCAGTTAATCTCTTTCTTCCTTTTGCACGTGAAAAGTAGTGAGCAAAACAGAAGTAAACAGCATTTGAAAAATTAGTTTGCAAGCTCCAGAAACATTTAAATGTGGGTTAACAGTAAGGAG
This sequence comes from Heliornis fulica, assembly GCA_013399135.1. NCBI lineage: Eukaryota > Metazoa > Chordata > Aves > Gruiformes > Heliornithidae > Heliornis > Heliornis fulica. The sequence goes on along the minus strand of VXBZ01000673.1, from coordinate 127,862 downwards.
GAGTGAGAGGTCTGGCCTGTATCAGCCTTTGTGAACACGTAAAGCATGGGCTTAGGCACCTAACCTGGTTTAGCGGTGGTTGGCAGGTTAGGGTGATTGCTGGACTTGATGATCTAAAGACTTCCTTCCAAACAAGACAAATCTATTATTCTGTAGGACTCCATGCCGTTTCTTTTTCAGGCTCCTCTCCCCAAAGACAGTCTCCTGGTTGCAGATGGGATGGCCATGCTTCTTCCACCCAATGCCCTGTTCTTTGAGAATGTTGGGAAGCTAAGTGTGCACCACACTGATCTTGCAGCTCCTTGAACTTATTCCTATAGAGGAAAAAAAAGTGCTGGAAAAATTAGAAAGATTTCTTCAGTGCTAGCGTTCTTCAAAATTGGTATTTGCTGTTATGAGCTAAGGTGTAAGAACAGTGAAGGTGAGAATGGTGTAATGGACAAGCGTTATATTTGAGACCCGGTAACCCTAGTTGGTTGGCACAAATGGATCAGCTGGTCAACATTATGGTATCTAACCATTAGAAAACTTTGAAAGAAACAGTAAAGCAAACATCATCTTTTAAAACTGATCAATATGAGCTACATAAGAGGAAGAGTGTTTGGATTTATGCTGTCAGTAGCACGGCTGCATTTGGACAGAATTAAAAGCCCCCTGTTGTTTCTCGGAGAAAGCCGGGAGTGTTTCCCTAGTAAGCAGTGGAAATAACTAATGCTGTACGAGCAAGTCCAGATGTGTGAAAACAGACTGATTTACTGCCTGGAGAAGTGCCTAGGGATCAGGGCACCTGAGTTCATCTCCTGGGTCCCCTGATGCCTGACCTTGGGCAGCTGACTTCCCCCTGCCTAACATTCACCAGCCGAGAATCGGGAAACAAATCATAGAATCATAGAATCATAGAATTTTAAGGCTGGAAATGACCCCTAAGATCATCCGGTCCAACCATTAGCCCACCCACCGCCACCAAGTCTACCCTTAGACCATGTCCTCAAGCACCGCATCTACCCGTCTTTTAAACACCTCAAGAGATGGGGACTCAACCACCTCCCTGGGTAGACTGTTCCAGTGCTTGAAATCCTTAATTGACTGTGAGATTTATTCATGAGAAAGACAGTGAAAGCAGGGAAGTGTTATCGGCTGCCTTTGAAATGCCACACACCTAGTGAACACTCATCCCCACCCCACATTATTTCATTTAAATGCAGTTAACTTGTATTAGGGGTTTTCCCGTGTTTTTTTTCAGAGATGTGAGATAAGAAGTTCCTCCTTTCCCCCCCTCCCCTGAAATACAACTCTTTATAATGCACAGTACCTTGCATGAAATGTTGTTTAAAGGGTATTGTTTGTGAGGACAGTACAACGTGTTAGATCACCTTTCATTGAACCATGTGCTTTATAATTAATGTACAAAATTATGTCCTTTTTTTTTTTTTTTTTTCCAGTGGAGCTTGAACAGCAGCATCCTGATTACAGAACACCCTCATTATTTAGGAATATACTTTACCTACCCCTCATAAATTACCCTTGGCTGCTGCAGTAGTGAGCCTGGAAAGAAAAGGTACTTTAAGTGAATTCAGAAGATTACCCTGATTGGAGACTTGAGCTATTTTTCACAATGTGGGTTTGGAAGTGATTTGCCTTGTGTGTCAGTGGTAGGTTGGATGGATGAAGAAGTGGACTAAGGCTCTCAATGTACCTCCCAGTACTTTCCCTGGAGAGAGGGAGAATTGCCTGGCTGGAACAGTACCATTTAACAGCCTGCCTTGCTGCACTGGCGTGAGGAGTCATTCCTTACTGCTTTTGGAGTGCTCGGGAGAGAGGGATTAAAACTTTTTACTTCCCACAGCCATGGCAGGGCAGCACTGAGGCTGCAGAAAATTGTAGTGCCTTCATATTTGCGTTTGCAGCTCTGTTGCCATGTGCCTCTAGGATATATCAGTCACGGCCTTTTCTAAATGTAGCAATTTAGAAGGCAGCTGTTACCTTGTTCATTAAAAAAGGAAGAAATACAAAGCGAAACCAGTCACTCTACCTTTGAAAAACTTCTGTGCAGTTTTGTTTTTAAATTTCATCTGTCAAAATTGCTTCCACCCAGGTGGTTTTCAAACTGTACTTACAAACATGAAAAAGTTGGTGCAGCGCAGAAGCTTCTGAAGTTTTAATAAAACCATTTCATTGAGAAAGTTCTGTATTTAATAAAATGTAATTTTTTGGGGGGTAATTAACTTATAAAGTGCTAGGGACTTTCCATCCATCAGAAACCCTATCCTAAAGCTCAGTTTAGCACAGACAGCTGCAGAACAAGTCTTAGCTTCTTAGCTGGCTATTCCAAACATTGTCTAGAGAGCTGCTATTCCTGCCTGGTTGACTGTGAGGCCACTGCTGCAGAGACTGTACCAATCATGCTGAAATGTGTAAAATTAGCATTTAAGCCAAAATAATGGCGTAACCTTCTGTTCAGTGTATAATCCTAATAAGATTAAGCTCTAGCAAAAAAAACATGGAAGATACAACCTAATAAAATCATAATCTATTCTGAATAAACTGTATTATACATGTTAGCTGAATGGATTATATAAGTTTAATGAAATTACACTGTCTTATAAGCAGGATACAATAAGTAGTAATGGCAACTTTTCTATACACGGTGCAAGAGATTAAGGAAGAAAAATGGGCATTACTAGAAAATTAGTTTAGTCAAAACAATTTAAAATCAAAAAGAAAGATAAAAATAGAATAATAATTTCTTAAATTCCGCAACAATGAGATGAGTGCTTCTTTGAGTGTATTAGCTAAGATCAAAGATATCCAGACATCGATAACTGAAAAGTATCCAGAAAATACATTTAGATTTTAGAGGAAGAAGACTGGGTTGATGTGGTGTTGGAAAGGAATGACCCAGCTAAAAAGAATGTAAAAGATGTGAGAAAATGTCACACTTCATTGGGATCTGGTCAAATTTTTGTTGATAATGCTTTAGTATATCCTGTATTTGTCCCTTCCATCTATTCATACGATACATGGTAATGGATTCCACACTGTTAGCACTTCTGAGCCAGATGGCATACACTCTGTCATGCTGAGATCATGTTGGAAATGTCATCTATGCAACACAGCTGAGATATAGTAGCACTTCAGAATTAATTTCTCAATTGTTGTCCGCTATGGCAAGGGGTTTTTTTTGTTGAGATTATTTTACTCATGTAGAAAAAGTAACTAAATATGCTTTTTTCGCCTTTAAAATTTAAAACATTTCCTGATACTTTGGATAATTTAACAGGTTTCTGCTTAGTAAGGAATAATGTATTTGTCCTTATAAGGTACTAAAAATATTAAGAAAATACTTTTAAAACTATGTTTGCACAAGCACATTATCTCTCCAGAAGCTGTGCTGTATGTTTTTGAAAACAATCATGACAGTCAAGAATGATGTTAGATGAAACAATCAAAATTAAGTTAAATTCCCTAGTAAGAACTAGTCTTCATGTGCAACATCCTGGTTACGGGAGCCTTCCCCCCACTGAGGGCTGTAACGGGAGACATGAGTCATTGTTTTGGATGAGGGAAGTGCTGGATATTTATAAGGCTGTCCATCTATGCACTTAACGAATTTCTAATGGCTCTTCTGATAGGAAGAAGTGTCATGTTTTACTAGTGGAGTTTAAGTTCTAATATGTGAAAGTGAACGGAGTAATAGGAGAAACAAATAATGCAAAGTAGAATAGACGGCCTTTGCGTTAAGTATTTCTTTGGAATATTCTAGTTTTGTTCCCTTGTCCCTTACTTTTCTCCTGTATGACATGTATGTGGCTTCTGAGGCTGCTGGCTTTTGATGGGTGGGGACTGCGTTCCTCTTCATGTTGAAGTGGCATATGACACTATTGAAACCTACTTTGACAAACACCACAAACTAAAATGGACATGGCACTGCAGCCAGCCTAGAAAAGACATGATGCAAAGTCCGACTGTGTGCCCCAACTTAATGTCAGTCAGTGAAGCTCCTGGGGTGATCCTGCTCTTTTACATCTGGACTTTAAAATACAAGTTGTCTTCCCTGTTCCTTGCACTGAAGCGACGATTCTGAGTAGCACACAATGCTTTTTCATGGTGCTTGCACTTCAATTTTAATCAGTTTTAGATTTAGTGATTAGACATATTACAACTGGCATATATTTTCATACTTAAAATGCTATCGTTTCTTGCTTTTATTTCTTTGTTTGTCTCTCTCATTTGTCTGTAGACACAGATTTCCCTTCTCCTTATCTGAAGTCAGTAGCTTCTCTGATACAAAGATTTAGCACTTGATTACATGTTGTCCAGATTGTGCTTGCTATTATAACTAACAAAGATAACAGTGAGGGGAGAAGTGACAAGAATAAAAGCAGTGTGCCTGTGAGTAATGCTGGAATGGTGATGGACAAGAAGAATCGGTAGCTTCATGCAGTCAAGAGCAGTTACAGATTTAATGAACAGCTACAGCCCGTGGCTTCATTCTGTAAACACAGAACATTTTCTATAAAAAATACCATGTCATTCTCGACTGACCTGGGCTTGCTCTGCATTGGGAATATGGATAGTAGAGCTGTTGTTACAGGATACAGGCTGTCCACACACGCCTGCCTGATACAGAATCACAGAATGACTAGGTTGGAAAAGACCTTTAAGATCATTGAGTCCAACCATACCTGTCCTCTCCTAAACCATATCCCTGAGCACCTCATCTGCCCATCTTTTAAATACATACAGGGATGAGACTCAACTACCTCCCTGGGCAGCCTGTCACACATCTCAACAACTCTTTCAGTGAAGAATGTCTTCCTAACATCTAATCTGAACCTGCCCTGGCACAGCTTAAGGCCATTTCCCCTTGTACTATCACCTGTCACTTGGCTNAAGATTTTCCCCCCAGACCCTTCTTCAGTTGGCTGCCCTTCTCTGAACATGTGCCATGACCTCAGAGTCCTTGTGGTGTGGAGCCCAGAGCTGGACACAGCACTTGAGGTACAGCCTCACCAATGCTGAGTAGAGGGGCACAATCACCTCCCTAGACCTGCTGGCCACGCTGGTTTTGATACAAGCCAGGATGCCATTGGCCCTCTTGGCCATGTGGGCACACTGCTGGCTCATGTTCAGTCTGCAGTCCACCAACACCCCCAGGTCCTTCTCGGCCTGGCAGCTGTCCAGCCACTCTTCCTAAGCCTGTAGCACTGCGGTGTGTTGTTATGTCCCAGGTGCAGGACTCTGCACTTGGCCTTACTGAACCTCATCCCTTTGTTCTCAGCCCAGTGGTCCAGCCTGTTCAGGTCCCTTTGAGGAGCCTCCGTACCCTCAAGCAGACGGATACTTCCTCCCAGCTTAGTGTCACCCACAAACTTACTGAGGGAACATTCGATCTCTTCATCCAGGTCATTGATAAAGATGTTGAACAGAGCTGGCTACACTACAAACCAAACCAAGCATGGTCCCAAACCAGAATCTAATCAGTCATGTTTACAGTGGGCAAAGAGATAAAAATCTGACTTAAATTCCTTCAGAGTTTCTTAAAATGTAGTCATCTTAATTTTTTGAGCATAGTAAATTTGTACATCAAATAATAATGTTTAGAGGCTGGAGGAATGAAAGTTAAAGTGACACAAGATGACAACGAGTGGTAGCACATGCTCAGACATTATAAATCATAATCCTGTTATTTGAGAAGGAAAATCAGAGCATATTCTGTATGTGGCAGATTCTAAAATCTGAAGTGCATGAGAAAGGACAACTTTCAGCAATTGGCTTTTGCGTGCTGGTAGAGCTGAAGTTTCATTTTCCTGTGGAAAGCCTTGGTTGTCTTAAGCACGTTGCTTTGTGAGTCAGGTTCTGTGACACACCCTTGGGCTGGTGGCCCATCCCCAGGGCGGTGCCTGATGCCTGGGTCTGGGACTGCTCCCGTGCCCCTGGCTGTGGGTGGCTGCCCCCCGCTTTTCCCAGTCCCCAGGAACCAGCCAGGCCTCCCTAACACCCTAGTGTGAATTAGTCTTCCTGTAATATGAGTTATATCTGCAAACTCAAATCTCCTTAAATGCTGCCTTACCTTTAAAAGGTGGAGGCCTTCCTGGTGAGTGAGGCACAGGTACCTGAGGCACGTGTGCACGTACACACACACGGCGTTTTGGAATGAGTAAAAGTCACTCCGTTTTCCATGCCCTTTTGTCGACTCAATTTCATGAGTGTTACTCACATGCTTTATTCAGGCAGCACTATTTGCCAGCCAACTCAGATGCCTTATTTCAGAGTGGTACATGGAGTAATTTGTAAGTGTTGTTAATCTTGACAGTGATAAGTCGAGGACAGTGAATTCTCCGTTATCAAATGGAGGTACATGAAAAAATACCCATGAATAATAGTAATGCTTGCACAGACTTTTCTCGTTCTTCTGCCCTGAGCTCAAAGGAATGCTTCTGATTACCAGAGTGAACTTAAAAGAGGATGAATCCACAGGCAATGAAATCCTAGAATTTAATGGGAATTTTCTGCCTTGGTAAGATCAGTGACAAAATTTCCATTGACCTCAGTTGTGCAGAAATTTTGTCTGTACTGTGGAGCCCCACGGCATGGGGGAGAAAGGAGGCTCCATGCCCTGAAGAAAGGTTTATGATGAAATATATTTTCTGTGTGACCCTAAGAAAGCAAGTCAGGGGGAGTATGGGGAGGTCATTAGCTCTTATCCTTCAGTGAGCACCTTTTGGAAGAAGTCTTCTACTGAAGTAAGTTTTAATTTATTGTAGGAGACACACGTGCAATTAGTTCACTTTATTCTAATCATTCAGAAGGAACAACAAAAACTATTGCCATATGTAATCTGAATAGATCTCACCAAGAAGGTTTCTGGGCTGCTTGGTTTCATCTTCTGTTTGTAGCTATTTTCTCCTGCAGCAACTTAACAAGTAGTTTTTCTGCCCCAAGTTTTGTATTACTACAACACCTGTAGATGGCCATTTCCATTACTTGCCATTACATTATCACAGCTTCAGGGTACCGTAGTACTAGCTGTAGTAGCAGTAGCCCCTCTAGGCTTCAGTGGAGAAAATGTGGTCAGCAGTAAGTTAGTATTTATACCCGTTGTAATAATTTTCTTGGTCTTGCATACTCTACTTACAGTTTTTTTTGCCTCTATCACTGTTATATGGTATAAGGAAGGTGCAGTTGTTTCCTGTCAAATTTGTATTTGTCATTTTCTGAACCACTGTTTCCCTTCAAACTCTGGTTAGAGGCAAAATTGGAAGATACTTCCTTTGAAGTGCTGTTATTGCTGACATTTCCAAGGGAAAAAAAAAACCAAACCCTCAACTGTTTGTTTAACATCCCAGGGATGTTTCATGTATAGATTCACCACCTGCAGGTTTTCAGAAGATCTTAGTTTTGAAAATGTGATCCTAAATCTGAGGCAACACCAAGGCACTTTGGAGAGTATTGTGTGGAGGGAATTTCTACTCCCTCACTGTGAACTTTCCACATCTGTTAGGCAGCATTCACACCAAGGGGCATGGACTTTAAAAATTCGTTTCATACCATAAACCACCAGTAGCTGCATGCTATACTCTTCCCGTGCCAGACCCACAAATGACGTAAGTTGTTACTGGCTCTGGCTGTTAGGTTTATGCTGCTGAGTCTCACACAGCTCTGGAGCTACTCAGTCTAACCCTAAATGTTGATGTGTCAGAAGCATTTTCTTGAATGTTCTAGAAAGGAAAGGAAGTGTTAGAGCAAATGTACGTGCATTATTTGTGTGAATAAGCTGGAACTGTTACTCTCTGAATGCTACATGATTTTTTCATTGGCTCTGCATGTTCTCAATCAATACGTAATTTTTTCTTTCCTGTATGGATTTTTATTTGTTAATCTTTTTTGTAGGATAGTTTACTTCATGCCCACTCTCTAAAATCTTTGGGTACTTTCTTTCCCTTTAGCAGTTTTCAGTTATTCCCAATGATATCATTATATTTTCCCTTGAAGTGGTGTGTTCATAACAGGATAATGGGGAGAGAAGCTGTTCGGCTGGTGATTGATTAGTGGATGTACAATCTCAATTCCCTTGGAAGGTGTGATTGTTTGAGTCTGTGTTTCTTTGGAGAGAGACTGTTTCAGGGAATCATAGCTAGAGCTGCAAACAACCCATTAGTCACTCGTCCAAGCCCTTGCCAGCGCAACACTGTTCCCTGCAGTACATTATTGAGTGTTCTGTCCAATATGGGTTTGAGTGACTCAAGCCATGAGGCTTCCACCACTTCCTCTGAGAAACTATTTCATGGTCTGACAGAGCTCAGTGTTAGGAAATATTTTTTGGTACTCAGTCTAAACTTTTTAACACCCAGATTGATCTCATTACTGTTAGGTATACTCTTTTTTGTTTCCCAGTTCTGTCTTAAATCTTTTTCCTTCTTTGGCATTCACCCTCTCGAGTAGATGGTATCGTATCTCCTCTGAAGTCAAGCAAACGCATAATTAGTTCTTCTATTCCTTCTGTCCAAATAGGCCATCTGTTTGGTGGAAAACAGGGCCGAGCAGGGGAAGATTTTCTTTTTCTGCTAAGTGCTTTTTCAAAGAAATCATATGAGAAAGTACATTAAGAGTTCATGTTATTATGTAGCTCCAAGGAGCCCCAACTTTTATATACAGTGTTGTTCAGAAATTATGTAGAAGATTGTAACTTTCCCAGGCAGTCATTTGAAGTAGTAATACCTTTTTCTAGCACAAGATACAGCTCTAGCACTGGTAGTCTGTTGCATTTCATAGCTTTAGGGAATGTTTTGCAATGCTGCTTCATCTGTTTATCAAGCAAATTATATGCAGCTACAGCCCAGAGAGGGAAGAGCAATGGCAGCAGAATTGGAAGCAGATCCAGGGGCCATTTGAACGTCTGTTGTTCACAGCTTTGCAGACAGAATTTACAAGTATTTGGGTCATATAAGGATTGTTGAGGAAGGGAATATACTTTAATCCATCCAGTCTTTACACATCTCTGGATTTCTTTCTAGAAGCTACCTTCCTTCCTTCCTTCCTTCCTTCCTTCCTTCCTTCCTTCCTTCCCGCCTCCCTCCCTCCCCTATCCTAATGTGTTTTTTTTCACAGCCTAAATTCTGCTAAGATACATGCACATAATCAATTGCTTTTGGCAAAATCTACGCATGTGCTTTTCCTGTTTCTTATGGATGATCAGCTCCTTAGTCAGAGAGTCCTAGTCAGAGAAACTTCTAAACTATTACTCCATCCTTGCTTTGATACACGTGTAGAATGGATTTTAAGGTTTGGGGTTGTTTTGACGAATCATTGTACAGTTTTGGAAACAGGACCACGTTTTGTTATTTTTTAACCTGAGATTACCTGATGTGTGTGGGTTTGTGACCTGGGCTTCCAGCTCAGGGAGTAAACAAGCTGCGTGCACTTTCTGTGAACTCTATTAGAAAGGATCCTCAGGCAAGAGCATTCCTGAGCTAAATTATTACAATTTTAAAGTGAATAAAGGAAGATAAATGTAGTGATCAAACTAAGATCAAGTCAAGTTTGAACCCAATGTGTGTGTTCAGGCAATTCACAATTTAATACAACAGATAAACCTGGGATGTTGAACACAAATATTTAAACACATGAAGGAAGAGGCAGGTAAGTGCCTGTCTGTCACTACAAAAGGAAAGCTTGAATAACTCCTTCAGCCTGCTTGTTCTGTCATTTTCTACATGAGATGAAGCAGCAATGGATTTCCTGGAGCCCAGGCTGTGCGCTGCCCCAAGTCTTGGGCCTCTTCTTTGCCTTTGGATGCAGTGTCTGGGGCAGGCAGAGCCTTCAGGCGCCATGCCTGGCTTGAGGGAAGGAACCTTCCCTTCATCTTTTGTCTTTCCTTCCTTCCTTTTAACAGGGCGCATTTCTCACTTTTTCCACCTAAGAGGAAATTGCTGTGTGTTTGGGGACAAATTGTATGGAGTGAAGCAGGAAGGGGTGACTGCAGTTCAGTCCCCATGGGTTGGCACATGTCTGAGGCAAGAGGTGGGAAGTCTCACCTCAGGAATGGCCCTTATACTTGCAATGATTTCCCTGATTCATGATGAGAAAAGTGCATGCAGGGCTTTCAGTCTAGTAGACAAATGGCTTTTACATGAAAAAACTCTACCCTTATTTTAGAGACTGACATTTTCCCACTCCACATGTCAATTCCGTGGCAATATTCCTCATTCATGCCTATGTCCAACCTGCCCTCTGCCCTCTGGTCTTTGCTGTGTTAAATGGTGTTTTCCCTTTCCATGCAGGTTATCCAGGCTGTCTTCTTTGGGATTTGTGTCTTGACCGACCTGTCCAGTCTTCTCACTAAAGGAAATGACAGTCAAGAGCAAGAAAGACAGCTGAAAAAACTGATTTCCTTGCGTGACTGGGTGATGGCTGTTCTAGCTTTCCCTGTTGGAGTGGTAAGTATGGTGTTAATCTGTGCATGTCTTTACAAACTGAGTAAGTGGTGTTACTTGCCGATTGTTTTCTGGCTGACAGGCTTTCTCACCTCTCACAAAAGACTATCCAGAAAGGGAGAAATGGTAGCGATGATTTTACTACGCTTGTTTTCCATAGGTGTAAGGGGTCACCGGTGTTGCTGAAATTACTCATTGGAAAAAATGTACCTGAAAATAGGAACTTGATTGTACGAGTAATTTCAAATTGTACTACCAGCATCTTGAGAGTCAGTCTGCATTTCATCTGCCCCACATGTCATCATCAGACATAGTAAACCATAACGACCTGACCGGAGCTTGGGCTGTAAGCAGTTTTGTCATGGGCAAGAAGGGAAACAAAGGTCCCTATTAAACCCGTGAGGGATTCAGAGCTAACAGAAGAAATGGGGTTGGAAAAACAGGGAGTTGTCAGTAATGCAAAAAAGCACACAGAAGGTATGGAAGACTCTGAGATTTACATGTCCTTTTCAGAAGTGAACTGTTATTTGAATCAGGTCCTGCTCCACTGGGAGAATTGATATTGCTTTCAGTGGCAAGAGGTGATGAATGTCTTATGTGTCTCATACCAGTTGCTGAAAACATCTGAAAATCCAGAATTTTGTGAGTTTTTACATGAAAGTGTGATCTGTTTCAGTCTAGTTTTAGGTTCAGGTTGCATAAAAAAAATGGTGAACTTTTCATTAAAGCATTGCTTTTATTGTAATTCAGGGTCAACCTTTAATTAATTTTTTTTATTTCATTCACTAGAACTGTTTGTGGGTTTTTTGTGTGTTAGGTCTACTAGGAAATTGCATGAAGTCTCAAAAGTTCTATAAAAGCTGATCACTGTCAGTTAACAGCAGTTACAACATTTCAGTCTATCATTATGATTTGATATATTCAGAGGTTCTTCATTAAAATGGTTATTTCACCATTTACGTGGGGTTTTACAATATGTGAAGAAATACAGAATGCTTTTGCGAAATTAGAAAATGGAAAGCATGTGTGAAACACTTTGCAGGTGTTTCTTTCATAAAAACCCCAGCTGGTATCTTTCCTTCACTGGAACTGCTGGCTGCGGCTGTGACAGTCCACAATGGGGTAACAGACTGCAGTTCTCCAGCCATGGTGGAAGAAACTGGATCAGGGAATAGTTTAAAAAAAGAAGTCTGTGAATGAACAGGGCGACAAATATGTATTTAATGATGGCAGAGATGTGTATCATAGAATCATAGAATTGTTAAGGTTGGAAGAGACCTTTAAGATCATCCAGTCCAACCATTAACCTACCGCCACCAAGTCCACCACTAGACCATGTCCTCAAGCACTGCATCTACCTGTCTTTTAAATACCTCCAGGGATGGGGACTCAACCACCTCCCTGGGTAGACTGTTCCAATGCTTGATGACTCTCTCAGTAAAAAAGTTCTTTCTAATATCTAACCTAAATTTTCCCTGGCGCATCTTGAGGCCATTACCTCGAGTTCTGTCGCCTGTTACTGGGGAGAAGAGACCAACCCCCACCTCACTGCAACCTCCTTTCAGGTAGTTGTAGAGAGCAATAAGGTCTCCCCTCAGTCTCCTCTTCTCCAAACTAAACAACCCCAGCTCCCTCAGCCGCTCCTCGTAGGGCCTGTTCTCCAGACCCTTCACCATCCTCGTTGCCCTTCTCTGGACACGCTCCAGCACCTCAACATCCTTCTTGAAGTGAGGGGCCCAAAACTGAACACAGTACTCGAGGTGAGGCCTCACCAGTGCAGAATACAGGGGGATTATCACCTCCCTGCTCCTGCTGGCCACACCGTTCCTGATCCAAGCCAGGATGCCATTGGCCCTCTTGGCCACCTGGGCACACTGCTGGCTCATGTTTAGGCGGCTGTCAACCAACACCCCCAGGTCCCTTTCCGCCAGGCTGCTCTCCAGCCACTCCTGCCCAAGCCTGTAACGTTGCCTGGGGTTGTTGCGACCAAAGTGCAGGACCCGGCATTTGGCCTTGTTGAACGTCATATTGTTGGCCCCAGCCCAACAATCCAGCCTGTCCAGATCCCTCTGCAGGGCCTTCCTACCCTCCAGCAGATCGACACTCCCACCCAATTTGGTGTCATCTGCAAACTTACTGAGGGTGCATTCAATCCCCTCGTCCAGATCATCTATGAAGATGTTGAACAGAACTGGTCCCAACACCGAGCCCTGGGGAACACCACTGGTGACCGGTCGCCAGCTGGATTTAGCTCCATTCACCACCACTCTCTGGGCTCAGCCATCCAGCCAGTTTGTAACCCAGTGCAGAGTGCACTTGTCCAAGCTGTGAGCAGCCAGCTTCTGCAGGAGAATGCTGTGAGAGACGGTGTCAAAGGCCTTGCTGAAGTCTAAGTAGACAACATCCACAGCCTTCCCCTCATCCACTAAACGGGTCACCTTGTCATAGAAGGAGATCAGGTTAGTGAAGCAGGACCTGCCCTTCATGAACCCGTGCTGGCTGAGCCTGATCCCCTGGTTGTCCTGCACCTGCCGCATGATGGCACTCAGGATGATCTGTTCCATGATCTTCCCCGGCACCGAGGTCAGGCTGACAGGCCTGTAGTTTCCTGGATCCTCCTTCTGAAATGTATGTTACCTTCGGTTTTTAAGGGAGACTGGGAATTGGAAGTGGTCGCGAGTGTGATTGGCCTCAGATGCTTTTCCTACTGTATTGATAGTAGAAGTGAAGGAGAATAACATCAAATTATTTGTCTTAATTTAAAGCTCTTAAGTGCCTTTTTCAACCTAGAAGATCAAGGTTTTACACCCATCAAAGCTGCTTAGGGTTCAGGGATTATTCTGCTGCTGGTTTTGCTCCATGCTGTTGTCTGTGTGCTTCTCCACCCTGACAGTGTTCATGACCTTGCAGCTTTTCAAGATCTTGGAGAATTTCAGCCTCACTTTGTCTTGGCAACTCTTTGCATTTCTTTCAGGTGTTGCTTATCTCGCCACCAGTAAGCAAGGAAGCCCAGCTAACTGATGCCTGCACTAGAAGTACATTGACAAGTTAGCAGTTCCCAAGAGACACATTGCATACCTGAAGCTAGATATTTTCTCAAAGGTTTCACACAGAAACAGTTTGTATCTTAAACAAAACAAAAACCCATAAAATAGTAAGAAATGGCCCTACTCGTTGGAAAGGTGCTCTCCATTTCCAAAGGTGACCTTTCTGTGGTGAGGGAGAGCAACTGATTATCACACATTCACTTCTCACAAAGAAAAGGGTGTTTTCATTGTTGTTTCTTTGCCTGGCTACCGTCAGACAAACAGCATAACTTCGTAACTTAGCACCGGTCTCATCTCCTTCCTGAAACCTGCCCCTCTCTGGCAGCATCCATCACACTGCAGATACCACTTGCCAAAGCCTTTACCGGTGCCTGAGGGACAGCCACTGGGGACTCTTCTTCAGTGGGATTACGGGTAGGAGAAGTTCAGGGCCTGAAAGCAGCAAATGTCTAATGCTGGTTTTGTTCTGTAAAGAGCTATTTATGTGTAAGAAAATATTCAGTGAAATTTTGGTATGCCGGAGGTACCTGTTAGAAGGAAGTTATTAAACACCAGAGTGTCTGCAGAAAAGAAGTTAAAGTTCCCTTGTTACCCATATACTCTCAACAGCTTCCTCACTCAAAAAGAAAAAAGAGCAAAAGGAGTTCAAATGCAGAGTTTCTTTCTTTGAGACTCACCCATTTCGCTCTCCATGGAGCTTCTCAGTTGTTTCCAGTAGTGACACAAGGGAATGTTCACACATGAAAGTTGGACAGATGTGAATTAAATCCTTGTTGGGCTTCTAACATAACAGCAGTGGTCATGCTTAAGTACTTGTCAGTTACCTTACCATCTAAATTTTTTTTATTGCTCAGTGTTTTACACAGGGAGTGTTTAAGGAATAATGCAAATACTAGGGGAACATTTTAAAGCCCACTAAAAGTAGTTTTTCAAGAGCAATTGCACATTTTTTTCCCTCTGAATTTCCTGCTTACCGAAACCCTTGAGATGACTTATTCTGAAAAACAGATGAGAAAAGGGGTTTCCACTCCCAAGTCAAACAATGATGTGTGAAAAAAAAAGTAACAAAGTATTTCATTTTTTAGTACTTCCTGAAAAAGTATTACATATGAACCACCCAGGAAGTCTGACCACCAACCTCTTCCCATCTCCCAAAGGGGAGGAAAGAAACAGCCAAAGGGCAAAAATCTCCTTGTGTGGCTTTGCCACAAATCAAGTCTTGCAAAATCTTGGAGCAAATCACATTTCACCAGTGTTGTGTTGTGCATTGTGTATCTTTAGGGGCTCAAATAAAACTGAGTTGCCAACCTACCATTTTGTTCAGGAGCATCAAGAAATAAGGAAATAAATCCTCTATGAAGGACATAATGACTGTTTACCTATTGTTGCTCTTTTTAACACAACTCTTAAGGGAATGAAATCAGGAATAAACAAAAACAATTTTCTATGCAGTAAAGCCTTATTCCATGAAAAGTCTGTGGGCAACATTTCCAAGCCCTCTTTTAATTTATTCAAACACCTAAGAGATCACTGTGGAAGAATGCTGGCATAGACAATTCAGAATTCATTAGCAATTCTCATCTATACTGGCTGCACTTACTCCCTCTTTGTCCATGTAAGGGACATTTATCCTGGGAATAATTTATACTACTAGCAAAGTGGGAGACGTGCTTAAAAGTCAAGAGACTACTCAAGTGGTTTAGCCTATCTCTACATTTCTCTATTTGTTTGTTATAGATCATGAAGTTGCCAAGTTCATGTGATTAATTATTGTATATGGTTTTATCAATATGTTTCTGGTAATTTGTACCAAATGAGAGGAAAAAGAGATAATGTGGGAATTTCTAGTCATCTAGGACTGTGTTCAGTAGAAATAGGAAGAAGAGAGAAAACTGATATTGTTGCATATTAGAAGAGAGATTGCTGCTTAGAACAGCACAACCTACCATTGGTATTTTATGTCATGGAGCTTTAATAGCTCCATTTGGGTCTGAGTCTAAACTGGCTAATTTCATATTCTTTATATTACACTTTTGTGTTTTTAAAAACCTGTGATACAAAAGAGAGAAAGCCAGGCATTTTTTCTTACCTCTTGTTTCTCTGTACTGGTACGGTCAAAAGGAAAGCTGATCTGTAGATCATCAATAATGCTGTTCCGGGATCTTATCCCAAGAAAAGATGTGTAGGCATTTGCTGCGGTCTCCTACTTACCTCAGTATTTCACCCAATTGCAAAATAATTTAATTTCCATAACTTGACTCAGCCATGCCAAAATCTCTCTGTTCTAGGTTGTGGCTTCATCTTTGTTGAAGTGGTGACTGTGATGGGAACATGAGCAAGCAGGGGTGCAGTTGTCTCCTGACCTCTGTCTCTAAGGGAATTCTCTGATTTTCAGTCCCCACTCCTTGTGATTACCTTCATTGGCCCTTTTCAAATTCACTTGGTATGATGTTGTTCTAGCAGTAGATCCCATCTAAAGCAGGTACTATGCCAGTTTGTGCTTACTGTGGTCTGCCTTTAGTAACACTTTGCTTCTGTTTTTCCAACTTTGCTGATGGAAAAACTTTCATCATGAGGGTGACAGAGCTCTGGCACAGACTACCTGGAGATGTTGTGGAGTCTCCTTCTCTGGAGACATTCAAGACCAGTCTAAACTAGGGGATCCTGCTTAGGCAGGGGAGTTGGACTAGATTATCTTTCGAGGTCCCTTCCAAGTCCTAATGTTCTGTGATTCTCTACGTAGTTCCTTTAGCCCTCAGAGAAGTTCACAAACAGTATATTTATTCTCTGAGTTAACTGCAAATGACTTGGGAGGTAGCCAGAAAGCTTACCTGTAACTGTACTTTTTGTCAAGGGGTGAGGGTGGTGTTTGGGGTTTTTTTTTATTTGTTTGAGGTTTTTTTTTTTTTTGCTGAGAGGCCATCCAGGAAATGAGTGAACTGAACTGTGCATCCCAGGCAAAACCAAAAACAGGATAATGAAGTTCCACTGGGTCCTTTCTTCATTTGCACAACATTTTTTGGTTGGGCTTGTGTAAAATAGCAAATTATGCAGTTCTTTTCACTGGCTTTTCTCTCTTAGATTCTCTTTGCTTCCATTTGTGATGTTTTGATAGAGCCACTTCTTTTCCCATTTGAATCATCGTTTCCCAAACTGCTCTTTAAAATTTCTCCCTTGGCAGTGCCACGTGCTCTTCTCATGTCCTCTGAAGCTTCAGAGACAGAGGACAAAAACTCAAAAAATATCTCCTTAAGTGGGAAAACAGAGTTTAGTTTTCAGCCTTATCTTTTTTTCTGCTGCTATTTGTTTAGCAATACTTTAGATGCCTGTAACAAGTTAGCTACTCCATACTTCAAACAGGTTCCAAGGTCTGCTTCCCAATTTGAGGTTCTCTTTGGTCTGTAATGACCCTAGATAGGATAAGTAGCAAACGAGGGACTATTCTGTTCTGTCATATGTTGCTTAACCTTATGTTGCTTTGCCAAGTGATCACTGTCTTTGGAAAATGGACAATCTTAGGAGACTTCCTCCCGTACGAAGAAGTGTAAGAGCACTTTGCTGGTGTCTGTTTTTTTCCTTGAACTCCAGTCCTCAAGTTTGTCTAAAGCAGAAGTGGAAAGGTGACATCTGTGACATTTTGCCTTGGGAAGAAAAGTAAATAAAAATATCAGGCTCCCTGAAAGATGTCTGCTGTGTATGAGCAGCCTGTGCAGCCTGGCATGTGAGAGTAGTGTCATGACTGCCATGTCCCAGTAGAGATGAATTGTGCCACCAGCAAGGTGGCATGAGCCTAAGAGCTGCAGTTCTGACTAAGCCTTACACAGGCAGTGTAGAGAAGCAGCCCACTGTATCTTGGACTGGCACTGCATGACAGTGTGTGATCTTGGCAAAGCCTAGTGCAGATAAAAGTCTGCCAGTACCGAAGTGTAAGCATAGTAGAGGTGATTTGAAAGTACCAGACCAACAGTTGCTCATTAATCAAAGTGAATGAATTCAGAAGCGGCCAAGGTAGCTAGCAAGTCCTAGCAACAGTTCTTTCTATCCAAATACCTCATTTTAATAGTTCATTTGTATAGTTCATTTTAGTTCACAGTGCTGTAGTTCATTTTTATTGTTCATTTTATCCAAACGAACTAATTGTAAGGAAAGGTAGGGTGAACCATTCAGACACTGGAAGGGATCCTCCCCTGGGTGTTGTGTTAGTCTCATGTCAGTTTGTCCTCTGGGATAGGTTAGTTCTGTAACACCTTGGGTTTTGCACACTTCTTTTACCTTATGTCTGCCTTGTGATAGTGCTTTGCTAAGCAGCATTTGCCGTCTGGAGCTCCAGATGGTTGCAACCAGCTAGGCTCATCCCATTCCATCCATTGGCTGACTTTGGTTAAGGGACAGATGGCACGTCCCCTCTTTTCTTATCTTTACCTCCTTGGCAAAGTATTGTTTTATTCTGCTCCACACAAAAATCACAGGTCAAAACATGCCAGCTTTGTTGTATGTGGTGTAATAAGGTTCAACCTAATCCTGGGTGATTTTCCTTGCTGCAAGACTTCCTTGTCAAAAAAGTGCTATCAATCCCGGTTTTCATGCACCTGAGAATATGGTTTTATGTCCCAGTTGGTCTTAGCAGGTTCTCAGAGACCCACTGTGATAATACATGACTTCTAGGAAGCCTATAGAGAAGAGGATACTTTGCTTCCATTTTCCCTGCTGTTCAGCTATTCATATCTTGGCACTTACGTGTCAGCAGGTGCGTAAAGAGCTGGGCTGTGCCAGTGCCAAGACTGGCCCAGAAGAGAGACTTCTTGTGGGGTGCTTTGCAGTTGCAATATTTTTCAGGCTGTCCATCATAACCTATTTTTTTTTCCCTTGGCCTCTGTGCACTAGTCAAATAGTCCAAGCTTATTCTGAGCAGGAACTGATAGCTATCATAACAGATGGACAAGTGTGTTGGAAACCAAGAAACTATGTACTGTATGCACACTGAGGGAACAGTGTACTGGTTCAGGTCATTCACATAACTGGCTGGCCCAAGTCCGCATGTCTGTGGTTAGAACAAGGTGCCATTGATAAACTGCAACCTCAGTTTTTAACTTTGCAAAGTCAGAAGCATATGAAACAACTTACCCCTACACTATCACACATTAGTGATTTGCTGACCTTGCTGTGCTCACCCCATATTTCTCACACTTTCTTTTCCTGACCCCCCTAATTAACTGTAAGATCATGGGCCACATCTGTTTGGATGTAACTAAATATTTCCCTGCTGATTTCAGTGAAAGTCCTATCTGTTGTCTCTCAAATTTTAACTTGGGCTTGTCGCTACTGTGTAGAGATCCCCTGAAATCGCTCATTGAAAAGCTCCTGGCCCTAGTACTGGATTTAACCACTGTAAACAATAGGCCCTTTGTTGCTAGAAAGCTGTGACTGAAACTCAAGGTAAGAAAGCAATTGTGTTTTAATTAGAATACTACTTTGTTCTTTCCCCAGCTAAGGTAAGCTAACACTACTATTTCTGTGAGTGTTTGCATTTTTATATTGGCTTTGCTTTTCAGACATCAGGGTATCTCTAAAGAATTTGTGCACACTTTAACAAAAAATTTAGGCTAGTGCAAACTTTATCTGAGACATCTGCCTTGCCCTCAGCCTAGAGGAAATAATGGTCTTTCTCTGGGCTCCTGGTAAATTGTCTGTGACAAGAACCAAGGCAAATTTCATACTGACAAACGAGCAGGATGCCAGACCTTTTTTCTATGGATCCCAGTCCATGAATTGTGTGAAGAGTAGTTGAAGAGTAAACTGTTTTCTGTTTAAACAATGCTATTTTGATGACTGACAAGAGAAAATGCATAGATGAGTTTATAGACTTTGATTTAGCGGTGAATGTTTCATACTGATAAGTTCTATGAATCCAAGTGATGTTTTGCCTGATTTTTCTATTCTGATAGTGGTGTAACATTATTTATGTTCCACATCTGCTACTAAGGTAGAGTACTCCGTTGTAATTTGGCCACAGGCATGTAGTTCAGAAAAATGAGATTATTTTTTTCCAGGCTGAAAGTCAAAAGAAAAAAATAGAAGAAAAGTGGAAATTCCTGTGAATGCAGAGAATAATCCAGATTCACACTGTTGATTAAAGCAAGAATAAGTTTAAGAACAATACTATTTGTGCCTGTCCATAGATCATTTGCTAAATGTCCTATTTTGCTATCAAAATTGTGTAGTTAATTTTTCAAAAGTATTTTTTTTTTTTTCCTTAGTTCGTTGTGGCGATGTTTTGGAGCATCTATATATATGACAGGGAGCTTGTTTATCCAAAGCTGCTTGATAATTTTATACCAGCGTGGCTAAATCATGGAATGGTGAGTAAAGTAATGCAAACAGTTCCTTGTATAAACACAAGTGTAAGACATGGATTTTCTTGTGATGACCACACACACACTTAGAGCTAATCCCCTCAGAAGTGATTTAGGAACATTGTTTGTAAACAAGAATAACAACTTTTCTTTCTTGAGTCCATCTTTGAGTCATATTTGAATCCCTGTTAGGTTGAAACAGTGGAGATTTGAACTTGCGTACCCTACATCCAAGGCTAGATACTGGGATTGGCTGTTTTCTGGGATAAGGTACTCTTCCCACAATTGTATCACCCTGGCTGTGAAAAATTTTAATCAAAACAGACACTTCCACAAACCAGAAATTCTGACTTTGACAAATCTTGCTCTGAATGACAGAAACACTTTGTTGAATGATTCTTTACCATTCTACAAAAGTACAATTTATGATGAAAACATTTTGATTTAAATGGCTGTTAAGAAAATCTCGCTGTGCTTTTCAGACTTGTATGTTTTTAGGAAAAAGAAATAATTACTCATTTCTCAAGTACACCACATTTGTATAGCAGAACCTCTATCTGAGCATTTTAAATAATGTAGAATCATTTGCATCAAAGCAGTTTCAAAATGGCTGCATCGATAGTCATAAAAGTAGTTTCTTGAGAGGAAATCTGCCCTTTTTATCCCTCTTTGGTATGTCAGATAGAATGTTCTTTCTCTCACTTACATGTGTAAGTGCTAAGGGAAAGATAAGGCCACACTTTGCTGTCAGGTGCTTGGTACTCGGTATACAGCATTTGGAGGTGAAAAGCATCGTTTGCTCCTGGAGCTACACCTGTGCAAAGTGTTTCATTAGTTCTTTGTTTTCATATCATGGCATGGCAAACCATTTGGCACTGTTGTTCATCAGATGACAGCAGAGCTCATCCTTCAGAATGTGAGTGCTGTGTCACCGCAGCAGATCAAGATTACTCCACTGCTGCTGGGCTGGATAAATTGGTCCTTTGTGGGGTGAGGCAGATGGCACTGCTGTTCATTTATTCCCTAAATTGTGCACTGAAGGAGCGGCGTGAGAGTTACTAGTGACAAGAGGAGCATCAGCTTCTGCTAGATACTGTACTGCTATATGATGTTTTGAAAGGAACAGCGTGATATTATGTGTGTGTAGAGCTGAGGAAAGAGTCTGATGCCTCCTGCTGTGTTTGTTCAGATTGTCCTCCCTTGAGTTTTGAGGTTGCAAGCTGAAGACTTGCAAACGCTGTGGAGCCATACATACATTGATTTTTTTTCCACACACTGTACCAGTGTCAGCTCTGGTGACATTACTTCCAGGTGACATTCCACATACTGAAAGTGCCTAACCTGTAACGCTTTACATTAATGTACATTGTGAAGTACTTGACAACAAACAGCCCTCTGTGTTTAGGAAGTCTCTGCTCTGCATAACTGAAGCGCAAGCTCATGTTGCTCCGTAGAAATGTTTACTTTCTGAAATATTTGAAGAGGGCTTTTGTTTGGCATTTTTGGACATAATAGAGATTGCTGAAATTAATTGTGTACAAGTGTCCCAGACTTTTTTTCAACTTGAAATAACTGTAGAAGGCATTTTTTAAACTATTTTATGTAGACTTGTTTGCTGTGTCAGTCTCTATTTATCCAGTGTTGCTTTAGCTCAGTCACAGAGAAAGCTTGTGGCTGTTGGGCATTTTACTGCCTTTTAGTTTATTTCTAATGTTTAAACTATCATTTTATACTCACCAGCTTTCGTACTAGTGAATTCTGATGCATTGCCCACCATGATAAGGGATTCTTAAACTACCTGAGAATGCTAGCACCTCTCTTCTTAGAAGTTACAATTTTGACATGGCAGATTTTAGAGAATATGATAGAGGTCCAGGTGGTGAAAGGGTAGGACCTCTGGCAATGCAGTTTTAGAAAAGTCGGGATCCCTGGCTATTGTATTTTACTGAAATGAACACTTACATCTTTTCTTGCCTGTTTTGACAGCAGCTGAGCACGTTCAGTGGTAATTTTTCTGAACACAAGGGTGGCCATGCTGGAGCCTAACCTTGTACAAAAAAACTCACTCAAGAGATTCATCAGCCTGGGCAGAGTGAAATCTGTCAGGGAGAGGCAGGTCCTTCTTAATACTGCAGCATCGCTGATGAATCCTTCATCTCTGTGAGCTTTCCCTCTATGCCTGGTGAAGCTCCTAGGGAGCTGAGATCAGATGTTACTTCACCTATGAACACTGTCCAGGTTTTTTCGCAGCAGTTTCTCTAAAGATGTATTTAACACCAAAAAAAAAGGCACAAGAAGTGGAAAATGTAAACCCCAACATTTTCCACAGCAGAAAGTTAAAATTCCCTCCTTAAACTGAAAAATCATATTTCACAAGTTTTTGACAGATGTATTATGACCAGCTATAACAACTTGCTCAACTGTCAATATCAGCCTACAAAAATCCACACGTAGAAAAGGGATGAAAAGTCATGAAATCTGGCTGTAATAATAGCAATCATATTTCCATTAGTAATGTGGACAGGTATCAAAATATTTGAGAGTGTTCACACTTTAGAAGCATTTTAAGGTGACTGTCTTGAAGGCTGCATGAAAAAATTGTTTAGTCTGATTCAGTGCATTAGCCCAACTCAATTGGTTTGGGCAGCGGTGTCTGCTGTTTTGTCAGGTTATAATAATTAGTTATCATCCCTCTTTCTCTTATCCCCCTTTCCTATCCCTTCTCTGCCGTTACAATGTTGTCTGTAACTAACAAAAAAAAAAAAGTTTTCAACATCTAAACCATACCTAATTACTAATAAGAAGTCCCTCTCTAGAAATGGACCTTCAGAGCTATGCAAACCCATTACCAATTCAATCTTAGTATTGTTTATAGCATTTCATAGAAATAGAGAGAGGTTTATTTTGCACAAAGATAAAAGGCACAAACTATTTACCGTAAAACTGTATGTAGTATCAAGAACTGTATTTCTATTATATATTGCCTTTTTTTCAGCTGAGGTAGAGTAAGTTTTCTTTCTAGTAGCTGGTATAATGCAGTGTTTTGGATTCAGGATGAGAATAATGCTAATAACAACACACTGATGTTTTAGTTGTTGCTAGGTAGTTGTAGCATCTACACTGAGTCAGGGACTTGTCAGCTCCTCACACCCTGCCAGGTGCAGAAGAAGCTGGGAGAGCCCAGCCAGGACAGCTGGCACAGACTGGCCCAAGGGATATTCCCTGCAACAGAACATCATGCACAGAACTGGAGAAACAAGCTGGGAGGTAGGGACACTGCTTGGAAACAGGCTTGGCACTGGGGTGTTGGATTTTTTCTGCATGTGGAGAGCAATAGCATTTGTGCATCAATTGTTTTATTATTATTGTTATTATTGGTACTACTACTATTATTATTATAATTCTCCTCCTTTGTTATACTGTTAAACTGTCTTTATTTTAACCCACAAGTTCTTTTTTCCATTCTTCTCCTTGTCCCCTTGTGGGGAAGGTGTGAGCGAGTGGCTGCGTGGTATTTAGTTTCACACTGGGGTTAAACCATGACATATATATATATATGCACACATATACCATAACAGTTAAAAATATAATTCCTGTGTACAGAAAAAGCTGTGCAATAAGTGGTGCCTTTTGTTACCAGATGTTACCTCATACATACAGATGCATGCACCTGTGAAAGACATCACTAACAGAGTTGCACTGTGCCATAAAGGTGATAAATATCGTCATCTCAGTCAGTCGATTTGTCCCTAACCAATGGTATCACTGTGACTTGAGAAGTGATTCGGGGGAATCAATGGCAAAATCTGTTGCTGTTGATTTCAACGGGACAAGGATTTCCTCTCTCTTTATTATGTGCACACATGAGTACCTGAGTTAAAACTTCTGTCAGTAGAAATAACTACCTGTCTGAAGAGAGCTGTTGGAGAATAGGGCTATGTCTCTGCTTCGGTCTGTTTGTAAAGAGTCAGGTTCACTTCCTGTAGTTAACAGTTATGCTGATTAATTTATCTTTGCTAGCTACAATTCAGTTGCCTAATTACTGAACTCGTTAATCAAAGATGTCAGTTTGTGTTCTTGAGACTGTCCTGTGCTTTGGACCCATATCAACCCTTAATTCTGCGGGCATATTTTCCATAGGAAATATTCTTTACTGAACTCTACTGGTATTAGGAATTTTCAATTAAAGGCTAACCTTTAGTGTTTAAAGGTAGTGTGTCACAGCAATAGGATTTTTGTCAGCTCATTCATTGCACCTTTTTGTGTTGAGGCTGGACAGGATGATGCAGATAACACTTGTTTCCAGTAGTTATATTCTCTTCAGTATTAGCACAGAGTTTAAAACTAGAGGTTGCCCCTATTATGTCTGATGCCCACGTAAACAAACAGATCTGTAAACTGAATTACTTTAAGCCTGAGCATTACTGATTTTGAGCCAGGTTACATGGCAGGACTGCATGCAGAATTGGTCCAAGTTAGCATACCATTTCATCGAGATTCCTGCTTTGTTTTTCACAGACACAGTCCCAAATTATTTTTTAAAATGTGAATCATCTTTTGTTTGTGGCAAGGAAAGTAAAACACAGTGGTAAAAATTACTTACTGGGGAATTCAGTGGCTTTGGAGGTCAGAAACAAAGTCTTGTTATCATATGAAAACTCCAGAGGAGAGGTCAGGGAGGAGGAATACCCTCTGTTCTGTGGAGTTGGAAAACTGATTACTCTATGGGTTCTGTGGCACCACAATCTATATGAGCTCTCACAGTTTTGTACTCTATTCATTTTTACGATGTTTTTGGGAAACAAAGACATTCCTAGAAAGACATATGTGCCCTCACATTCAAGAGAGCAATGAAAACTGGGACTG
The DNA here is from genome assembly GCA_013399135.1 of Heliornis fulica. Taxonomy (NCBI): domain Eukaryota; kingdom Metazoa; phylum Chordata; class Aves; order Gruiformes; family Heliornithidae; genus Heliornis; species Heliornis fulica. Next base: position 103,160 of record VXBZ01000673.1, on the reverse strand, counting down.
GTAGCAGACAGAGACAAGTTACGGAGAGGAAGGAACCTGTCCAAGTGATACACCTCTACTTTCACAAGTTGTCTCTCCTTATTGCCGGCTGCCGGCTGCTCAGCTGAAAAGCTCAGCCCACCATTGAGTGGTACAGAGTCCCTCTGACCATCTCCCCAGCTGCTGTTCTTCTGGTAGCCTTGACTTAGGTCCAGTGTCTTTGGCTTGTTTCTTCCTTTGTTCTTCTGGTGGAAAACTTTTTTCCTTGATGATTTGACAAGCAGGAAAATAGAAAAGCCATGGAAAGATCAAAATTCATTGTAATCTGACATAAAAAGATTGGAAGGTCCAAAACTGGGGTGGTTTTTGACAAACCAGTCTTTCCATTATTGGTGGGGTGAACTGCTGCACAGTTGCTGGCTCTGATTATGAACAAGGGGATGTCCTTTCTTTCAGCCAAGCGTTTCCATCTAGCATGTTTCCCTAAGAATCCTGTTCAGAAACGACTCGTTTGAAAGAGCGTGTTACACTTCTTGAGGCTGTTTTCCTAATGCAGCAACATCCCCTGAATGGGCTGCTCTGGTACAGACTGCTGCACCTTGGTAATGCCTCATGCTTGTGTGTAGAAGATACTTCCCCTTTTCTGAGTTTTGTTTCTAAATTCAATTTCAGGCTTCCAGGGATAGTGCAACTCAAGCATTCTCTTTATTTATCTGTGATATTTTTGTGTGTTGGGGGTGATTAAATTTTCAGTGCTCCAGGAAGGAGTGGATTCAATCGTTACATAACTTGCAAAGTTTTTTGATAAAAATCAGGGAAAACTTGTAACTTAATTTCCAACAGAATACCCACTACTAGATGGCTATTATTTAAACATCTATCTGATGGAAAGAGTAGCAGTTGAAGCTGGTTGCCTGACTCAAAATATTTGCAAAACCCGTGAAAATAATGTTGTTGGATTCATACACTTCCTGCATGTTCATGTTGCAGTTACACAGCTCCGTTAGGTATCTCCCCTCATTATCTGCCAGTTCCAGCATTGGAGAGTGAATACAGTAGTATCAATTATCCCCTCACCCCGCTCTGGGGAGGAAACCAGCAGCAGCTTACAAGATTTTTTTCATTTTCTGTTACTTACATGAAGGGCTTGGAAATCAGTAGTGTGTCAAAACCTGTGATAGCATAGCACCTGAAAATTGGGAGAGGCTGCTACGTAAAGAAGACCAGATTATCTGCGTAGCATCCTCTGGGAGCATTAGGAGAACCTCTTTACCTAGTACAGTAACAGCACAGCGGTGTTTGTGAAGTGGGAAGCTGTCCTTAACCACTCTTCTTATCTGCTGGAGGAGACTCGTCAGAGTAACTCCAAGAGAGCTTTCTGACTGAATGCAGGTTCTGAATGTTTCTGATTATTTGCTATTTCAAATAATCTGGAGAAAACATACACACAGCCTCCTCCTGGAAGGAAGAAGCCCATACATATAGTAATGAGGGACCTCAAAATATCTTGGAGCACTCAGTAGTGGCTGGACATATGAGCCCTATTCCAGATGTGAGCGCTGCAAGTGAAACGTTTGAGAGGTAGAATCCCCAGATGAGATCTTTTTTTCTGAAGTTTTGCCTTCTTTTGTTTACAGGGTCATGTAACACACATGATAGGATGCAGTGTCAACACCAAGTCAGGGGTGTAACTAGAAAAGGAGGGGAGAAGGAGAGAGAGTCAGAGAGCATGAAAAAGGAGGTTAGGGAAAGACAGTTGCATGAGAGGAAAAGACAGGTGGGAGGAAAGAGATGAATCAAAAAAGTCAGGTGATGCTGTTCCAACACATACCTAACACACACACACACACACACACACACACACACACACACACACACACAGACATCCCCCCTCCCAAAACAGATGAACGGAGTGAATAAAGAAGAAGCTGCAGAATAATGTAGATAATTTGGAAGACACTCAAAATTATAAAGAGGACCAGGGGGAGAGGAATGAGGCAAGTGGAAGCAAGGAAGTAAGGAAAAGTAAGAGATGAGTATAAGATGAGTATATTTGATGAGTAAGAGATGAGTATATTTTCTTACCACATCTTCCCATCACTTCCCTGAGATCTGTTAATCAGAGGAGTTGAGGGCAAGGTGATGGCTGATTGGTGCTGCTGTGAGAGGAGGTGAATTGCTAATGTTGCTTGTTATTTGACATCAGTTTACAGGGTAGATGAAGCAACACTTGCACAGTGACATGTCGGGAGCTTCAAATCCTTGCAAAATGTTTAGGATTAAAACCACCTGTCTCTGTGTAACAGTGCGAGGCCTGTGTTCCTAGAAATTGCTTCTGTGTGGTGTCTGTGGAACACCATAGGTGTCTTTGAATCTCTGTTTTTATTTGACGATGCCGTCCATTATCTAAACTGTTTCTCCCTCAAAACTTCAGTCCTGCTATTGAAAACAAACCTGTTCAGTGTGCCTTAGTGTTTCATATCAGCTGTGAAGGGGGAGTTGTGTTGCACATTAACACAGATGCACTGTTTGCTAAGGGATGTGGGCATGCTGGAAGGTGACGTTTGAAGCACCAGGGGTAAGAAGTGTACCGTAAGGATTTCAAACCCGCTGCTGTCCTGGTTTTGGCAGGGATAGAGTTAACTTTGTCCCTAGCAGTGGGTATACTGCTGTGTTTGGGAGTTAGGAGGAGAATAGATTGATCACGGACTGATGTTTTAGTTGTTGCCAAGCAGCTGAGGACTTTTCAGCTTCTCATACTGCCCTGCCAAGGGGAAGGCGGGGGTACAGAAAGCTGGGAGGGGACCCAGCCAGGACAGGTGACCCAGACTGGCCACAGGGATATTCCCTGTGCCGTCACATACCATATGCCATCATACTCTCAGTATAACTGGGGGTTGTCCAGGAGACAGCACAGCTCAGGAGCTAGATAAGCATTGGCTTTGGGTGGTGGTGTCCTATTAAACTATCTTAATCTCAACCCACAAATTTTACCCTTTTTCTTTTTGATTATCTCCCGAATCCCACCATGGGGGGAGTGAACAAACGGCTATGTGGTTGTTTTAGCTGCCTGCCAGGTTAAACCACAACTCCTGCTTTAACAGACAAAGCTTGGTGTAGCCCTGTGAGTAATAATCATGGTAATAGCAATAATAATCATAGTGATAGTAAAAGCTCAAAAGTCAGATTTTCAGCTGAAGTTGCACATACAAATGTTTTGTAAAGCAATTACTATGGGCACAAAAAAAAAAAAACGACCAAAGAAAAGTCCCAAAAGGACACACAAGGGGAGCCTAAGCCTTTCTGCTTTTCCCTGGGTGTGGAGTACATACTGAGTTGTGTTTTCCTAGAAGCAGGGTTTGGCCCTGGCTTGCTACGTCTGTTTGTTAAACCAGCAGCAGTGTGGGATGGAAACACATTTGGTTCATTCCCATAATTCTGACAATATTAGGAATGCCAGTTTTGTTTTAACATTTGCTCTCTGCACAGCTTATACTTCTTTCTGCAGTCACTGCTGGAACCACACACAGCTCTTCTGTAATGCTTAAGCTGGTACATTTCCCTGGTGCTACTGCACAATTTATCTGATACTTGCTTTGCAGGTTACAAATGTAAATAAGTGTTCAACTTTAAAATGGGTGCAGAATCCACTAATGACTGGTACTCATTTTTTATAAAAATCTGTGTGCCTTCCTCTCCTTGCTGAGTTAAAATCAGACACTCATCTTATCTTTTGATACGGTAAATCTGGGGTGTTTTTTCCGAGGATTTTTTTTTCCCAGAGAACATATGGAGACAGTGGTATCAAAGTGGTATCAAAGAGTAAGTGATATATTATTATGATTAATTATGAGCATATTCAATCAGTATCTTTTGTAAAGAAAAGAGAACATTTCACCAGATTAAAAATATGTACTGTAGGAATGACTGCTGTTGTTTAAGAAGGTTTAATATGCCGACTTCCATCTGCAGGTTGTGTACTGTAAAGCACCCCATGTGCAAGTCAACCTAGAGACTGTAAATGCAGAAGTCTTTTTTAGCAGGGTGTGAAATCACAGGGAAGGATTCGAATATCTCTGAAGTTATAGTCGTTTAATATGAATTTATGGTATATCCTTATGTATTTAAGGGACTATGCTTTACCTCAGGATTACAGTAAAATGCAGTGTTGTGTATCCTTGGACACGGTGGTTACCATTTGTTAGCGCTTACTCAGATAAGAATTAGTATGTACATATGATAAAGTGGGAATGTACCCACTTTACCAAACGGTGCTGTTAATATTCACACATGTGGCAAATATGACTTAATCAGACCACAAATATTTTGCAGCATTCCATGGTATCTCATTTATTTGTTTAATTTGCCACTATAGCAACTGGATTCCATCCTTTCAGATTCTTTTTTTCACAGACCTATGATCTACTTGGTTGCCGCTTGGCAGGTGGCTTTTCCTTCAATTGAAGACATATGCACTAACTCTGTGACCAGATTTTTACCTATTTATCATTGTTGGAAAGTGGGTTATTTCACATGGACACAATACCAGAAGAATCAGCAGACCTGGTAAAGGGAGCCTGAGCCCAAAAGCTTATATGCTTTTTCCAGTCCTTGAAGTGCATGGAATAAAAAAAAATTACTTCTCTCTGTATCCCAAGATCATTGTCGCTACAGGAACGCTAATACAAGGAAATATTTTGACATTGTTTTTGTAACAAATTACCACTTTTTAAAAGTAACTTTTCTGTTGTTAATTGCTGTCTTTTTTACATGTCTTTGTATTTGGAAACAGACTTCATTTCTCTAGAAATCATTTCATATTCAGATGATTAATATGTTGAAGTAGTGCCACAGCAGTAATGTTTTATACATGCTGATCAGCAGAAATCAAGGATTTGGGGACAGCCGCGGGAATTACTTTTGCTCGTTGTGTACAATGAGCTTGACATAACCTGATGCCTGCCCTGCAGTTCATTTCAGTCCCCGAAGTTTTACTTTCTCACACAGATACAAATAAGCAAAACCAGCATACATTTTTAGTAACTCCTCAAATACAAGAGACATAGCAGTTCAGGACATAGCAGACGACAGATGTGTGAGCCATTGCCCTTAGTTGTGCAGGTCTACAGTTACCCCTTTTACCTTTGGACATTGACCTCAAGCACTGACATCCCAGCCTGGTGCTCTACTCTGGAAAAGCCACCACCTTTCAGAGGTGTCTGTTTCTCTGAGACCATAAGGGTGACTGAGGTGATGCTGTTCCCTGCTCTGACACCACAGTTAGATGAGCAGGAAAAGCAGTGTGGTAGATTTAGATAAGATATTAGAAAAAAGTTCTTTAAGAGTTGTGGAGCATTGGAACAGGTGGCCCAGAGAGCTGGTGGGTACCCCATCCCTGGAGATGTTCAAGGCCAGGTTGGATGAGGCCCTGAGCAACCTGATCTAGTTGGGGGTGTCCTTGCTTCTTGTGGGGGGGTTGGATGATATGACCTCTGGGAGTCCCTTCCAACTATAGCTGTTCTATGATTCTATGATTCTAATGATTCTATAAAACAGCCCGGCTGTGGAGGCAGAAGTCAGAGCAATGGCCAGTGTATCCCCTCACATCTTTGTTGCCAGATTAACTGGTGTCCTTTAATTCTTTACAGCCAGCTTTCTCTTCAAACCAAGTAACGCTGCATATTTGAAGTGCTGTTTAAACTCTGTATAAAAATTTGTTTTATTCCTAGTTCTGCTGCTGTTTTACTGAGTAATCTGAGAGAAATTATATGGTGTTTGATTGAAAGAATTTTTAATAAGTCTCAATTAGCCAACATCTGCATTTTGTGGGGCCTTGTAATGACAGTTAGTTATAAAAACAGTGCTAGCTGTTGTGTTTATAGCCCTGTGCTGGGTTGTGGTTATGAAGCGTCCCAGGCTGGGCAGCGCGCCTGCACTCGGCTCTTTGCTGTGCCGGGGGCTGGCCGGGCGCTCGGAGGTATTTCCCTTGCAAGTCCCAGAGTGTCCCATTCATTAATTGCAATGAAGAAGCAAATTGCCTTTTGCAGATTGCTTTGAGGTTCATGGATACAAATGCATCAAACAGTTAGAGTTGGTATTGCTGTCCATTCTTCTGCAGAATAGAAGTGACCTCCGCTTCAAATAATTACTTTATTAATTGTTATATACCAAATTTAATGACCTTGGTAACTCATTTAATATTCTAGACAGATGTGGTGCATGGTATAGAAAGTTCAAATATATCTAGAAAGGAAATTGTTCTTTATCAAAAATGGCTGCAATATTCAAGTCACATTTTTGTTTCCCACAGGAAGCAAATTTATTTGCATCATGGAGCTTTTAGCTTTTTATTCTGCTACTATGAGCTTCACCATCCTTCTATAAAGCCTATGTACAGAGCTCCAACTAGCTGAGTCACTGTCATGCACATTTTTGTGGCTTCTTTTGCAAATACAGTATGTAATGTTGAATTTTTATACGAACTATTTATGGGAAATATGAAATACATATGCAGCTCTATTAAACTTTGTATTTTAAGGCACTTTTTAAAATGAAGAAATGGGATATGATACCATTCTCTATACACAGAAACATCTGTTAAAGATGTCTTTTTACTAATACAAAGATTTACTGATGTTTCCATTAACAAATACAATTGTGTTGTCTGCAAGTTGTTTAGGAATGCATACAGCTGCAAATCGTTTTTGGAGGTGAATATATGCATTCTCAGATCAGAAACGAAGGTGGATTGTAGTTTGGTCTTTGCTCCTGAAGCAGAGGAATGAAAGATGAAAAAAGAAGAGGGAATTTGCAGGAGAGAGAAATGCATTTGTGATAAGCTAAGAGAAAAAGTGATAGCCTTAGAGGTTGTTCATGAGGAGAAGACAGGGAGCAAAATAGAGGAAACCAAATACTGAAATAAAGAGGTGATAATAGTAGTAATAGCTGGAAAGAGCCATAGAACATGGAGGTGATAATTGTGTGTGCTGTACATCACTGAGAAAAAGCTTGAAAGGGAACTTGAAAGTACCTGGGGTGTACTGAAAATGTGACCTTTCATTGATTCCAGTCCAACATGCAGAAATGTGGCTTCACTTCATTTCTTGTGACCAGTGCAAGAGTGCTGTTTGCAGAGCAGGTTTCTTTTTCCAATATCCCTGTGTGTGCAGAACTCAGAAGAGCACCCTGCTTTGTACCTTCCCTGCCCCCAGCATCCCCAGAGTTTGTGGGTCTTCAGGCCTCACACTTGTTTGCCCGAGCACTGTGCTGCAGTGTCCCTCACTATGGCATCAGTTTGGTAGGATTACTATATATTCTATGTATATGTAGTAATGTGGTGTGAATGTATATAGTATAGGGGATAGCATATATATAGTGTATCAATAGATAATCTATATGTAATATGTAATATGTAATATGTAATATGTAATATGTAATATGTAATATGTAATATGTAGTATTTATTATGATTCATATGTTAATAACAATATTGGTACCTAATACCATTTTAAAGAACACTTCTTACAATTTTATTTAAGCTAAACTCTGTTGATGCATCTAAGAAATGTTTAGTCCTCAAATTCCTTTCAGCCTAAATGCAGAGGACAGGTAAAGACTGGCCAAAAAGAGTTGCTATTTTCCCCATGTTACAGAGAGAAACTAAAACATGGAATCTGTGGTTTGCCTGAGGCTACAGGTAGTTTGGTAAAGACTGAACTGCGAAGTGAATCTGTTTGCTTCACTAGCCAGTGCTTTTATTAAGAAATGATTCTCTCTAAAGCATAAAGACACATTCATGGGGAATAAACGAGCATGCACTTGGATTTCAAACTCCTGCTCAATTGGAAGGAAGAAGTGACTCAATTTTTGAATAGAGAGATGTTGCTCTAAGTCCTGCTTCACTTAGTTACAATAGGCGTTTCATTATTTTCATTTTGTTTATATTACTGGAAGCACAGGTTCATCTCACTAACTGCTTTCGTGTTTATGTTTTCTTCTAGTATAGCAACTATTGTCAGCTTATTCCAGATAATTTGATTTTGGGCCTACCTTTACTCCGTAAGGAGAAAACTCCCTTAGATTTCCATTCCTTCTGTGATGATGATTGATTTGAGAAGAGAGACTCTGACATGTAAACAGAAGGATGATTTAAGAAGGATGAACTTGGAAATTGAAAAGATGTCAAAGGAGATAAGGTCCTTAGCATCTGTCCTGTCATTTGGAATTGCTTTTTCTTTTGTTGTCCAGGAATGCTGTTGGGACCAGTGGAGGGAGGTTACCACTGGTGAAAAACATGGAAAACTGAGTGTTCTGCTTGCAGATTTTTTTGAGATCTTCCAAAATTGCCTTTATGGAGCTATTTCAAAAGCTACATCAAAAGTTGCAAATGCAATTATATGGCAGGAGGAAATAAAAATGTCCTTAAAACAGAAAATAGCTTGTGCCAAAGTGTGCCACTGACAGTAAAGTCTAAGTACTGGCCACAAAGAGTTGTACTTAGTGAATTTTGACCAAGGTAATAAGATCTGTGTTTAATAGACAAAAAGTTGCACCAGAATGCGTAGCTGCATGATGTAGAGGTTTGCATCCACTTTGGGAAGTACCTTTCTTCAGGCAAGAACTCAGTGTTTACCAGCCCTGTCTCAAATCTGAACTTTACAGCTTAACTGGCAATCATACAAATATTCACAGCTGTATAAAAAATGTTATTTAGTTCACAACAGTAGCCATGGTTACCTGCATACTTTCATTGCCTTATTCATGTGTAATTCTTTTTTTTTTTTTTTTTTCTTTCTGGAAATACCATTACCATGTAATATAATACTGTGCAGCCTCTCAGTAAGGTTTACAGTGTAAGAAAGAACATTTTGCTGGGAACCCAAATGCATATTGTATCGAATTGGCTTGTACATGGAAGATCCCACCTATATGTCAAGAGGCACAGCAAGGCGAGTCTGAACACTCTGCCACTGCAATTTCAAAATATAGATAGGAATATGCAAAATTCCTTGGCATTAAAAAGTCTCTTGTCAGTGTCATAACTACACAGCATTAAAATAGAACTAGTCCAGGCTTGGTCCCCTCACAGGTGACAGGGACCAGGCAGTTCATGTCCGTATGTGTTAGAAGAGCAAATTATTCTCATTCTTGAAGGAAAAGTGAGCCACATCAGCCCCATGGTGTCAGAAGGGTAGAAAATTTTACCCTAACTCCATCTTCCTTCTTGTCTGGATAACTCAGTGCACTTGGTGCAGGTGTGATGTACCTGAGAATCTCGCGTTTCCGCTACATGGGTGAAAGCCAGGCAGCAGAATTCCCAACCATATTCGAAACTTTGCTAAGAAAAAATAGTTCTTAATATTCCTATATATCTCAGATCACTTTGTAAACAAATGAATTAAACTTTACAAGAGTATTAAAGACAGTTTATTTAGGCTTATATACGCTGTTTTTTAATTGGGAAATGTGACGTTGATTATGAGGGAATAAAATCACCTACCTCAGTTTACAGCAACAATAGGAATAAAGGATATTTGCTTCTTTAATCTGGCAAATATGCCTGAACTCTTTCAGTATAAGGTTCCTTACTGCAGTTCCTACTGCTGTACAGCAAATTTAAATGTAAAAATTGTACTTAAAGGTCACGTTTCTTGGCATTTTCATGTAAACAGTGACATCGAGGAATTAGTGTAGGTATTGCATAGAGATTGAACTGAATCTCTAAAATTAAAAACCACTGGTGTAACCTTCTGAAACCTTGTTGAAAGCATGATATATTTAATACATTATCCAGACCTGTTTTCAGCGTGTCTCCCACAGCAAGAGGGAAGATGGCATTAAGAAAATTTCTATAGTGAATCCGGCTGTTACAACAGTGTGGCTTCTGCTGCTGCGGTAGTGTTGCCAGCTTGGAGCTATTTATATGCATTAGCCTATACCTATCCATGCATGTGGATCTACTACTCTGTTCAGGACTAGATGTGTTCCTGAGAATGTTGGTCTGAAGTTCCAACTTTTTTTTTCCTTTCAGAGGCCAGTATCTTCAGCTGTCCTTAGTACCAGTTAGTAGGAATTTGGCAGGTGGTCTGTCCCTGCCAGAGCTCTTGCATGAGCTTTCCTGCATTGGCCTACAAGCTGGAAGGCTCAGCTGCAGTTTTTTCAAATCTTCAAAGATAGTTTCTTACAGTACAGGACTCTCTCCAGCATGTAACGATTGTCATGCCATTTCCTTCTTCTCTTAAGTGAGAAAGGTATGCAAAACTCTTCAGAAACACCATTGGGTTCCATTATCTCAAAGATACAACTTGTCTCGGATAAAAGAAAAAATTTCCCTCATTGTCAGAGATCACAGGCAAACCTTCAGTTTTCCTGTGGCTGCAACGGAGTGTTTTGGTGGTGTGCATGATTTGCAGCAGAAATAAAACCTGTTCTCTTTCATTTTCCTGACTACCTGATGATGAATGCTGGGCAGTAAGCCCTTTACCCAGGAGCCAGGTCTTGCTTGGGGCAGAGATAATTGTTTGAGTTTGCTGCTCCACAGCACGGCTGGAGACTCCTGTGGTCTGCAGCGTTCTCTTCACACATCATGCCTGTCTGTGTACACCCATCCATAAATTAGATGCAAGCCAGCCAAGCGCAGTCTTTCCATATCCTGCTCTACACTACCTTTATCCATGACATAAATCCCAAAAATGGGTTACACTCACTGTCAGAGTCCAAGGGAGAGCACACTCCCCTGGCACAGTAGCAGCAGCAGCAGCAAGCTTCAGGCTGCAACCCGAGGTGCGTTACATCTTCTGTGACAGTATGTAACTCAAAGATACAGTGCTGTGGGCAGCAAAAAGTCCTGGTAGCTGGTAAATTTGCAGCAATGTATTTGCAGCAAGTATTTGACTGATGTAAATCATCACCTCTTTCATTCTCATGTTCTCAGTTCTAAAGATTATTTCTCTGCCACGTGGTTTAAGCACGTTGGTGATCTCATGGAGGAGGGTTTTTCCAGCTTGAACAGACTGGAAAGCATTCTGCAACTATTAAATTGGTTCTTCTACTGCTAGTGGTGATTTTTTAATAAATATCTTTTAAAAAGCATTTAACTTACCCTTCTTGGTTTTACCTAAGAGCGGTTTGAATGTTAAACAAAGATATTTCTGCAGAAGTGCTTTTGCACCAAATAAGGCTTTGATAAATTTATAACTGGCTGCCTTCTGGAAAGGTAGTAAATTTCACTATCCAGACTTGGGTAATTTTTCCCTCATGTTAGCAACTTAAAGCCATTTCCCCATCTCCACTCATCACACAACCCCAGCATTATTTATCTGGTTTCTTATTTTGTGCAGTTGCAAAAAATACAAATACACATACGTATCGTTTTCCCTCCTGCGGTGTTTTATCTCTCAAAGATTTGAAGCTGTTCAGTCTCTGCTAATATAATTCTTTCTATGGCAGCAAATTATGACTTTGCAAAACCAGAGGTTGCTGTAAGCTGTCGGTATCCGAGGGGAAGTGGCAGCCTCATGGCATCAAGTTCAAGTTTTAGCTGGGACTTCCGCCACTCACATGTACTTCAGCGCTCCTAAGCAGAGGGGATGTCATGCTTAAATTATTTTCAGCTTTTGACCTTTTCATTTCTGAACTTCCAACCACTAAAATAAGATGTTTCCCTAGTACTTATTTCAGAGGACAGGTCACGGTGAAATGTCAGTGTGAAAAGGAAGAGAGAATAAAGTCCCCCGTACAGTATTTTTTTTTTTATCCAGTGTCCAGTTAATACAAATAAATCAGTTTTACTAGAGTTTGTTGGAGTGTTTTTGCTGCTAAAACTCAGGCCACATGGGAAACAGTTAACAATCTCCAGATGTGAGACACAAAGAATAGGCAGCAGCACAGAAAAATTACATTTTTCTCAGTGAGGAAGGCTACTGCAGCTGGGATTCACAGAGATGCAAAGAGAAAGCAGCTGCTCTGAGAGCATGAGTCAACCATCTTGCTATGTTCATGGCAGGGCATTTACCAAACCTGAGGACTTAGTAGATGTGCAAGGAAGGAGCTGGCAAGCTATCAGGGGAGAACAGTGAGCAGTGTAGCACACCCTCAATCCAGGGATCGATGTTTACCTGTTGTTAGTGTTTGGGGACATGCCACCTACAGCGGCGTTTACATTAGCTGTGTGTTGAGTGAAGCCTCGTGGGACTGAAGTGAACTTGGAATCTTCTTTCCTTACTTATGCAAGTCTATCTACAGGGAAGTCTTAGATGGCATTTGTCACTGTCTCATTTTTCACGTCTTTATCAAACTGTGGCCATATAGAGGCTCTGTAAGGAAACAAGATGCTGGAACAAGGAGTGGGTTGGAATCTTTTCACTTGCCAGATACTTGGTGACTAAGTGCATTTCTTTCACCATAACCTTTACCACCTTGCTGATTGAGAAACTGGATACTAATGATACACAGATCCTTTTTCAGAAGATTTTATGGACCTGTTGACTTGTTGGGAACATCTCTGTGACTAAATGAGATGTCCTGCTTTTAAAAGGTTGATGTTTAGTTGCACTGGTCCCTACACAAATTCAGGGAAAATGAATGGGCATGAAAATATGTCCACTACCAAATAGCCTAAGGTGCAATACAGAAAGTTGTACTTAGAACATATTATTATAGACATGTTGTCAGGGAGTATTCCTGTTGCACGATGTTCTGAAAACATCTCTGCCTCAAGGGAATGCCCGTCTGCCCTTCTTATGATCCATGGGAAAAAAAAAACCTTGTGGTAAAGGCAAATGGAGAGTTTCCAATGTCTAATACCCATCCTGTTTTTGTTCCTCGCACAGCAGCTGAAGTGATGTGTTCGTGAGAATCATCCTGGTGCACAATAGAGAGGGAGGAAGGAGAGTTTTCAACTTTTAAGGTCCTATAATTCTAGAAAACCTTAACTTTAAAGGCACTTTTGTCATCCTAAATGTTTCTGGTTTGCGATTCATATGCCTTTCTGAAATGTTTACTGTGTTTTACAGTTCACATGCAGTAGCTTCAACATCACTTAACTCTCACCCTCAGTGCCTCTCTCCAAATACTCTGCCTATTCAGCTGGGCATTCTTCTTTCAAGGAACTGTCCACCCACAGAAACTAATGACACAAGGTACTTTCAGGAGCTATCCTGTGGAGTACCATATGTGCCAGTAAGAAGAACCGGTGCAGATGCACCGGTTCTTTACATTGTCTTGGTGTGTAATGCATGGATAAACCCAGAACATCCTGGTGCTAGTATTTTTGGGGTCTTGACCAGGTGTCAGTCACCTTGAAGGTAAGCTCGCAAGCATGGGCATATGAATGGCCAGAATTAAAAAGAGCAGAGGCTCAGAAATACGCATTTTGGGGAATTTTGACTTTGTAGTTTAATCTGTAGGGTCTCGGTTCTAAGGCCTTCACGTCATGAAGGATTGGAAAACCCCTTTTTATTTAATAAAAGTTGAGATTATCAACTAAGGACATGATCTGATGCCTTTAGAAAAGGGTGGGGTCAGCTGCTCCTGGGAGAGGATGTGTCTCAGAGTAAGAGGCTACAAAGGAGTTTTGCTTGAAAGGTTAACTTACACTTACTGGGTTTACCTTTGTCCCTTTTTTTTTTTTCTTTGAGTTCTCTGTACAATATGAACTCTTCTGTTGCTTCTTACAGCTCATAAGATAGTTTCAAAAGTGTGCTTCTATATTAATGTTTCTGGAGAAGTGATTAATCCTTTCTCCTATATTCCTTCCTAGCACCTAGCATTTTGGGCCAGACTGTCCCAAGTGGAGTAAAGATCTGAATTCCACTTTTACTTTGCAGTTTTACATGGGTGCATCCTCACATGGTGAATTCAGTCCTGTGGCATACGCTCTTTTGGAAAACATTCTTCCTTCAGGGCCATGTTCTCTCTCTTTTCTCAAGTAGTGCTTTTCTCATCAGTGTAGAGTCTCTGTGCTGAGAAACTAAGATTTTCATGGTGTTGTTCACTCTACTTTCTGTAACGATATAAGTACTTTATTTGTGCTTTATTTGCTTTTCATTGCCCATCCAATGTACATTCTTATCATCGTGTTCATTATTTTACCCTTTGGATGCTGAGCTCAGAAAACCGTGACCACATTGCTCTACTTGCAATCTGAGTAACATTGGTTTGGTTCATGCTGAGAAAAAAAGACAGATCACCAAGGAGGTGCTGAGAGTTTGATGGAAGGGAATGCAGGTTGACCTTTCAGACCCTTAAAGCTCCAGCCATGCCCAGTGAGCATGTTTTGAGACTTTGTTTTTGCTCTAGAGGAAGAAAATCCATGATACAGTTTGCCTCAAGAGTACCACAAGTAGCAAGAGGACCCTGTGCCCATCTCTCCTGCGCCAGGGATAGTCACCATGGCTGGCTGTGTCCTGGCACCATGTGATTCAGCTCTGCATGCTGACTTGGTCCTGAAGGCAGTGTGTCTGGGTTGGCACAGCACTGGTTCCCAGGGAACAGGCTTTGCCCCTCAGCCAGGCTTTTCCAACGGAGCTGAGGTGGCTGTGCTGCGAGAACAACCATGGGTGCCAACGCGGAAAAACTTGCACCACATTCCAGGACATGGTACAGACAAGCCTCCTGTCCTTCCATATGCCGAAGTGCGCTAGGGTGGCTGGCTTCCTGGGCAGGGGTAAGTGTGTCTGGATGATATTTTGCAGACAGGTGCAACTTTATTCAGTGTTGTGAGCTGGCCAGGCGTCAGCCAGCTCCAAGCCAGGACCAAGTTAATAGGTTGGATTGTGCACTGTCCTAACCACAGCAACACCGGTTCACTGTTGGCGTGGATTCATCCGCACTCAGAAACCGAGTGAGTTCTAACCTACTGACAAAATACCACACAGACAAACCCAGACATTCACGGCATTTAAGGTCTGAAAAGAATATTAGACCATTTTTGTCTGACCTCCTGTTTAACACAGAACATAATATTTCGCTTGCACCTGTAGTGAGCCCAGTAATTTTTGTTTCACTGAAGTTTATCTTCCAGAAAGCCATTTGGTCGTGATCTAAAGAGATAAACAATATTCTGTTTTCCTTAGCAGCTTGCTCCTGTCATTATTCATTGTCACTGCTAATTCTTTTCCAAATTTCTAACTTGTCTGACTTCAGCTTGTTATGCTTTCCACTGCTATGTTAAAGAGCCCTTTATTCCTTGTTTTGTATCACTTGTTCTCCATACAGGTGGAGACCTTGTGAGTGTCTTCTTTTGGGTAAACCGATCAGGTTAAGACTCCTGAGAGTCTCATCTCAGGAGATGCTCCACAATCTCCCAGTAGCACTAGTGGCTCTTCCTCCTGCTCCAGTAACGGGGGGTACCTGAGCTGTCGGCATCCTGCAGTCTACACAGATCCACGGGTTCTGGCATCCCCTCACACGTGTCTTTTTGATCATCCCCAGCAAATCAGCCCACACGCAAAGTGGGACAGTCACCACCTACTTTTCTATGGAGCAGCAAAGTGTGACAGAGCAAATACTTTGTATACAATAAACCATTTCCACATGGTTGACCTGTCAGACTGGCTGTAACACCAGCCACTTATGGTGCTATTAGAGACAGATGTGAGCTCATCACTTGTTAATACCACTTTATGCCTGCATACAGTTCCCTTACCTTGTACTCATTTTAAAGCCTCCCCAATCCCTTATTCTTCTTGCATTCAGAAAAGGCCACCCCCAGAAAGAGCAGCAAATGTTACAGCTTAGTTTACCTGACTGCAAGTTTGCATTAATTATTTAGCTTTTTTTTTTTCTTTTTCCCTGTGCAGCCTCAAATAAGCCAGTCTCTGTTTCTCTCTTACTTGGATCGAATGATAGAGCTTACCAAAGATGTGTTGTGTATACTCATAAAAGCAGTGTAGGTAGGGCTTTCCAAGGTTTCACATCTGACAGACCCAAACACATCACTGCCACATAGAAATGCAGAAGTCTGCAGGGCCAGTATTCACCAGTTTTCCATGATCCATGGATTATATTTTCTTTTCTGTCATTAATGGAGAAAAAAAAAAGTAATGTTTTGTTCTGGGGGTTTTTTTTTGTTTGGTTTGGTGGTGTTTTTTCATTATTTTGTACCAATATATCTTATTTTTATATATAGTTTCAACATTTGAAATCTGGAAGTCAGAAAATAATTCATTCTGAGTTAGTACAAAGCTGAGTTGCATCCTCCTGTGGTACTTCACAGTTGCACTTGCATTTCTCCAAACTGGTCAGTCTGAGAGGAGGAAAAACTGCATTATGAGAGGTGTGGTCTGGCCTGCAGCTCAGTCCGCAGCTGAGAACTGCTCCATGGGGTGCTTGAAGTCTGAAATTCTTCCATGGCTACGCTGTTCTGGAGAGCTGCTGGGAGAAGGCAGAATGTCCCCAGTGCAGTCGTGCTGAAGTAGCCTGATGGACCTTTTGGATTGCTGATGAGCATGGAAAAAATTTGTCAAAACAAAACTGACAAAATTTAAGTTACACCCAAACTATGTTTGCTGTCAGAATTTATTCTGAAAGAAATTTTCTAACCCCAACATGCAACATTGTGACTGTTTTAACTGGGATGCTTTTTGAGCCTCAGCTTTGGGGTTATGTGAAGTACTTGGGGGGGGTTGTAGCATACTATAGTATTTTTTGGCAACCTTTTATTGCTGTTTTAATTCGCATGAACACTTTTTACAGCACCTTACAGTTTCAAGGTAGTTCCCAAAGATGATGGGGAAGTACAGAAGGGATAATGTTAAAAAAGACAGTTGTAGTAAACTGCTTACCCGTTGGGAAAGGTTTTTTCCCCTGCTTATGTGGGAGATCAGCATCATCTCTAGTTTCTTTCAGAAGGAGGCTGCTTCTATCATGCATTCCTTCCAAATAACCCTTTCTGTGGAGGTCTACAAATCCCAGCAGATCCTGGGATTACGTTTCCCGGGATTCCTTCTAGATGAGATGGAGTGAAGCTGTGCCCTGCCCATGCTGCTGTCCTCACTTTGGGGCACTGCAGGCACTCAGCAGCCTGGACTCTTCCCAAACCATGGGCTGCCACCCCAGACCACTTCTGCTCGCCTTTGTCCCACGGCTCTGCTTAGATTAAGACAACCTATGGAAAGGGATTCTCTGGCCTATGATTCTTACCTGTCTGGTACATATCTGTCTTAAAACACCAGTGTACACTGGCACAGCCTCCTAACTGGATAAAGGAAAACTGATGAACTCTCTGCTTCCCTCTAGAAGGATGATCAGAAATATCAGAGGTTTCTGTCCTTTCTTTTCAGCAGCTGCGTCACAGCGATGCTGCCAGAGGGGATAGAGATGGAATATGCTGACTTCTCATAGCCCTTTTTTTTTTTTTTCTTTCAGTTTGCTCTTAACCAAAAATTTCCTGGTTATCGACCATCCCTCCAGAACCACCAAAATTGGTCTGTTGTTTGCATGCTTTTGCTTATGTTGCTGCTTTTGGACTGCAAGATAAACTGCAGAATAACAGATGTGTGTTCCTTCTGTGCTTTCATGTGTTTTTTTCTTTATTTGAAAGTTCCTGGTCTGACCTTGTAAAACCCAGGGCCTTTCAGAAGAGAAAAATTAGAGCGGTTAGTTTCCAAAATCTCTCTCACACATCGACATCTGGGTACACACACCCATACCGATTACGTTTTCTTTATAAAGGGTTTGTTTTTTACAAAATATTTCTTAATACATTTTAAAGATAAATATAGTATATGGTGTCATATGACTTATTAAATGCCTTCTTTAGTGGAACTTGGTGATTACTGGAAGTATGACTGGCAAATATAAAATGTGTTTGAACTTGAGAACATGGGTCTCTGGCAGACAGAGCATTGGCTATTTGGACCTCGGCTTCCATATAGTGTGAGTCAAGCGAAACTTGGCACTGGTTGCACTGTTTAGTCTTTAAACATTTTTTATAAGCCTCCCTTTCTCTCAGTAAGATTAGATCAGCCAGAGAGATGATATTCTGATCAGTGTGGACTTGTGTTTGTTGTTGCAGTAGTCTGTGGAAGATAATTTTGGGAACACTAGTAAATTATACTCTTAAAGGGAAAAATTGATTAAAAATTTGTCACGTGTGGCTCAAAAGAATTGTAGTTCATTACTGTTCTCAATATTAAGGGTAAAGAATAGCAATATGTCCCTGGTATATGTTTTTTTAAAGTTCACCCCACTGTTAATTTTAGTTTCTCATCCCTCCCAAATGCAGTCTTTTCACAAAATCAATAGTGTATCAAGACGAAAATAAAAGATGTAGCCAAACCTCAAATCAATCGCGTTTCAGATCACTAGAAACAGGAGACCTGACTAGATCTTTGGATGGAAAATAGGATAGCAGTATGGAAATATAAGTATGAGTTAAGTATGAAGAAATACGGAGTTCATCGGTGCTGGAGCTGTGGGCGAGTTTCTACACTGAACTTCTGAAAGTTTCGACTTCTGTCCCAGAAAACAGAGGAGCAGTGGAGGGTCTCCTGAGGCTCTTCTTTTTTTCTGCACCTTATGCTGAGAAGACTCGTGAGGTCATTTATGTTCCCTAAATTAGTGATTTACACAGGCTACCTACTGGGCTGAGGATGGTGTGAATGAAGTTCTAGTCTACTTTGGTATACATTATGCTTAAGGATAGCCATACAGCTGTCCCCATGGAGCTTGTGCTAGAGGGCTCTTTTCTCCAGATCTTTTCTGCCCCTGGCACCTCTCTTTACAACATAATTCTTTTCACATAGTATAAAAGCACAAAAATTGAAGTAAGGACGTCTTCTGTATTGTCTTCCTTTTGGTAGAAGTTAAGGAAGTTTCATTAGTCCTGATGGATTGTTCCTGAAATAAATATGTTTTTTCCCTCAAAATGTTTTTTGGATAAATATTCATACCATTCACAGCACTAGATAATGGACATGACAAGGAAAAGCATACACAACCTGCACAAATTTGGTTATTCCCTGTGGAAGATAATTAATTGCTACTGTGTCCTGGTCCTTGCTGTGAGCATACTCTGCCAACCCTGCAAAACATATTACTGTTTAATTTTATCGTTTGATATAGCTTCTCCTTTTTATATATGCAATGAAATCTTACCCATTTGACATCAATGGGAGTTAGGCCATTTCTTTCAGTGCAGTGAGGAATTATCCAAAGATTCGCTTTTTAAGAAGCATGTTCACAGATTTAAAAATACATGTAATTAAACTTGTCTAAGGAAAATTTTTAAAATGTTTTTCTCAGGTTGTATTGAATTGCTCTTAGATATTTTTCTGCCTTATTAAGCTCTTTCCTCATCATATGTCATTTCTGTGTTGCCAAGATGCTGTGTGAATTTCTTCATGACAGTAAACAAAATTGCAGAAACTTGCTTTTAGTCACTGGATTTAAAAAAGCACTGCAGTCTGAGTTGCCAGATAACCCACAAACAGTGCTTGTCTTTCTAAGCAAGTAGCTCAAACACTCACGTGCCAAAAAAAATGGATGCCTCTGCGGTATGTCCTCAGAGATGAGGCTGAACTGAAGGGGTCGTCAGTGCATGTACCCGGCTGAAACGGGACATGGGTAGTGAGTGTACGCACACTGTACATTCCTCTGGGCCAGGAGCCAAACAGAGCCGGTCAGAGGACCGGGTCTGTATCGTTAGTCCTGCGTTGGCTTATACCTAATGTCCTGATTGTGCCTCGTGCTGTCCCCTCACCTAGTCACTGGCTCCATTTCTTCGTGCACTCAGACGCAGTCAAGTGTTACAGTTGTTCAACACACAGAACATCTTATGGAGACAGACTACTGCAGAAAGCATTACCTTTGTTTTTGTCAAAACAGTGACTTTTGTTTGGACTGTACTTTTTAAGGATAGTTGCTGGCTTAATCTGAAAGTAAATAAATGTAAGCGGGCTATAGTTTTTAATTTATGTAAGTGAATACTTATGACTTCATTCCTTGATCTAGCAGAAAGATGAAAAGATAAACCACGACAGAGAATACTTGTGTTCATATACTAATGAAATTTCTAATTTTGGATAACAGACTGAAAGAAAATAATTAGAAACACATGTATAAATGGCTTAGGTGCTCGATGATGTTTCTTCTCGATATTACAGTTTGGACACAAAGGGAATGGGCTTTGGCTGTTGAAATGCTGGGATTTGCACCTATAATCTCACAAAAATATCATCTGTGTACCAGAGAGAGGCTGTGGCATTTTTTTTCCATTATGTCCCATCCTCTACGATGATATATGGGCTAATATGAGTTCATCAAGACTAGCAAATAATTAAAATGTAAGCGGTAGATGCAAAACTGCCGCAACTCTTGCTGTCAGTTGTGGCACCAGTTGGATTTTGTGATGAGTACAGCATTTGAACAGTGGTTCAAGCAGCTGGAGAGATGCAATGTTATATGGGTCAGCAGAGAGCCCATGAGGAAGTTTCAGGGTATGAAAGACTTTCTGATACTGAGGTCAATGGAAATGAGGTACTTGCCCATCATCTTCTCTGGCATACTCACTTTACATTCCAGAACTGACACTGGAATTTACTTGAGAAAGCACTGAGTAAAAATAACATATAATAAAGGCCACCTGGATTTAGTCACCTGTGTAGGTAAAATAACATGTCCTCCTGTCATGTGGTAGTACCAAATTCCACCAGCTGTGAGAAGGTAGATGGCCCCATGGGAGAGACTGGACCTCCCTAAGAGGGCAAAGTTCAGTTGACAGTAGATGTAAATGTGGGTTGAGAATGGGTCCAGCGTGTGAAAGGAGACTGCAGATTTAATGCCTTATTAAATATCAAGCCAGTAAAGCATGGGAGGAAAAAAACAGTATTCAGAATCTTAACGATATTTCCTTCTAGTTGTAGTTTTGACTGCTTTTGAAAGGTGACTGAAAAGCCATTCTAAAACCAGAAACCAGCATGTGTCATGAGGCACCCAACTGTTCTTTTCTAGTCTTGCCTCAGAAGTTTTGCATTCCTCCAGCAGTTTTTTTGACCAGCTCTGTGTCATGAGTCTCTGTGCCTGACCTCGGCTCCGAAGTGTTCTGCTCGGCCACGATGGAGAGCCCCAGAGGCGGGCAGGCTGATACACTGGATGCAGCAGCAAGGTAGGAAACATCCACACACCTTGCCTGTGGCTTCTTCAGCTGGTCACGTCACTTCTGCTTCACTTCTGGTGAATTGGAAAAGGCTGATACGTGCGCATTTCTCCAAAGGGAAGAAAAAGAAACCAGTCTGGGGAGAACAGCATAAGAAGCCATGAGCAAGAGGGAGAAAGAGGAGAAGGTTGAGAAGTGGCAGAGAAGGGGTGACCAGAGCTTCAGGTATGGCAGGAAGGAGCTCTGCGGGGAGCACATGTCCAACCCAGAGGATGGGAAAGAGAGAGGTGGTATGGAGGAGCCATTGGCCTAGAAGTGTGACAGGAAGGTCTTGAAATTGGATGGGATGGGAGGATGGCATATAAAGGATTTCTAAACCACTAGATAGAAATGTTGGTCTGTGTTTGTCTACTGTGATGCCACCAAATCTGAACGGAGAGCAAGATGTTAAGCTTATTGAATGTGCTAAAGAAACAAACTGGAAATGTTTTTCACAGTGCAAACTATAAAGACTTACTCTTCTTAAAATTTTCAGTTTGTAGATTTTTATCAATGTTATGCCTCAGTTTACTGCCTGATGATTCAGTGAGACATTTCGGGTACTGCTGCCAATGGCTAAGTGTAGCTGCAGCAAAAATTAAATCCTCCTGGCCTTCTAGTAGCTTTTTGGTATGGCCTTCGCTCAAGGGCTGCCTTTCTTTGCTCTGAGCATGCCAGAAGTAACAGAGGTCAGTCAGGGACTGGAACCATCAGCCAGGCTTGGTTGTAAACGCTGTCCCTGGTTGAGAAAGTGGTATTCTGTCCTCTGCTAGGAGAAGCTTGCTGGTATCTCCGTCTATACCTCAGAAAGCATCAAAAACCAGGGAGGGAGGGAGGGAGGGAGGGAGGAAAAATGCTGTTTTTATTGCTGTTGCATAGCTGAGGTAGTGACAGAAATTTCCTGTTACACCTTCCACTGAACACTGCATCATCATTTTTTCAGTTTCTGTCTTCTCGCTCTGCCTCTGCTGTCCTGGTGGCCCTTTTTATCCTTTGCATTCTTTTCAGCGATTTTAGGTTTTTGTACCTTGCCATGCAGGCTGTAAAAATTATTTATCCACCCCAATCATAACAGTAAAAGGGAGACAATCTCTCCGGCATACTAACTTCAAGATACCATTATTTTAATACAACTCCTAGCAAAATTTCACGAAGTATGTCTTTTTGGGGAAGGATGGTGCTTTTTAATTTTCTTTCTTCATCAGTGCAAACATCAGCACCACGTACATTTCGTTTTTTCCACAGGTTATTACTGTAGAGGTTTTATGTTAGACCTAACATGAGAAGTACAAAAAAGTGGTTGCCATGACATTGTTATAGATGTATGCCGAGCCGCATACTTGCTTCATTCTCTTTATTTAGTAATTTATAAGCTGAATGCGTTTTTAGCTTAAGTTGTGGAATTCAGTTTAAGTGATCATCACTTCTAGTAATTGCCTGGCTGCAGCAGAGATCAAATCATAATGTTCCTGAAATGAGTCTTTGTTTAGTCTTCTTTTGTGCCTCCTTCTCTGTAGCTCCACTGTAGAGACAAGATGGAGGGCAGACTCTATTTGCATTTTTCTTGCTGACCCCTCACCAGCAGGTCCTGTGGATGTGTCTCTGACATGGGTCGTTTGGTGTCACAACCTTGAAACTGGCCCGTTTCACCTCATCCCAGCGAGGTTTGTCTCTCTGGCACAGCACAGATGCTACTTTTCCTTGGGGAACGTGCCGCACCATGGCGTGGTCAGGAAGTAAACTCTCCCCTCCATCACCCAGCCCTTTCTGCTAACATTAAAATTTTTCTTTTTTTCAGCTGTGGAGAAAAACATTTTCACGGCTCTGAAAAGGGTTCATTCAGTCTTTCTGTAATGGTTCAAGTGGTTGGGTTTCTGCTGGCTTCTGAAATACATTACAAATCACAATCTGGAAAAAGTTCTTACACGGTTCCAAGTCTCGCTGCTGAATTTGGATACGTTGCCGGGTCTTACTCTGTAGCTCATCCTTAACAACTGACAAAATATTTACTCAGCACAGCACAGAAAAGGCGAACTTTCTCCAAAATATTATACAGAGTTGGAGTCAGAACATAGACAATGAGGCAAAAAATTGGACCTGCCCACCAAGCCATTAGTTGAATCATTTTTCCAGAATGTCATGAGAAAGCTTCATCAAATCACTGTGCCGCATAGCTGCTTCTTACAATACGGGAATGGAGAGGGCAGCCAGGTCCCCAGTAGTGAGGACAACATATTGCAGATACTAAAGTCTTAAGTGTATATTTGGAGAGACAGTTCCAGCAGGGAATGTTCTTTGCTGTTTATTAAACAGCTACTTCATAAAAGAGTGGTTCCCCCATGTTCAAAATGAACAGCAAAACCTTGAACCCAAGCTAGGAGTGTTGTTTCCTTTCTGGGCCTTTTCTTAGTGTCAGTTTCCCACTGGGAGGATTATTGAGCTGTTGGAACCAGCATGCAGTGAGTGAGGTGTGATGTGCTGTTCATCCCTTAGTCTAGAAAATATGGGTTTTGTAGTATTTCACTCCTCTATTTTGAGAAGTCATGGAGGGGGAGGGGGAATGATAGTAAATTGTCTTCGGCACAGAAAAACCAATAGTGACAAAACTGAAAGCCTAATAATAGTTTTCTTCTGCTTTTATGTTGTCTTCGTGTGATCCTTTGCAAAAAAGCCTCCTCGGTAATTATATTCCATTGTCTTTTTGACAGCGATACGTTCTTGGGTTTAAACCAAATAGTGAAGTTCATCTCCAAAAAGAGGATCACACCTCTCTCTGTATTTAAATGCGGTACCCTGCAGTCAATATTTCTGGCAGATTGATTGTTTTCAGCCAGTTTCCCCCAAACCAAAATATACAAGGAGTAATGAGGCACAACAATTCAACTCTCTTGAAACTGTGCAGAACTGTTCTCATAAGGCAAGAGGGCTTTGACAGTTGTAGGTGCAGCCATGTTTATATCCATTGCTGTCATGTCACTGTTGTTTCCCATCTCATTAAAATAACAAAAATACACTGTCCCAATTCTCTTAAGAAACAGCATGGCACAGCTGCTATAGCTACAGAGATTTGGAGAGGTGGGATATGAGTAATAAATATTTTTAATTATTATTTTAATTTTTTTAATTAAGAGATTAAACATTTGTCTTTGCTAATAGCAGTCCCATGAATTGGCATTTCACATGACTTGTCTGCATACTTGTCTACTGCCATTTTTTGCAAGCCCGTAAGAGAGCACATTCCTTGACGGGTTCAATCAAACCGTGACCAATCCCAATCAAAAGTGTTTGTAAGGCTGGGAGCAACCCACCACTTTCACAGGCAGTGAAGAAGCAAAGAGCGCTGTCATACACTTGCTTAGGAAACCTTTCATTCACCCTGACCCTCTGAAAACCAGACGTGGATGTCCTGCAGCTGACTTTCTGTTGGAACTCAAAACATTAAAATCAGTTGTGTGGTGGCTTTCAGCTGCCTGCTTTTTTTGAGATGTGTAACCTAAAGAAAATAGGGCTCTTCAGGGCTGTTATTTTAAATGTTCTATTTACGTTACAGAAAACGTGACGGTCTAAGTTAATTATTGATTTAGTTGCTGACAAACTGGAAGCATGAACCAAAAAAGGAAGATAAAGAAACCCTCAGAAGAGTTTTGTCAATTCTAATTCCTTCAGGAACATGGCTGAATCGTTATGATTTTTATATAAAACAAATGGGAAAAAGTCTTTGCTGTGTTTGAATATAGTATTTCATTGGTAAATAAGCACAACATACCCACAAATCAACTAACATTTCCTCAAAAAACAAGTTGAGATGAAATAATGAAATAACTATCCAAATTGCTGTTATCCCAGAAACCAAACTATCTGTATTCAAGAACCATGGAAGCAGATAAAGCTTTGACAACTGAATCAGTCATCTTAATATCAAACACATTCTTTCTACTTTTGTTTTGGCCTTCTGTGTTATCAAGGGTTGAGATGTTTAGAGAATTGCACAAAAAGGTTTGCCTACATCTTATTTTTTTTTTCTTAATAGCAGATGTGTGGTCAAGCCTCTGCCATATTTGATAAAGCAACACAGCAAATGCGGGGTTTTTTTTAAAGAAAAATACACGGAATTTTGCCAAGTCGGGGGAAACCTAAGGGTATTTAAACATTTAGTCGCTCTTGCTTTATCCAAGTTTCAGAAATGTTTTCTGATGTGGTGAACGCTGGCCAGTTATAGAAACACATTATTTCCTTCCTGTTGTGTTTAAAAACAAAAACACTTTCAGGTTCTTCCTTAAGAAACTGCATTTGTGGGTTTTGAAAATGTGTCTGGAGAGGAGAAATAAATCAGTATTTTGTGTTCATCACATGCCAATTCTGTATCCCCTGAAAAATAAATGTGACTTCCATGCCCATACAGTGCTTTCGAGCAATTGCCTCTATAATGCCCTGTGCTGCTAGCGCTCATTTAGGAGTTTATGTTGCCTCCCTGGGCCCAATGTGGTTCCACAGTGTGCAGGACCTTGAGGTGGGGCAGTGGGGGTCCGTGTGGCAGGTGGAGGAAAAAACGTTAGCTCCCTGTCCTCATTGCTCTGCTGTATCCTGTATTTGAGGATGTGAAGTGTGGAAAAGGGATGTGAAGAGAAGTATACAGTCAGGACTCTTGTTTGCCTTTTCTCCTGAAGAGTTTTAAAATAATGCTTCTGTTAGTATTGTCTATTTTATTGTTCCTTTATTTCCCCTGTTCTTTGCCCACTGCCCCAAGCTGATGCTCATTGAGAAAAATGGGGAGGAGAGTATGAGTTGTCTTCTGCAGTTTGATCTTGCATGTTCAGCTGTAGTGAGAAGCCAAACACGGACAAGATTGTTGGAGCATTCCTGCAGCAGCAGCGAGGAAGCATCTCATGGCAGAGAGGAACAAAGACCTTTTCTCCTGCGAGTGCCACCGTTTGCCAGTCCCTTGCATCAGTTTATGTGGGAGACTGATTTAGAAGAAATGTGGGAGACTCTGTGGTAGCTACCCCACATGTGAAAGTTGTCTGTCTTTGAAACTCTCACTGCTGTGGCGGTGATAGTTTAGGTTGCCCAGTGTCACTTCCTTGCTATACTGAAGTGGATGTGGTTACCCCTATAAAAATATTTTTGTCATTGTAGCGTACTTTGGTCAGGGAACTTTCTGCCAACATAAACCACCTATGCAGAGTTTGTGTTTAGGAGAACATCTGTGTAGATACATCAATTGGCATTACATTTTGTGATCCTGACGCTAGTGGCTGTAGTTTTGATCAAGTAGTACAAAAAGTGAAGGGTTTGTATGTTTGCATAACAGCTTCTGCTCTGTGTTTAGTGCTGGTTAGAGCTGGAGTGTAATGGAGAATTGAACCCTTATTGTCACCTTTAAACATCTTTACCAATGGATGAAGGGATCGAATGTTCCCTCAGTAAGTTTGTGGGTGACACTAAGCTGGGAGGAAATGTCCGTCTGCTTGAGGGTACGGAGGCTCCTCAAAGGGACCTGAACAGGCTGGATCACTGGGCTGAGAACAACGGGATGAGGTTCAGTAAGGCCAAGTGCAGAGTCCTGCACCTGGGACATAACAACAAACCGCAGTGCTACAAGCTTAGGAAGAGTAGCTGGACAGCTGCCAGGCCGAGAAGGACCTGGGGGTGTTGGTGGACTGCAGACTGAATATGAGCCAGCAGTGTGCCCACATGGCCAAGAAGACCAATGGCATCCTGTCTGTATCAAAACCAGCATGGCCAGCAGGTCTAGGGAGGTGATTGTGCCCCTCTACTCAGCATTTGTGAGGCCACACCTCAAGGACTGTGCCCACATCTGGGCCCACACTGCAAGAAGGACGTTGAGGTCCTGGAACATGTTCAGAGAAGGGCGGCCAGACTGGTGAAGGGTCTGGAGGGAAAATCTTATGAGGAGCAACTGAGGGAGCTGGGGTTGCTTAGTCTGGAGAAGAGGAAAGTGAGGTGAGACCTTACCACTGCCTATAATTTTCTGACAGGAGGTTGTAGAGATATCTCTTCAGCCAAGTGACAGGACAAGGGGAAATTCTTCATTGAAAGAGTTGTCAGGCTGTGGGACCGGCTGCCCAGGGAGGTGGTTGAGTCACCATCCCTGGATGTATTTAAAAGACGGGCAGATGAGGTGCTCAGGGATATAGTTTAGGAGAGGACAGGTATGGTTGGACTCAGTGATCTTAAAGGTCTTTTCCAACCTAGTCATTCTGTGATTTCCCATGCTTTTTTCATAATTGGGTATTTTTTAGGATACAGAATATGAGCAGCACAGGTGATAAAACTTCAGTTGAAGAACCCTGCCTGTGTAGAGATTATGTCAGTTGGTTCTTCAGCAATGGTCCTGTACGTACCTGGGAATTTTGCTTCCAAACTTCAGAGATTTCTTTCCCACCTTTTTGTTTTGGTCTCGTTTTAACTTGTGATATTTGTGTCATTTCTGTTGGCTGTGAGCTGGACAATAGGTGCAATAATAAACATTCCTTTTCAGTGTTAGGAACCTCTGCTGTAAATTCGTGTCTTAAAAACTGCAGAGTGAAGTATGGATGACAGGGAATCCACCCTTCGTGCTCATACTTTGTTTGCAGGAAATTTCCCCCAAACATGTAGGCAACTTCTCAGCTTCCTCAGGAGGAGAGGAAAATATATCGGATGGTATACTGACCTGAAGGTCACGTCAGTAAAACATTTTTTACTGTAAAGGTGACTGAACACTAGATTGGGTTTCCCAGAGCGGCTGTGGAGTCTCCACCCTTACTGATATTCATTCAAACTGCAACTGGACACTGCCCTGGGCAACTGTCTCTGGTTAATGCTTGTTGAGCAGTGGGTTTGGACTAGATGATCTCCAAAGGTCACTACCCACCTCTGATTCTTGGATTTCAAAGTCACCTTTTCAAACATGGGTGCACCTTAGGCTCCTAAATATCTCCCTCGTCTGGAAGCAGAATGTGGGCTCTTGGTACAGAGATAGCTGTGTAAAAGTCTGTCCTTTGCTTGGTGACTTAGGAAGTGGAAGAACAAAGCAGTAGCTGACATCAGTCCCGATTCAACATGACCTTTGCTTGACTGCATACAACCTAAAATGGTGTCATTTGGCTTTTTGCTCTTTTCCAATGTGGAAAAGTAGAAGAGTGATGCTTATCAGCCATTGTTGCAAACCCAGGAAAGCGAGAAGCCAAAGCGTGTGTTCGCTAACCTGAGGTTATTTGAGCAGAGGTTCTGCAGCACAGCGGGGCAGGTTGCAGAGGTACATCTGGCAGAGGTGTCCGGAAAAGTCCGTTGTAAGCACATGGGAAAATTGCTCATAATGTGTGAGTGGGCAGTGCAAAAGCTTGAGCAGATGTAGTAACAGCGTGTGTTGCCGGCCCTGTGTGCCCTTGGAAAACTGTAAAATACTTCTCCATTGATTCAGCATCTCTGGTGGGCAGATGATGAAATGTCACTGTTTCTTCAAGCTCAACACACAGAACATTCGTTGTAATGGCCACTCTGGACAGATTTACAACCTTCAGAGGCTACTGAGACACAGATAGGGGAAGGTTATCTTCATATCTCCTCTTTTGTGTCTTCTGACAGGGAATTGCTTCTCACTGGCTACACAAAAATGATTTATGGTCTTTACGCTTCACAAGTGCGCAGTGTAACCTGTCTACCTCACGTTGTGAATGTTTCACTGGAGTTTAGAGGTGCAGCTTGAGCTGTGACTGATCAGACTTCACCAGAGAGATAACCTGCACGAAAAAGAAGAGATGTGACATTGCTCACAGAAGTTGCAAGAGTTTAATTTAAAGGGCTTTCACCCTATTTAGCTGCAGGGGCGGGTGGCAGATAGCATTTGAAATAGCTCATAGCTGTATAACTAGTTGAGGTTGATACTGTGCCCATGGTTGCTGTCGATTACAAGTTTTCATTTTGTGGTGTACTTGAAAAGGTGTCTATTTCTTTGGGCATTTGTATGGTTTAGAAGCCTTCACAGTGATTAGGAGGTGTTCGGTCGTATGTCTTGTGTGGAAGAGAAGGGAAATAATGGACACCACGGAGACGTGTGATTCTTCCCCTAATATTTTTTAATAAGCTTGGGTAAAGGGCAATGCCTGGAAGGGGTGAAGAGAAAAGCATGCACTGAAGGGATACAGTTCTCAGATTAAACATGGTGCTAGCAGCACAGTCATCACCTCTGGGGAGTAAGATCTGCAAGGGGACGTGGTGGATGCTAAAAAAAATAAACCTGAAAACACTATGGCCCTCAGCAAGCTAAAAAATGCTGAATTATAGTCCAGTACAGATAAAGCACAATACCTAAACCCAGATAAAGAAAGGACAGGTAGAAATTGGTAGTGGGTTGATCAAGCTGTGGCAAGGAATTATAAAGAAATTCGAGGTAGCATGGGTCATTGTAAAAAAAAAATGATGGATGAGTATGGCTGCAGTAACAAAGCATTGAGATTTTTCCAAATGTCCCAGACATTTGGAGTCCCAGATGGAGCAAGAGTCTGGATCTTGATGAGAATGCGGACAGGATGGATTAATCAAGACAAGCCCTTATTAAAATAAACAAATAAACAAATATCTGCTTCCACAAGATTGCTGCATCAGCAAGTGAGCCAAGGACATGGCTTAGAGGTGGAGCAAAGGCATCAGGACCTGGTTCGTGTGAGTGCCCCTGTGTGCTCAGGGAACTGAAGGAGCCTCCAGTCCCTTGCAGGGGTGAGAAGGAGTAGCACAGTTTGGGGCATACACTTCCCCCAAAACACCTGAGCTACAGACAAGCTGTTCTCGGCTGCAGATACAGATTCCCACCCTTCCTCATCACCTCGAGAGCAGCTCAGGCAAATTTGTGTTTGCTGGCATGAAGAGGAGGGGCTGCGTTGTGATCTACCTCAAACCCATCTTCTTGGGAGGCAGGTGCATTGGGGTTTTTTTTCACCAGTCTCAACAGCTTGAGGGAATAAGGTTTCTGACAGCCCATGGAAGCCGTTGCAGATCTCAAGTGAATCCAGCCAGGTAATCAAGCTAATAGCGAGTGAGGCATCAGAAAGATGAATCGCTATTATTTGTATTGTGTGGCAGCTCGAGTCCTCCACCCCCTTGTGCTTGGCACTATACAAAGCATATAGTAGAGGATGATCCTTGCCCTGAATTCTTGCTGTCTAATGAGAGTTTGGACTTGCAGAAGTGGGAGGAGGGCTGAATTTTACTAGCAGAGATCAGTAATTCACATTCACTTCTGGAATTACTTTGCTGTCTACAGGTCCACAGGAGGTTATAGTAATTGTATACATGGCCAAGCTGTTACATGGGGTCTTTTGACAAGCATGACAGAAGAGCTTCTGTTCATGCTTCAGCCAATTGGACCTAAAATGCTTGTTGACATGATCGTCTTGTCCTATTGTTGTGTTCCCACAGAATCTAAATTATCCTACCCATCCGGGTGACTTTGTCTCCTCCTTTTTCATTCTTAAAAGACTGATCAAAAATTTTAGTGCTGACGTGAAATATCTGGGGTGTGTGGTGATTGTGCCTTGATATTTCACAAAGAGAGTGATGTTATAAATAATAAATCATGAGGCTGCAGATTAATACCACTGAGATGACCACAGTGCAACCAAATGTTCTACTTACCGTACATATGGAGCCACAAATCTATATTTGGACTTTTAAAAATGCTCTTTCTAAAAAAAAAAAAAAATCTAACAAAACCAAACATCCCAAACATGGCTTGCCAGTACTTGTAAGTTAGGTTTTTCCTGCCGTGTTTTAAAACATGCTGAAACATGCTCGAATGATTAGTGATCTCTTCCAACTTTTAAACCCAAAAATTAATTAGCTGTTTGTTTCAGGGGCAGATAGTGATTCAGATTCAGGATGTTTCTTGTTCCTTCCTACTCTAATCATGCATACCTCCATAGCTGCTAATAGTATTTTTTGTAGCTGTGTTTCATGCACAGTGTCATGTCAAAAATCTTCTGTTTTGCGTTTCTGGTAGGGAGAAGTTTCATGCGTGTCTCCATTTCTCTGTCCTGCTGTTGTCTCTTGCAGTGTCACACACCCTTCTTCTCCCAGGTTCCCAGCATGATTCCAACCTAAATTTTAGCCCAGAGCTCATGTGCAAGAGGACATCTGTAGAACGTTGAATGCAGTTTATAACCATGGGACATTGCAATGACTGTAGTCAGACTGACAGAGAGAGTAAAGGTTCCCTCTCAGTATTTCTCCCTAGGACTCTCAACAAAGATTGTGGAGCAACTTCATGGCTACCATGGTCTCTGACATATGGTCATAGCCCTAAAGGAGGCTAAAAGTGTAGACAGGAGGTCAGGAGTGCTTCTGGCAGCACATTCAGAGGCCAAACAGGATTCTTTCTCAGCCAATCCAGGAAAATTTAGGGGCAGTCCTAACCTTGCCAACCCTTCTCTTTCTGTTTTCACTGCTTATTACACAATTCAGATTTAAATAGGCACAGAATGCCTCTGAGCAACTTGTTAAAAGCAGAGTTCCTCCCGCAATTAATTTTTTCCTTCCCACCACGAGCTCAGCGGTGCTTGAGCAGAGACCTGTGCGCAACCCCGTGCCTCTGCCCCGATCCGCGAGGCCGCAGCCTCTGCTCTGTGTTACCAGCCTCGCCTGAGCTTGGCATACGCTGTGCCTAACACTTGGTGGCATTTATTAGTGTTCCTTCTACAATGTCTGTGTGAGAGCCCAGCAAAGAGGAAGGTAGCCTCCCGCTTATGTTGATAGTTCTCCAGTGGCAAGTTTTCTCACCCTGTCGTCCCAGCTCTTCCCAGTCAGTTGCACCATATTTAGGGCAAATTTGAAGCTCAGCCAAGCTGACAGTCAAAGTTCGCCTTGATATAGCCTCCAACAGCAGGAGGCTCCCGATGGTGTTGTCATTCTCGTGCCTACTGCTCAAGTTTTTATTTTTTGCCCTAACACATGGGATATGCTGAACACGAGACGAGGGAATGGGTGGTTCTTAGATATGCGTCATGAAATATGATACACATCTGAGTGCTGCAGATTTTTGTTTTCCTCTACGAAATCATAGCAGCTGAAGCAGTGATCCCTACAGCGGAGTTGTGTCATGGTTTCCAGTCCACTTTCCTGTTTCAAACTGTGAATTCCTGAAATTTCTGCTGTCTGAAGTACTCTGGGTTTCAGAGTCATAGAACGCATTAGGTTGGAAGGGGCCTTTAAAGATCATCTAGTCCAAACCCCTCCTCTTGACTGTAATAAAATCAACTTTATTTTTTTTAAGATTTCCTTGAAAAATTTTTGAAGAGGGGAAAAAAAAAAGAGTCACTCAAAAGAAAATCATGCAAGTTATGAAGTTTGTTAGCTGTGCACACAAAGTGGCTTCCTTTTGGAAACTGAAACACAGCATGGGAACAGCAGTCCTTGGTCAGGTGTCACGCATTTCACCGCCACTTCATTAGTCTCCCTGGCAGACGGTGAACATGTGGACTTGCTGGTTGTTTTGCTGAAGTGTAAAGAAAAGATTTACTCTTCTTTTGTAGACAGATATAGTCACTGTAGGAAAACATGGCACAGTAGGCAAGAGCATACCTAAGGGTTGCACAGGTTAAACTTAATCTTCAGTGGCTGTGTCCTGATATGTCTGTGAGCACCGTATGTTGTAGATACACTCAGTATTAATTCATGTGTTGAGATGCATGCAGGAATTGGCCCTCAGTCCTCAAGCTGCTGCTGAAGGTGTTCACATAGCTATGTCTCGGTGCTCAGCTAGCTGGAGCTGAGTATGGAGGTACGGAGAGGGGCAGGGGCCTGGCCGGTTCCCTCAGCAGCTGAGGCTGGCTTGCAGTGGCTTGAGCCTCCCACAAGGGCATCCCGATACCACTGAGCAGTCCCTAATCCTGTCCCAGAGCCGGACAGAGTGAGGACTGCTGGGCTCTGTGCAAGACCACCTTTACACTGGCAGAGTCCTTCACATGGAGGGATCTCCTGAAGCCTCTCTGGAATGACACAAAGGCAGCCCGGTAGCTCTGAGGATCTGGCTCCCAGACTTCAGTGGGTGTGGAGGAAGTCTGGGAGTCAAAGGCCCAGCCCCAGGCATGCCTATTTGCTCTTCCTCTTGCCCATATCGGACTCTCATCTCCTTCCAGCTTCCACAACAACTCCTGGATGTTTGGAGAATCAACTGCTCGTTGTCTGCCTGGCTGTTCGCCGCGAGGGCATGGGAGATGAGGTCATGTGGGAAAGCGGGCCCGGTGGAGCCAAGAGGAATGTGGAATTTGGGCAGCAGCCAAATTAAGATTACTTTTACATGGCCATCTGCACCTGTGTTTGTGGGGGTGGGGCTATCTGGGGCTGTGGAACTGACTCAGCAGTTGCGCACACAAAGGTTGGCAAGGTTCCCCCCCCTTCTCCTCTTGTCTGCTCGGTGTCTCTGCCAACACCCTATCATTCCCATCCAGGTGCAAGTAATCTGTATTGAGAACTCAGGAAAAAAACTCGTCTCAGGAGATGATGTGAGACTGATAGCAGAGGAACAATTGCTGAGCTACTCCGTCCAGAAAGCACCAGCTCTTTGTGAAAAACACACCCGGCCTTAAAGCTTCGCGTGCTGGAACTGGGGTCTGGGGCAATGGTGGACGCAGTTTTCTGAAAGCTCCACGTCTCCTTCAGCACATAACAGGAGGGGGCTGCAGTATCGACGGGGATTTGCTTGCTCCACAGTGCCTGTGCTGACTCATCTGTACCACTGCCATCTCAGAAGGTCTTCCTTGAGTCTCAGTCGCATCTTGGGCCTGTCCTGCAAACAGTGAATGGAAATTGTTGGGGTTTTTTTATGCACCACCAGAATTGTGCTTAGACCTCTGAAGACAGCTAGGCTGGATATATGTTCCAGACAGGCTATGCTCTTAAAGAACATAAAGAAACATAACACATAGGTGGATGTAGAAGAAAATGGGATACAGGCAAAATCAAAACAATAAAAATATAGTTTCATACATGTCTGTTATTAGTTTTTATGTAGAAAAATGCTTACAGTTAAAATTGCCTAACAATTTCCATTTCTTTTAACTTCAACAAGGTATATAGTATAGTGTGACATTTTCTATGTGGGAAGCTACCTTCCTACCTGAACTTTTCAGGAAGGAACTTCAGAAGCCACAGATCAGCCATGTATAAAAAACAGATAACCCCAAATGATATCTTTGTACATCAGAAGTATTCTAACACCTTCATCCCTAGAACAAGGGGCTGAATTTTGGTGAAGAGACGGTATTTTGTACAAATACATCTTTTGCTGGTCTTTCATTTTCAGTTTACCAAGATCTGGCTAACCCGTGGGCTCCTCAAGACCTCAATTGCCCCAGACTCCAGGCAGGCTTCTAAGAAGTGGGCAACTGGTTCCATCTGTCTTGCAGAGATAACACTACCCCAGCCTTATAGTGAGAACCAAGTTGCACGTGTACCCTGTCCTCAAGAGGACTGAGCATCTTTCTGCTTGGAACCAGGAGAGTAACCATGACTTCTGATGATATTCCCCTCCAGATTGGTGGAGCTTTCTGTGGTTGTACAGGAACTGCAAGAAGTGAATGTGTCTGTACAGGCACGCCATTCAGTGATTTAGCTCAAGGTCTTGTATTAAGCAACATAAATTTGTTGTCTTGTTTGCAAGGCAACTAATGATATTCTTGAGTTAATGGTCCATTTTCTCTCCCTTTTTGTCTCCACAATCAGTTTTCTTGGTAGCATCTGAGAGTAGCAGAGATCAAATACATCTACACAATTTAAAAATACATGCTTTTCTAAAAAAAAAAAAAGTATTTGTGTGTTTATTGCAACATGCACATTCAACTGATGACATGTGTGCGCAGGCAGTCAGGTTCATTGCCTATGACAGATGAGGTGACAACACTCAAAGTATCATCTCAACTCATTTCCTCGTGAACCTTCTGCTAGACACCCCTTCCTAGGCAAGACTCAAGTCATTTTGTGCCTTTGTGGTGCTGAGGCATGCCAAGTGTTGGTCCCATGTTCTTCAGGAGCCAGGCTTAAGCATAGCACCCAAAATCTAAGACTTTTAGAGGTAGACATATGGCAATCTCTGGCTTCCAAGTTGTCACAAACCTAGCTCTTCCATGTCCTTACCTTTTCCTTGGTGGTGCCTAGTGAGTGTTGGGGAGAGGAAGGAAACAGCTGCCTGGAAGCAGGTGGAAGAGGATGCAGCACGCAGAGATCACAAAGGGACAGATCTGCATTCCCATGTGAGTTGTTTGGGGAGGTAAAGGCTGACCAAGGGGATCTGGAAACATGGCAAGGAAGAAAAGGGCAGCAGAGAGGGAAGTCTCTGACAGAGAGACAGAAAGGAGGTGAGGATTGAAGCCTGTGAACAGAATACTGGCAAGGTGAAAGGCAGAAAGGGTCAGGCTTAGGGTTTCTGAGCCTGTGGCTATTCCTGTAAATCTCAGGATTCAACATTTCCTTCCTCAGCCTCGGCATTAGCAAATAGCTGTGAATCACAGTAGTAAAATGTGCTTCTTCAGCTCTTCCTGGTAGCTGGCCTTCTTCACCTCTTAAAATAAAGGCTCTGCATTAGATAGCGTGCACACAATTGATACAGGGATTTCTAAGCTCCGTGTGCCAACAGTGAGAAGCCGAGAGATGGCTTCCATGCCTACAGGGTGCAGAACAAACTAATGGGAGTTTGTTCAGCTGAAATAAAATCAGGAACTCAATTTTCTTCCAGCCAGCTTTATGGAGAGGGTCACTCTGAACGCAGACTGGCACTCCAAGCTGCTGGTACCATTTCTCTTCAGATTAACTGCACTGAATTCTTTAAAAGCTGTAATTATTTTCTAATTCCCTGGTCAGGTTTTTGGGAACAGCATAAAATTTTGAAGCTTCTCTCCCCCAGCCCTTCCAAAAATAAAATTACATAGCGATTGAGGTGAATGTAGGCTGCAGTATTGCTTGTGCCTCTTGGTTTGCAACATGGGAAGATTTTCCATATGTATGGAACAGGAATCACAAGCTCCTACATCCTTCTGTGCACTACAATCAACTAAGAAGGTAAATCAGGGACAGGCAGAAATTCAGAGAGCTGTAACCAACTCCCTAATGTCCTTTGTGTGGATACCAACCTGACACAGAAAACAGCAAGCCATGTATTGCTCTCACACTCTAGCTCTCTTCATTATGAGGTACATGAAATAGTGCTAATAAGCATTCTTTTCTGGTCCCAGAATTACCAACCTCGTGTTATCTGCCATGGGAATCCCACTATCTCCAGTGAGGTAGTTGTGTTACTCAGAGATGAACTGCCAGAGAGAAAATATCCAAGTAAACAAACATATGCTTAGTGACCTAATTAAGCAGAATGTTTATATTCCATTCAAGTATGAGACCATTTCAGTTTATTTCCTGCTCTGCATTTTAATTTTGCTGTCAGAAGTATAAACAACTGGCTGCAGAGTTTTTGTGTCTTAACTGACCCTGTCAGACTTCAGATGCAAGGTGTCAAGCCAACCTTGCACTTCAGAGAGAAGTCCAAATGAGAATTACCACACAAATCTCATCTTAGTTCACTGTATTATTTTTCCATATCATCTAGTAGCTCAGTTAAGCAGCCTATATGTTTAGGAAAAGTGAGTTGCTTTTAATGAAATTCGGTAGCCATTTCATTGCAACGTATAATAAAATAGTCACAACGTAATGCTTTATCATAATTCATTGGATGATGTCAGAACAATGGGGCATATCATTAAAAGCAAAGCAGAACTGTTCATAGAGCAAAACTGTATGAGGGCAGTTCCTGCCAGAGTGCAGGTTTGTCCTGCCAAACTCAGCACAGTCTCATACCTGGTATGTATGTTACAAATTCATATATATGAAACAAAGATTTCTGTATTTTGTCTATTGAATTTGCTATAAATCACTTAAATACAATAGTAGGAAAATGTGTCCTGTGCTGTAAATACCAGAGGAATCATAATAATACAATCATCATAAAAGAGTACAGTTTCATATATCACTTTAGTGAGTCCATCAGTTAATCAGTTAAACATGTATGAAGCCCTGAGAGTGGTGTATGGTTATTTTGAAATATATATGGTCACTTTTGAAATATATATGGTCACTTCTGAAATAGGTATGCTTATATTAACAGAAATTTGGAAACTTTCTAATGATATACAGGAATGCTTTTTTTTAAAAATAAATATGCTTGTGTTTATATACATATTTATATATTTATAGTTTAATAAATACACTGGGAATGCGTCTGCCCCTCATGCTCAGCCAGCCCTGTATTTCCAGCCTTTCAGTATGAGTACGATGATCTGCACCAAACGTGCAGCAGAGTCTTCCTCTCAGACCTGCTGCTTAAACAGAAGAAAGCTCCGGGGATGGGGGAGAAAGTCTTTTAAATTAATTCTTCAGGCTTCTTCTAGCCTAGATCTTTCCTCTTCCGATGTCCTCAGATGCTCCCGAGGACTTTGGGGGCTGTTTGAGCTCAGCTCGGAGCTGCCTGCCAGTCCCATTGGGTGCCATTTCCTCTTCAAAGAGCTATTCCTGCAGCTGCTCCCTTCTGCGCAGGGAGCGGAAGCCTTTGAAATTGCTGCAGCTTCGCTGCACAGTCTGTTGGAACAGCTCGCATCAAAAAGGAGAGGAGGAGAAGTGCTTGTATCTGTTTAAATTAATTATAGAGGCTCCGGCAGAAATGTGAAGGCAAACAGAGAGAGGAGACCTGATTTGTGGGGTACTTCTTAGAAAATCGATTGCTAATCTGTGCATCGACTTTCTGCTCCCTGCACAGAATGAAGCAGCTGTGCCAAAAATTCTTTTAACAGGAAATGTTCTCCAGTGGGACGGACAGACAGCGTGTGAGGGAGCAGCTCAATAGCTGCCGTGCTGCTAGGGAGCACCATGGGGAGGTTAAATCTTCAGCTGCTTTAAAAACGGGGAAGTCCAAACCTGTAAACAACATGAGGAATTTGCTTTGAAAGTCATTCCTGGTACATCATCCTTTCAGACCGGGCAGTGTCTGAAGTACCCCTGACCTGTCTGAGGGACCTGTTTGACCCCACAGCAGCCCAGAAACCAAGCACTGTAGATGTTCGTTCTCCTGTGCTCTGGGGGTTTGTCCTCCAGCATGTGAGAGGTGCCACGCAGAGCAAAGGTCATGTTCAGCAGTCCCTGCAGATG
The DNA here is from genome assembly GCA_013399135.1 of Heliornis fulica. Lineage (NCBI taxonomy): Eukaryota > Metazoa > Chordata > Aves > Gruiformes > Heliornithidae > Heliornis > Heliornis fulica. Next base: position 64,861 of record VXBZ01000673.1, on the reverse strand, counting down.
AGCTATGGGATAGAGCGTATCTTACCAGGTGAGCCCGAGATGAGGTCCTCAGCCCCACAGGGATTGTTGGAGTAGATGATCTTGGAGGTCTTTTCCAACCTTAATTCTGTGATTCTATGATAAGAGACTGGGGAGTTGTCTTGAAGCATGGTGAAAAACAGAAGGATAGAAATGAGTGGAGGTGCTATTTTTTTTTTTTCTGCAAGTCAGCTTTGTTACATCCACGTGTGATGGAAGGGAAGACAAATCTTTCCCTGAGTGAGGTACCAGTCAGGCTGACAGAGCATTAAACTGTTCTGACCTGGAAAGTGTGAGGAGGCCCTAAATACAGTAGAGTATTTGCAGCCTCCACAGCAGCCCTGTGAGGATGAGGGTCGCGGCAAGTGTGAGGAGTTCACTGCGTCAGATGAGAGGGAGATTATGCAGCGTCCACCTTGCGAGGAGTTTGAGCTACGGTGTCCTTGACTGTGTGGTGCCAGCATCCTTCATATGAAGTCACCAGAAGCAATGAGCTTAGGTTCAAATGTCGTGCTAAAAAGTGGGTTCACCCTTAGCTGTTAAGATTTATCAGAGATTTTGCCTGAAAGGAACTGACTTACAGGAAGATGCCTGGTCTGCATGTCTGATTAGAGGAAAGAGGTAATATTTCCCCCTCTTTTTTTTTCTTTTTTTTTTAAATTCCTTTGGCTCAATCTTTGTCTACGTACTTTGAATACCCATGGAAATTAGCTTAGCAATAGCAGCACTGGTGATTTTGGTTTTTACACCTGCTTTCAGTAATGCAGCCAGACTTTGAAAAGAGATGGTTTGAGTTTGGTTGCTGCATGCATTCTTCAGCCATGGTTCAACTTTGCTGTTGCTTTGGTTTAGAGTGCTGTGGAGACATGGCGCCAACAGCAGAAACCGATCCCAAGGGTCAGATGGGGAACAGATCTTGTGGCATGAACTTCTTAGCTGGTATCTCCTCATTCACCTGTTGCCACATGAAGCAGTCTTTTAGGTGTAGTCCCTTTGTCCCAGCCTCGGGGCTTGAATTTTGTGTTGTTTTAGAGTTAGAGCAGAGATGGATATCAGCAAATGCTGAAATACACTGTCTTGACATCTGAGGGCCAAGAGAGGTCCAGTGAACCCCAAAGGTATATATGCCACTTCAGGAAGAAAGACCCTATGGGTCTTAATAGCTAGGTGATATGTAGAGGACCAAAGCAGGGTCCTGGGCTCCTCTCATTAGAAAGAAGCAGTTTTCCAGATACTGGGCTTGGATGCTTCTAGAGTAGCTGGCCATGGATAAATTGCTCTTTACAGGAGGAAAATTCAGCCTTGCAGAATTCTCCTGAACTTTTGCTGAGCAGGAGGGCCACAGGTTAGTATGGCGGCAATAATCGAGGTGGCTTTTCTCATCATTTACCAGTCTTAATAGCATACTCTGTCTGCAGCGTTTTTCTCTGCCTGACAGTTTCAGCCACACTAAATTAGAGTGAATTTTTAATCCTTTACTTTTGGAGGGGGTGGCGGGAAGGCAGATGACTACAGTGCCTCTTATAGAATAATATTATAAAAGAAGTGTGAATTACCTCCTAGCTTCTCATGCTGTTGAAAAATTGATTTGAATGACATTTTCAAGGTGTTGTTTCTAAGACATTCAGCAATTGCCATTCATCCATGAATGGTTGGTGAAATGAATAACAAAAAGCAGTTTGGGATTCATAGGAGGAAGTGTTAAAAAATAACATTTGGCAAAAAAGCAGTGGTTATGCTGAATTCTCTTGTGTATCTAGACTGCACCAAGGTTATCTAAGTAGTTTTAGGTAATCCATTCATTCTGAGAAAGATTAGGGACAGAGAAGTGGCCACATAATTTCCATTTGTGTGTGGACTACGCGGGTCATATGACTGTGTCAAATGCAGTACAGTATGACAGCAACACGGCTTTGAGGGAAATAAAGCAGGACCTCCTCACTGGCTGTTCTTTGGGCAGTTAAAGTACAGCATCATTGCCACCGAGCTAACTCATCCTTTCAGCAAACCAGTATCGGAAGTCAAACATGGCGAGGAGAGAGGAAGAAAAGGGGAGTGAATCGTAGAGGACTTTATCTCTAGGTGGAAAACTTGAGATTAATTGACCTGCCAGGAGACACATGTATGTACTTTAGGTATGCATGTACCCAGTAAATGTATTGGGCAAAGCATGTAGGCTTTAACAAAAACTTAATAGCAGTTTTCTTTTTGACAATATTGTAAAGAGTTGGTGTCCCTCTAGAAACTGAAATTCCTTGTCAGGATCTTAACAAGGACCATGCCGCTCTCATATGTACCTGCTTATGGTGAAAACCACATCTGGTTTTATGCAGGTGCATAACATTTTAATCTTGCTGTTATCTTGGGTTTAAAATGGTAGGAGTTTTAAATATACAAGATGTACTCATATATCTATGTATGGATGTTATTAAAGTACATTAATAAGCTACATAATTAAAGTGTATTATGTAACCTGTGATGAATTTTAAAATTTTGCACTGATGAGCACTTTATAGTCAGTATGAAAAGCTGAACAGAATGATTAAAAGTTATTTCCAACAAAAAATGAACTTTGGTCTTTAGCTAGGGCCTTCTTCTTTCATAATCGTAGTTTAAATCTGATTTTTCATCAAAACTTAAATTCAGTGCTTTGGATTTTTCTTTTTTTATGTCAGCAAATGAAAAAAACAAAGAAAAAAAAAGCGTTATCCAGAGACTTTCCTTGTCTTTCATTCTTTCTTAAAAAGACATTAAGAAAGAATGAAGAGCCGAAACAGAAATGAGAAAATGCTGAAAAGCTGTGTGTGTTCCCTTTGAAATATACAGCTTGTATGTTACATACTTGGCCTGTGTCAGCCTCCAGGCTAAGATACATACATCCTACACAAACAGCATTACCAGTGCTGAGCTTTCATCTCAGGGTTTGGATTCCCAAACCTTACATCTCTACCAAAGCAATCAGTAAACCAAATATTTTTCGGTTTCTTACAGGAAGGGCTGTTTTTCCCTGTGCTGAAGGAATAGGCCTGAGGAAATGCTAAGAGCACATAATAAAATAGTCTTCTTCCAACGGTCCTCTTCTGTAATGTCTGTTTACCGAGTGTGCTTTGGCTCATGTGTTGTCCGTCTGCTCGGCTATGTCTGTATGTGTTTGCCTTGCACACGCCCGCTCGACATGCAGGGTCCGGTCCATGCCCATCTCTCACTGGGCAGTAAGTAGTTTGGGACATACTAATAGCAAGAACTGGTTCTTGTGATATTCCGTGCATTGTCTGTAGAGGCTTCTGCACTTCCCCTCCCTGCTTGATGTTCCCTGAGCTCTGGGTGCTCAGTTGGTTCAATTTTTACCACCGCTTCCTTTTTCTTTTTTTTTTTTCTTCCCCCTTCCCTTGCAAGACTGGGAAACTGCTGCCTTTCACAGTGTTAAAAATACCAGTGTGTGATTCATTTACTTTTCTCCTGCTCTGCATTTTAAACTTGAACATCCTTAACCAAGAATGATTTTTCTCCAACTTGCATGAGCGTTTTCTCCAACTTCTCCTCCTTGGAGGGCTTCATATCTACACTGTCTCTGTGAAGCTTGCCTCTCCTGTGGCTATGGATGAAGCAGCAGTTCCCGTGCCTGATACTGGAACAGACCATAAAGAACAAAGTCAAGGCAGGACAAGGAATTCCTTCCCTACCAAAAGCCAGACAGAACATCCACCAAAGAAGCCCTTGTTAGCACCCAGCTTCGCACTGTCCAGCATAAATGGAGAGTCAGCGGAGGAGCAGAGCAGCATCCAGGCAATGTGAGGCTGGGAGCAGGGAGGGAAAGAAGAATTTATAGAGAAAAGACAGATGAAAGGTAGGAGGAGAAAGAACACTTCAGGTGGTGATGGCTCAACCCTAATGAAGTCAGGGCTGGAGGTGGCTGGAGGTTTCCCTGCTCTCAATACAACCAAGTAACCAAAATGGTAGTTGAAGTGATTTAGGAGTCCTTGGAGGGCAGAAAGCATGGTATAATGCACTGAAGAGTGTTGCCATATTACAATTAATCTAATATATTTTTTCCCACTTTGGGTTTAAAAGACTACTAAATACATCTGGAATTGATAAATGAATGAATAGACTGCCATTTGCAAATCCTCACCCAAAATGAAATAATGTAGCTTCCTGGTAAATGGGAGATTATTGCTGTCCCAACATAGACAACAGCATTAGCAATGAGTCTAGCAGAATTAAGGAGCTTTCTGAATGCTTTGACAAATGGAGTGCTAATGTCCTTGATGAAAAATGACTTTTAGCAAAATCTTCCAAATATTTTCTCCTATTTAACTATATTTCAGTCCCACTAGATGCATCTGTTCTTCACAAATGAATTCTAGTTAGCACTGGGACATTCTTTCAACATCCCTGGTCAATTACTTTACCGCTGGAGATGGTCACATATTAAACTCAGACCACTTTTTAATCAAAAAAGGCTTTTCAGGTTGAATCAAATAAATACTTCAATTGCTTTTTATTTTTAAGGGGGAAAACTAGCATTTTTTTTTCTGTAGAGATAAAAATGAAAGCCTATATCCACATTGCTTTCATTTCTCAAAAATTAAAGATTTAACTCTCCCCCCTACAAAAGCAGCTGTAAAGCATTAATTTAATGCCATATCAGCAATTCTCAACCCTCAGACAAGGATGTACTGGCTGGAGGATCGTTGACCACTCTCAGATACAAAGTGAGAAGCACTCTCTGCTTTTTGACCAAAACAGTCCCATCATCTGTAAATTACACTGAGTTTGAGGCACAGCAGAGAGCTCGTCAAGTCCTGCACAGGTGAAGGAAGCGGTGGCAGCATTATGCCCCCAGGTCTCCAACACCCAGCCGCGCAGCGGGGCTCAGCTGGGTGCCCTTATGCCCCACCACCGGCTCAATCTCCCCAGCACAGAGGGAGAACCTTCTGCCTGGGTGAAGGAGCTTGTGTCTCAGCTACCAGCGGAGAAGAATCAATAAAGAAGGTCTCCTGAAGGATCAAGGCTTGGTTCTTTGCACTGCCACTTCCATACTCTGCAGATACCTTACAGTTTTGATACCTTGGTTCTCTTTTTAAAACCTGGACAGTGCTTCCCTGTAGTGCAGAGTTTGTTTGCCAGGTTCTCATCTGTTGTGTGGGAAAAGGAGTGAGTGTTTGTTTAGACAGTAGTTGTGGCATGAAGGTTTGTAGTATGTCCGTAGCCACCATGAGGTCATCTGCTAAAGTTGCTGGAGTTGTTTCATCCCCTCAGTCCGATCTGAAGGCAGACTGGAGGAGACCAAAGTGGGCTTTCTGTTAGCTTCTTTAAGCTTGTGGTCACTCCCAGTTGTGTAGTGACTTTTCCTGGGAAGGGTAGATTTGAAACAGTACTGGAACTCCTTCCCAAATACTATGTGATGTTCCTGGTTCCCTAACCTCCTACTTCATCCTTTCTGCTTCCCAAGATGTGCCTAGATGAAGGCATGCCATGAATCCTTGCGTCACGGCTGTATGAATCACTGGGATGCATGCTGCTAAGCCTGGGCTCACATTCACTGACCCTGTCTAAAGCTGCCCTGAAGCTGAAGTCCATTAGTTATAAGCTCCCCATGGCTCTCATCTTTCACCAGCAGAGAAGGGTCAGAACAAGAATAAATTTCATAGACAACAGCCCAAGTATTCCTCTGGCCTTTCAGTGTTCCCTCTAGCATGTCTACACCAACCTTTAGAGAGGCAGATGGGCTCACATTTAATAGAAAGTTTTGAAATAATCTGCTTTGATTAGGTGCTTAAACTACTGGATTTTATCCATGTGATTTTCTCCTCCTGCTGCCACGAATGTTTGAGGTCAGTACATTCAAGCCCTTAAGTAGCTGTGGACTTCCCACCAGGGCTCTTCAAACATTGACCTCCTGACAGGAGAGTGGTGTGGTGACGTGGGCTGAGCCCAGTCAAAAGCATCACCACAACCCTCATTCCAATGTTAGATCTACCTCTGGTTGTCGATCGCTCTGCTTCAGACAAGACTCTTGCTCTTTCTTTGCGTGCATTTCTTCACCGATAAAGTGCTTCTATTTCTCCCCACCCCGCATTTCACAGAAATGTTATAAGGGTTAATTGGAGTTTTTATAAAGCATACCGGCAGCCAGAAATTATTTTAATTATTAATAAGACTACTGATAGACCACCATCACAAGGAATTGTACTCTGGCAATCTCTGATGATCCCGTAGTGACTGTGGGTTATCCAGGGTCTCTTAACGTACTTTTTGTCCCAGTTTGCTAAAAAGTCTGGGGGGTTGTTTTGGACTTTTATTTTTTCTTCTTCTACAAAATAGCAAAATGGTAAGTGATATTCCTGAGGTGAGAAAGCAGTATCATGCACTGGAGAATGTACTGGAGATAATCTATTTAAAGTTTAGGATTTATTGAAGGACCATAATATAGTTTCAAGTGTTTTTTATAGTAGTTATGCTGCTTTTGGAAAACTGCATCAGTGCAAGCTTTTCCTTATGTTTTCATTTTGTTCAATAGCTGAGAGCATTAGTTGGAGATAGGGCTAAAGAAGACTGCTCGACAAGGTAGGCCAGTAGGAGAAGCAATTAAACTACTAATACCAGCCTACTGCCAGGTACCTTCTGCAGTACAACATTCAGTAAGCCCCTAAGAACGTGCTACAGCAGCAGCAGCAGAGGAGGAAGAAGAGAGACAAGTGCCTGGGCATACACCATGGACACTCCACCCATTGCTGCTGTCAGACAGGCTGGGTTCAATCGCTTTGGTATTTGTGCTGAAAATAACACTGAGACAAGACCCTGCCTAGGAACTTGCAGAAGTGAGTTACATACATGGGCGCCCCTGAGCAGCAGTGCTCAACTGCTGGCTCCATGGCTCCAAGGGCTTAAAGATAACTTTACTGGGGTGGGGGGCGGGGAGGGGAGTACCCTGGAGAGGACCCCGGTGAATAAACCAGCAGTGTTAGGTAAGTCCCTTCTCCTTCTGGCACGCCATTGCAGTGCTTTTAACTCTCCTTCTTGGGCCTGAGAGAGAAGCCACCATCCTTACTGTCTCCACTGTGGGCTCCTCATAGCTTGTTGTCCTGGCTTGGGGCAGACCCAAACCTGAGTAAACCTTTCTTTCAGCCACTGCAGCTGAAGTGGCTGGAGATGGAGGCCCTAGCCATCCTTTTTCAGCTAATCTGCTGTTTTCAAGAGGTCTTCTCTTGCCCAGTTCCTTGTACCCACCTAGCCTACCACGCTGGCTCCCACACCTTCACTCTGGTGGGGTGCACTTGAGGTGGCTCTCTGGTCTTTCCCATACCAACAGGATCATCCTTATCACTCCCTAACTGTGGAAAGCATCACAGTAGGCAGTTGGAGTGCTCTTAATTAAATTTGCATTTTCCCCTTCCCAGCAGATGACGTTCTCTAGTATAAGGCCTTTGTCAATCAGGTAATCTCAGGCAGCTCAGAATCATTGTTATCCTTCTTCAGTGACACATTTGTGGGATCTTCCTTGACTGTAAGGGTTTACTCTGCAGTTCCTGCACTTGTAATCACTCTGAGTGTTGTAGTTGCAAACGAACAATGTTACAGGTGACATTGTCAAATGCGTCTAGAGACTGGCCAGTTCGTTCCCATATGAAGGCACTTCCATAACCTTCCACCCCAGACACACATTCCCTTGCAGTGGGAGCATTATCAGTGAAGAAGCTGCATGTAGAACTGGGGCCTTCCTGTGGTCTCCCTGTTCCTCAACTACAAAAGGGTGACAATCACAGGGATGTCTAGAAAATAATCCTAGAGTCTGAACAAGAGACTTCCAAAGTGCACAGGGAGGAAATACTACAAGTCAGGGTGGTTACCAAGTGGTAAAGAGAATCAGATCTCCTCTCCAGCTCTTCTTCCTTTTTAATATCTGACGTAGACAAGCCATGCCAGGTGACTGATAGCTCAGTGAGATCAGCCTGGCTGGGTGCGGAGCTGTTAGCAAGGAAAGCAGAGACAGGCATATCAAGGTCAAGCTGAACAGAAAAAAATCAGGCCAGACTCCAAAGACAACCCAAAGAAGTCCACAGCTTTCATACTATGGGTATCACAGCTCCACTGCAGCCTGATCGTCATGGAGCCCTTTGATATCACGTATATTCAGTATCACTGTCCTCTTCTGATGCTCCTATGTTGCCCATCGCTGCAATCCTCAAAAAAGTATTTGACAGCAGGAAATAGCAGGCCGTTTGCCATTAAAAGATTTATCAAGCTCTGCATTATCTGTGTTAAAGCAAGATTACTTCTGTTTGCAGAGTTCAAAGTCTGAAAAAGTAAGGAAATGTGGAAGATAAACTGTACAGCAGTGTTAACATCAGTTTTATTTACATCCTCTATTTTACAGTATTCAGTAAATATGTACAGAAATACAGTTACAGATTATGATATCAGTGTCCCCATTTACCAAGAAAAACAGGGAAATAGAAATGTGTTCCGTGTAAGGAATGTGGTTGAATTTTGCTCTAAAAGAAAACGTAATTTCTTCTTTGCTGACATTCGACACTAACAGTATAATCTCAAGTTGCATGACATATCGTCTGTCTTCAGCTCTCATCACTTGGCAGGGATGGCTCACAGAAGACTCCAGTGCCTGAGTTCAAGCACGGATGAAAGGCAAAACACCTGCCAGTCCCTGAATACGTTCGTCTTCCCCCACCTTTCTCCCCAAATGTGTTCCTTCTCGTGCTTGTCTAAACCGCACTTCAGCCATGAGGCATGCTTACATTTTCAAAAGATATGACGCTGTTGGGATTCATGCGTATTTACCAGCAAGGGCAAACACTTTCTTGCATACTGTGCCGGTTAACACAGCTCTTTCTCAGTCTAAGCATGTATATGCGTGATTTAATGTGATTCCATTTGTAAAAAGTATGCCACCCTCTTGAGACCCTTGTATTTATCTGCTTTCAATTACATTTGAAGTATTCAGAAGGTCTCCTATACTAATCCCATCCAAGTTGGAAGCCACATAGCTCATGCATGATTCTGTCAAACATGAGTAGTTGCAGATGTCAGTGCACCAGTGGCGAGAATCCAGGAAGATAGATCAAGGCTTAGTCACTAAAAAATACATGCCAGCACATCTCAGATACATAGCATTGTAGCACCTCATGAGGAAAACGTGTCGTGACAGGAAATCAATAAGCTCTTGGAGGTGATCTGTTTTTGAAATGCTCTTGATTAATTATGCCAGGGTGTGTTTGGCAACTTTGCCTGATCCAGCATTAACCTAATGCTTTTTACATGAAGCACTATTGTAACTAGTCTCATAAGTCAAAGCTGATGGTTCAAGTCAGGTTTTAAAGGGTCAGGTTATAGATTTTGTAATGTCTTTGTGTCCGACATTGCTGCCTTTACTATGGTGTGTAGGCTTTTACTATCAATCAAAATAACAATCATTTTAACATGAACAATAGCATTTAGAACTAATTGCACTTGAAGCGCAATGGTTCTCCTCAATGAAGGATGTCATATAGTGGGTAAAACAAGCAAGGAATGTCAGTGTGTTTTTGCGACTGAAGACCTCAGTTTCAGATGTTGCTTGAGCTTCTTTGCCCATGTGCCTTCTTTGCAGAGGAGAATCCATGGTAGGAGATGCACAAGCAGGGCTGCACCTCAGTCTTTCTTCCCCTGCCTTCCTGCACAAACTCATTATCCCCCTCAACAAGTTTTCCAACCACACCTGCTGCCCTGTCTGCCCCTCAGCAAATGTAGGACCCCAGCCCATGCCTCCTGCCTTCTGTACCCCCACCATATCCCCTCTCTTCCCTGCCGCCGGCACACACCAGTGCCTTACTGACCTGCTGAAAGCGCATCCCTCCTGGTCTTGCTAATGCTGTGGTGCCTCTAGGCCCTGCCTTGGCCTGACTTCTGTATCCTGAGCACAGAGCTCAAGACCAGCAACTTTTTTTCCCCTGCAGCTAGTGCCGTCAGCAAAGCCAAGTGTGGAGCTGAGAGCTGCTTTGGTGACCAGCCATGGCTTATCACTAGTCATCGGGTCACTCAGCAGTAGCTGCCGGTGGCCAGCTGCTGCCGCACAGTTTAGCTGTGCGCTGTGGCGTGGGCTGGAGGAATGTGGAGCTGATCCAAGAGTAGTGCTTTGGCCAGGGGCACACGCAGTGTTGCTTGAGACTCTCTTCCCTCGTGCACCTCTGCCTCGCAGCGGGGTACGCGGTGTTTGGAAGACGCAGGGCGACGCATGTCTGGCAAAACTGGTTACAGACAGATTGCTGGGTGCGGTTATGAGACCGTGCTCATGTCAGTCTGATACTGCTTTCTGTTATATGAGAGCAGCAAAAGAGCTTAGGAGGTTACGTCCTCTGGAGTTACTTATTAAAGGAGTTTGCACATCCAATGCAAAGAAATAATTAAATAACGATAATGACAATGTCTGTGATATAAATTGTTTGAACCAAGTTGCAGTCACCATGTGATAGACCAAATCCTGACCTTTAGCTCCCTCACCTGTACAACACCCAATAAATCCACCTCCACAGTAACCCCTTCCAAGATTTTAAGTTTCTGAATAGCATCAAAGAGCCACCATTTGAAGAAGAAACTGCCAACTAATGACTTCTTGATTTTCCCAAATGTGGAATTTCTTTCCCCAAATGATGCTGGCCCAAAGCCCAGGACAAGCAATATTCGGTCCTGGAGCAGGTACAGGTTCAGAGTTCAATGTCTTCAGGTTAGAGGATACTTTGGCTGCTGGCGTGAAGCCACAGAAGTCCTTCTGTGCAAGCCTGAGCGAGGCCTGGGGGAGGGGGCGGGCAGGTGCTAGAATTCAACATGGCGAGCATCGTGTGCAGGTAAACTTACCAAATCAGTTAAAGCGATTTAGAAAATGTATCGATACAAATTATTTTCTCCTTTTGAGGCCTGTGCAGTTTGACACACGAGATAGATGGAAGGAGTCATTTTTTCAAGGAGAGGAATACTCTTTTTCCTATGAGTAAAATTACTCTGTTGCTGGAATACTGAAAATAGTTTAAGAAATTGTAGGCCAAGTGGTTTAACTGGTAAGAGTCAGGGGAGATGGACAAAATGTGTCAAAAAATTACTTTGCATAACATCGTGAGTAGCAAGTGATCCTTCCACCAAGTTGTGTGTCTGCGCTCCGCATTGTTAGCCGCGTTTTTTCTAGGGGTTTTGTGGAAAAATAAGGACCCGAGATAGAGTGAAAGCAAGTGCTTGCAGGGTGTGCTCATCTGCGGGGGAGCCACAGGGCCTGGCTTTGCTGATGCTCTTGTATTTTAAGTCTCCTGACGAGCCTGCAGTGCACGCTGTCAGGACCTGACCAGGGAGTTTTGGCACGGCATGTGAGGAGCGGAAAGCCTCGCTGTGGAATCCCAGCAAAAGGAGAGAGGTGACTCAGGTGACACTGTGCTTTGCGTGTGCTGAATGTCATGGATACATGACATGCAGTAAAAGCAGTCGTACTGAATTATACAAAGAAAATTAAACATGTAGCAGTGCTGTTCCATTTGGCACCACGGCGCTGGCTTTGCACGGTTTTGCTGTACCAGATGAGCCGTGTCCTGTCCTGTCCCTTCCATCATCTTGTTTCAAGTCCAAGTGATCACAAATTTGATGCGTGAAGTTCAGGCATTATCTGTGCCTGCCAGACATACTGATGGGTGTGATGGGATGACGAGCAGTGACTGAGGGAGAGCAAGACAGAAGCGAGAATGCATTGCCCTGGGAGCTGCTGATTCACGTCCAGGAGGGGTTGCTTGGGCTGGTCGGATGGGAGCTGCAGGGAAGCAGCTTGAAACAGCGGGAGCTGAGATGGCAGGACAGACAGCTCACGGGGTGGCAGACGAAGAAGCCTCCCAAAAGCAAAGGGGAACCAGGGCAGAGAGTCAATCAAGGTAACAACTGAGATGTGCTGAAAGAGCCGAGGCATCTCAGAGCTATAACCTTGAATGAGTTGATTGCCTTTCATACCACGTTTTCATTACTTCTCTACACGCGCTTGCTCATCTTAGGCTGACACCTGGGAATGGAACTGGGGAATAGAACATGGTTCTCTGTTCCTCCAGAAGCACCCTGTGTAACCTCGAGTGAGGCACACCATCTCCATCTTACCCTCCTGCAAAACAGGGATAGGATATCCTGTCCCTACAGATCAGGGAGGCTGTGAGGGTGTGTTTAGTAACGCTTTTGAGGTGTTGAAGTGCTGCAGTGATTGGCACTGTGGAAATTCTATAGTTAAACACCTATATATAACCCCCTCGACATTGGTACAGTCATAGGGGTGACATCAGGTTGACACTGTTGTTTCAATATATAGCATGTACTGCATGTGTCAGAAAGGACAAGAGCAAACGTGTCAACATTAGGTATGTGTGGAGAAAGTGATACAGTGCCTGTTAAATCAGATATGTCGTGTCCACTATATTTATCTACAGAAGAGAGGAAAAGATGAGGTAACATTAAAGAGGATGTGTTAATTTTCTTTTCAAAGAACACTACACCCTTATATTGATTGAAGATGGTTATCTCTGGCTCTTGTGTGTTTTGTGGCGTTCTAGGGTATCGGTCTTTGTTTAGATCATACAATACTTCTTCCTCTCTCCAGCCTACAATAACAATTAACGAGCCGTCTGTGGCTGCCTTGGAGTGCATCCTGTGCATCAGTGTGTCTCAGTTAATAGTCATAATTTCTCATTTGTAAGAGGAAAAGTGCTACCAGCGCTTTCAGTCTCAGAAGGGCTCAGACTCACTCAAGGATTCCAATTTATTATATATCCAGCTCTGATATCCTGCTGCTCCCTTTATGGATTAGGCTGCCTGGGTGGAAGGTATCATCCTTCAGACGACACATAAATGCTCTCTTGCCAGCTGTTCCTTTCTCAGAAGTTTCTCAGTGAGTAAATCATATTCAGGCCCCTTGTTTTACTAGTTTCTGATCTGGTTGTCCCCCTTACTTCACAAGGAGCGTGAGGAAGATGCATTCTCTTTACTGCTGTTACTCTACAGGTGGTGCTTATTGCAACTGTAGTGATTTTTACACCTGTTAGGATTGGTTTCAGAGGTGAACACACCAGTGGTGATATTAAATTAAGAGGAACGGACATAGGTCATTTTGCTGGTCGTTTCTGTAGAACCTTTAACATCAGGGTGCTGCACAAACCCCTGAGAGGTAAGGAGGAGATGGAAACGGACTGTTTCACTCATTCTGACGTGCAGCATCTGTTTATCAACACGTAATCTGGTTGTGAGCTCAGGGAGAAAAGCAAAGGGTAACATCCTACTGATGGAAACTAGATCTTAAGAGAGGAATTTATAGAGAGGCAGCCAGGAGATGCAGCAGTTTGCACAGCAGCTCACACAACGGGATGAAAAGTATGGTGCCTCCATCAAATGCATAGAGTCTTGGGCATGGTGGTGGTGTGCTGCAGGGTAGTTCTCCCAGCAGATGTTGGAGCAGCTGCCCCTGCCAGGGCAGAGGTTTTAATACAGATGTAGCTTTGGGTGGGGGATGCAGCCCTCCAGGTCCCAGGCTGCACAGGGTCTGTGGGTGAAGACCCATCTGCAGCCTCCTTCTTCCAGGGAGCACCATCACTTCCAGGAGGCTCCCGGTCCATCATTTAAAAAATTGGTGACATAAGAGCTGCAAGGCCTCCTTTGTTGTCACTGGGCTTTTGGTGACTGTTACCAGTGCGGGCCAAATGTCACACCGAAGCCCTCTCAACAGCCACCCACGGAATTTCCATTGAACTAAAATGTCTTTTACCCTGTAGTTTTCAGCCTAATCAAACTGAGTCACAGTCTTCTGTGGTTAAAGTAAATTATGATCACAGTTTACATGATACCCAAACAGGACTGTCGTGGGCACCTGAGGAAGCAGTTGCTTTGTTATGCTGTCGTAACGGTAGTTCTGGACAGTCTCTGAGGCCGGCACTGGGTGACTTGGGAAGAGCCCACTGCCGTATTTGTGCTAAGGAGGGAGATACCTGTACAGAAAGATGTCAGTTTGGCACCTTTTGGAAAGCTTTGGTATTCCCTTTAAAGCTCAGTTAAGGAAGGAGAAGAGGCCAAGGAAGGTATGGATGAAAACGGTGTTAAAAAAAGCAGCACTTACTGCTTGGAAGGTAAAATCTGTAATCAGGCTTTCAAGAATGAGCTCTTAATTTACCTCAAGACTATTACAGAACTCATTCTTAATGTGTCTGATTTGCATAATATTTTTTTTCCATCTACCTGTTGCAGCAAACAGCTAAAATAGAAAATTGCAGTTCTCCATCATAGCTCAACTTGTCAGGCCAGTACTACAGATGTGCTGCCTATTTGTAATGTGATTTAACAGTCTCAAATGTCATATATAACATGTGGGGGGTGGTATGTATTTTAATCATATCTTTTAATGAGTCATTAATGAGCAGTTTCTCTCAAGAAGCAGTGGTTTCTTGGAAGTTCTAGGAATTAATCCACCTGCAGCTCTCGGGGCGACTTTTTTTGTGGTGTGTAAGAATTCAGTTTGACTCAGAGATTGTTCCTTTGGAGTCAGTCTCCAGGGTGCTCTCTGGATCAAATTCTCCTCACCTTCCTGAAAATTCCACCTGGGCTTTGCGTGTTGAGCTGGTTTCTCTCTACTTTCACACAGCGTTACCAGCAGTTGAAGATTTGACAAAACAGATTTCTTCCCCATTGGTAGGTGATGGGACCCTGGGCACCAGTGCTGTGTGGAGGACACAGAATGGGGAGGAAATGGCAGCTCACTGACCTAGCAACCATAAAGATCTGTCAAAGCTGTCTTCCCTGCATCAGGAGTGACAAGTGCGAGGGGCCTGAGCAGGAGGGCGATGCTGTGGCTGGGTGATGAGGCTTTGTGGCCTCGCTTCAGCTCTTGAGGTGGTCTTGGCAAATGCGTTCCTTCAGAGGGGCATTAAAACAGGTCTGAGGGTCACTGCCTTAGCAGTCTGGAGAAAAAGGGGGTTGAGGGCACCTCAAATGCAGGGCACCTTGGTGGGCAGCACTGAGGTCCTGTCAGGAGAAGCCAACAGGGCACGTTTCCGTGCTAACAGACACACTAATCCCAAGGTAAGAGCTCCTTCTAATGACTGGGTTCATTAACTCCCTCGCTGCTCCCACGGCTAGGCTGGGGGTACCCTGAGCCTGCAGTCACCCCACGGTGCACATGCAACCAGTGTCACCTTCCTGGCTGATGTAGGGATGCTCCCTGATGTACCCGCAGTGTTGGTTGCCCCAAGGGTCAGCAGAGTCATACAGGCAGGACTGTCCCACTGGAGCATCTGGTCTCAGTGGGAGCAGAATAAGCTTTCCAGGTAAAAATGCAAAATTGCTTGTAAATAATTAGTCTGTAATAAAAATGCCGTATCAATGCAGTGCTGATTACTGGTGCTGGCATGGTTTACTCATATAATACAATACTAGTCATTATACTCTGATTATATATTTTTCCCTTTGTTAAAATCTTTAAATGGTGCAGATAACACCTTCTGAAGGCTGTTTCAGTGCTAATCATCCTCACCATTTAAAGCTCCTTGTCATTTGAACCTCCTCATTCCTCTGCCTTCCTGAAGTAAGCCCTGAAGATATTTTGACAAACAAGATGAGAAATATTGTGCTGTACTCCAGCCTGCCAGGAAGTAAAAGGGATCAATCCCAGAGATACCAGTTGAGCATCTTTGATCGGCACAGTGTGATCTTCAACAAACAGGTCCAGCTTCCGATTGGCCCAAGCATATTCACAAATCAAGGGGCAGAAACATTGTGAAATTTCTGGTGTCCTGCAGCTTTCCCAGCCCTGATGTGTCCGACTCCAGGCACATGTGACCCCCTGTTGACCTTTACCAGACTTCAGTCCAGGTGCCAGTCTGATTCAAATTTATAGATCCAGAGTTTTAATTGGCATCGCTTGACAGAAGGTATCCTTGATTACAAAATTTCATGGTTTTTAAAGTACAGGTTTTGAAGGGGCTCAAATACTGGAAAGGGAAGTTTTATCTTGGTTGCAGTTTATTAAGTATCTAAAAGAGTTTCTTTAAACTGGCAGCTTCATTGAATATTTGAAACCAAAATTCATACTTGGGATTTGTAAAACCACGGTGTTTTCGGGTGTTATTGACATCTACCATAACAGAATTAAGATTAAAGCTACACCTCTCTGATTTTCTCCTTACACTTTTAATTGCACTGTACTTTTGACAGGATTTTGTGCATTAACTCTTTAGTGAAACAGCTCATTATCTGCCCCCTCCCCCCCTTTATAAAATAGCAGAAGGAAGGGAAATAATGACCTATTTTATTATATAAACAGAGGAACTGGGAGGAGGGAATGGAGAAGAGGACTCTAGATTAAGGGTTGATTGCTGAAATTATTTTAACTACTTTTTAATTGGCAAGCTGTTGAGTTGTTATCATCAATGAAGAGCACATCAACAAGCAGTATCTAAAGTGGCAAACATTTCAATTGAGAAACGGAGCTCACAAGCTCTGTAACCATCATCCATATAGCGAAGAGTTAAGTCTCAGTGACTAGATCACTAGAATACATCATACAAGAAAATATCAAAGGTGGGAGCTTGGAGTTAGAAGTCTTTGTTGTCTTCCACTTTTTTTTTTCTCCAAAGAGGTTATGAAGCTGGCTTAGGCGATGTTTGCACAGGCTTCAGGTACCCCGCTTTGGGGGCTGTGCAGAGTGAGGTACTGATCTCTGTCTGAAGACCTTTTCCATAGAGATGCAGGTTGAACAGGTGAATCTCCAGGGCTTGCTTTGCTGTCAGTCCCTCTTAATGGACTCTGAAGGTCCTGTGCAGTTTATAGATCTTTCATCTAATAGTGGGCGCCCCTGTCACAGACCACATGTGAAACATCTTTGCACTCCCTTGATGCTGATTTATACTGTTTAAAGGGATGGGGGTGGAACAAGTTGTTAAGAGATGAAGAAATTGAAAGCTCCCCGAACTGCTGTGTTTCCCACCCGACGTTCTCCAAATGCTAGTCATTAATTACCAATGCCTTGAAAATCAAAGCAGTTACCCGATTGAAATGTCGTGCCATCTCAGAGCCAGAGCATTTCCATTACCTTATCATTTCCCACTCAGTTCTTCCTTCACAGTTATTGCAGGCTCAGACCCGTCTCTGTTCCCTCTCATTTGGACCTGTTATCAACTCAAGGATATTTCTACTCCATGCTTGTCCTGCCTTCACGATGGTGAAAATCAGTGTGGTTTTACTGTGTCATTATTACTAATTTGGCCCCACAGCTCCCCCCGAGAACTGCATGTGCACATCTGATGGCAGACCATGGCCAACATAAGCCATAGCCCTCTCTTCCATTTAGTGAGCAAGTGTTGGGCAAGGATCAAACGTGTTTTACAGCCTGAAGACTTCCCAGTGGACTGGGCAGAAGAGTTCATAGTCACAGTCTCACAAACCCCCAGGACCAAGCGCTCAACCAAAGCGATTCCCTTTACAGACCAGTGATGGCTTGGCCCCATGGTTGCAAGGCAGGGTGTGTTTCTGATGTTGCCAGTCATGCTGGTCCTAGGTGAGCTGTGTATTCAGAAATGATGGGCTTTATTTCCTGGCACGTATGTGCTTTGCTTATGTATATTTTCATGCCTGGCAGCACTCTGAAATCTAGACATCGAGTGTTGGGGGCAGGCTGGATGCAATTTTTCATGCTGCTGACATTAATTGGTTGAACAGACCTTCTCAGAAGGGACAGTGTAGGAAATGTGCATGGGAAAATGACAAAATAAGGACTTTCACAGCTAAATAAAGACAAGTGGCTGAAAATGGTTTTTACAGCTTTGGCTTTCATATGTTTCATTTGGGAATGTAAAACCATTTTGCACAACAACTAACAAATTAAGATTCACAACACCTTTCCAGAGAAGATAATTGCTCCTGTCTTACAGATGGAGGAACAGAGGTATTGAGGCTATCATTTCAAAATATGTCCCCTGTTTTCAAGTCCCCAGACTGAGATACATTTAAACCTAATTCTCAGAAGCTTTATGTACCTCCCTTTATATTCATTCATTTGGCACTGTTCATGCCTAGAGTCTCTGAAAATCAGACACGTTGCCTCCTAACCCGAGCGGTCGAAATAACTTTGTGATGTGGCAAAGATCACAGAGCAATTGCAAGGCCAAACCAGGACCTTCGTGTCCCTTCGTGCCACATCCCATTGGTACTCACTGAGTATCTGCCTTGCATTCCTGGCTGAAAGGAAAAGCACATTCTGCTCACTCAGTTTTCCTCTGCTCTCTTGAACAATTGGATGCTGTAGCGACGCTACTGTTTGGGTGATTGATTGACTTCATAGAGTCATTTTACCTTGTCTTTCTAGACCATCAAGAAATTGTCTTCAGGTTTTTGTGATTAAGTTTCTTATTGTAGAACTAGCATGGAAATGCCATGAGAATCATTCGTTATCACCTGTTTTTCCCCTGTTGTTTTGGTTTTTTTCAGCATACAACAGTTTTGCCCTTTGTATTAATCGAGATGAGAACAACACATCATCAGTATCCCAGCAGGAGCTGTGGACTGGCTGCAGTCTGCACCTTCGCTGTTGGCTATATTTTATGGTAAGGGCTGTAACACGCTGTGTTTTCATATTGTATTGGGGGTTTTGTACTGCTAAATTTGGGCACATATTTCATTATGGATATAATTGCTAACAGATTCACGCTGCATGCCTCGTTTGGTCCAAGACCTGGGCTTTGTCTGGTTTCCCCAGATGCTTATATTTTTAGAAAGAATATGCCAAACCTCACAGAACAGGAATTTGTTGAACAATCCCATGTAAGCAGTGGTCTTTCCAAGGGTACATTTTTCAACCTTTTTTCAACCTAAATGTTTTTCTTGGACCTTGGTTTTATTGCTTAGGGTTTTTGTTCTATCAAATAAAATTGAGAATAGGCAAATGATTTCCTGCATCAGTATTTAAGCGGCAGCCGAGAAGATAGATCAGTGTCTTTTTTCTGTAGTAGTTCTTAAATTCTTTCTGTAAAATTGATTGCTGAATAAGCCAGTAATCCAAACAGTATGGTTTGCTTAAAAAAATGCAAATGTTTGTGAAAAATTAAACTAAAACAGAAACAAACTTTCTTATGCTACATTAAATTAAGTCTTTGGGCAGTGTCTATTCAAGCACCTGACTCCCCATGACATTCCTGACTTCCCTTAATTTACTTGGGTCATTCTAGCGTTTGATTTTTCACTAAACTTGTGTTTTATTTACAGTGCTCCTTTGATACCATATATCCTTTATCCTTTACGCAAACATTTCATGACCCCCTGTTTACTTCTCATATTCTTCTCACCTCACGACACCCTCCCCTCAGCTTAGAGGATGTTTCTCAAAGCTGGGGATAATACTGCTTTTTTGCACCAGTGAAGCGAGCTCAGACTCACGAGAGAGGAGCACAGGCTGAAGGCAGTGCTGTCACACCGCTTCAACTGTGTAACTTGCCCCTTCGGTCCACTGAAGGAGAGGCCGTGATTCATACACGTCCACACACACTCAGTCATCATTAAATGCTCGTAATCCAGCCAAAGCAGGGTGTTGTGTCCCAGGACAGAGTCACGTTCTGCCATTTGCTTTTATAAGCATACATATCCTTCTTTAGAAAAGAATAACATTTGTAATCGTACAGCATCACGTAAATCGGCACTGAACGATTCCTTTGGGAGAAAGAAATGCTGTTTTGTAACCCCCCGTGTGTAACACCACATAACCGCGACATCGCTCGGCCTTTCTCGAAGGGTGCCTAGAGACAGGCTGGCAGACTTACTGCACCTCTAATGCCTGCGTTCACAAAATCACCTCTGTAGGCACGTGCAGTAGTATTCAATAGGAACAGAAAAATGAAACAGTCCAGGTCTGCAAGTGAAATAAAAACAGAGGTGCCAGCTGTTACCTATCAATATGATATTCATATGGCTTGATCCTGTCTGCTGTAGTGCCTCTCCCTCCTACAGGTACCAGGTGAAAGGAAATTGTCGGGCAGGTGAAGCAAGGGAAGGAGCTTCTGCATTAAGAAATTAACTTCTAAGCAGACACCCAGCTACAGCCTATGATCAGCTCCCTTTGCTGCTTATTGGATCGGCCTACACATACATTGTTTCCAGAATGGATAGGGCAACTCTGAAGTGACTCGCCTTCTTCCAAAGATGCTCTTGAGGCAATTGCTCATTCAGCCTAACAGTCATCCTGCTAAATTCTGCACTTACAGCCCAGACCATTCCTCCTTCTTCACATATAGAAGAAGATCTTTGGGGAAGACTGGAGGCAGGCACAGGCAACACCGTGCCATCATCTGCAAGTTCTGCATGTCTTCAGTCTGCAAGTGGTACTTAAGTCTCTATCCAAGATTTGGTTGAGGCTGCAGTCCAAATCTTGGTTTGATGACACCAGTAAAAGCTATGTCTACAAGTATATGGGGCTGGATGGCAGGTAACTCAGGGTCTTGAAGGAGCTGGCTGATGTGGTTGCTGAGCCACTCTCCATCATATTTGAAAAGTTGTGGCTGTCAGGTGAGGTCCCTGGGGACTGGAGAAAGGGTCACATCACTCCTATTTATAAGACAAGGAGCAAGGAGGACCCAGGGAACTACAGGCTGGTGAGCCTCACCTCCGTGCCTGGGAAGATCATGGAACAGATCCTCCTAGATGACATGTTAGAACACATGAAGGAAGAGCACGTGATCCAGCACAACCATCATGGCTTCACCAAGGGAAGATCGTGTCTCACCAATCTGGTGACCTTCTAAGACGGAGTGACAGCATCGGTGGATAAAGGGAAGGCGACCAATGTCATCTGCCTGTACTTGTGCAAGGCCTTTGACATCTCTAAATTGGAGAGATGTGGATTTGATGGATGGACCATCCAGTGGACAAGCAGTTGGTTGAAAGGACACAGACAAAGGGTGGTGGTCAATGGCTCCATGTCCAGTTGGAGGCTGGTAACAAGTGGTGTCCCCCGGGAGTCTGTATTGGGACCAGTGCTGTTTAACAATTTTCTCAATGACATCAACAATGTTTTGCTGATGACACCAAGCTGAGTGGTGTAGTTGACACAATAGAAGGCAAGGAAGCCATCCAGAGGGATCTGGACAGACTGGAAAGGTGGGCCTGGGTGAACCTAAAGAGGTTTAACACCACAAAGTGTAAGGTCTTGCACTTGGGCCAGAGGAATCCCAGACATAGATACAGGCTGGGAGAAGAGCTCCTGGAGAGTAGCCCTGCTGAGAAGGACCTGGGGTTCTTGGTGGATGAGAAGCTGAACATGAGCCAGCAGTGTACTCTTGCAGCTCAGAAGGCCAGTGGTCTCCTGGGCTCCATCATAAGAGGGGTTGCCAACAGGGTCAGGAAGGTGATTGTCACTTGTGAGTATTTGGAGTCCTGCCTCCAGATCTGGGGCCCCCAGTTCAAGAGAGGTGTGGAGCTGTTGGAGAGGGTTCAGAGGAGACCACAAAGATGATCGGGGGCTGGAGCACCTCCCCTATGAGGACAGGCTGAGGGAGCTGGGCTTGTTCAGCCTGGACAAGAGGAGGCTGCAGGGGGACCTCATTGCAGCCTTCCAGTACTTAAAGGGAGTGTATAGACAGGAGGGGAATCAGCTTTTTACAAGGGTGGATAGTGGTAGGACAAGGAGAATGGATTTAAGCTAGAGAGGGTGAGGTTTAGATTGGATATCAGGGAGAAGTTCTTCATGGAAAGAGTGGTGAGGTGCTGGAACTGGCTGCCCAGAGAGGATTCTGTGTTGGTGGATGCCTAGAGGTGTTCACAGCCAGGTTGGATGGGGCCCTGGGCAACCTTGTCTAGATCCAGGCCTGGAGGTTGGTGGCCCAGCCTGTGGCAGGGGGTTGGAACTCGATGGTCCTTGGGGTCCCTTCCAACCCAGACCAGTCTGTGACTCTGTGATTCTGACATTAACATGTTGGGAAAATCTACGAGTAAGTATGCCAAGGAATATGGGGGTTCATCCCTGTCACTCATAGAGTTTGTACCTTTTGCAGCTCCCACATAGAAGTGGAGATCTTAGTCACTTAGAGGGTTTGGAATTACTGAATTTGGATTTGCTGCCTGTGTCAGTTTACCTTTTAGATGCCTCAAGGTTAGTGCAGTGCATTAAAATGATGCTACACCTGCACATGACCTAGTTACATACAGCCTGGTGGAACTCCCTTCCTCTGTACCTTTGGTTGGCCACCAGTCCCCTGCTGGGGCTTAGGTCTGGTTTGTGTTTTTTTACTTAAAAGTTCCTGCCGCTGAGGAATCTTTCAGTCTCCCTTTCTCATTTTTCCCCTGGAAGAAGTGATTTTGTCACAGTTCTCACGGTATAAATTGGAGACAGTTGCTAATCAGATGGTCACTGTTCTGCCATTGAGTTTTGAACCGACTCCTCACTGCAGCTGAAACCTTCTTACATTGTCGCACTTTGTACTGCAGAGAAGCACACAGGAGGATATTGTTCAGGTCTGATTCTGTTCAGGCATTTTCTTCAATTCCAGGTAGAGTAGAGCTTCTGGTTTACTTCATATGAGACCTGAATTATTCATGTATGAAATACATGGTACACCATCAAGCTCTTATTACATATATTGGATAAATGAGAAAACAAGGCAAACAATTCTGAATAGAATCACTGAAGTTGGAAGAACATAGTTAAGTAACCTCCTATCCCCTGAGCATTATCCAGAGACATGTTATCTGAGAAAGATCCTTTCTTGAAGAGTAAAACCTTTTTCTATTTTTCTTTCCTTTTTTTTTTTTGTTTCCATTCTCTCCTGCCAGTGACAGAGTGTTTGAGTCGGCCACACGTAGCTCATGCACGCTCGGTGAGGGGCAGCTCTCCCTTGCTCTCAAGGAACTGTGCCCAGGCAGAGCATTCACAGGCTTGCGTTGCCTCTTGCAGACCATACATGGATTTTTGGGATCAAGGCCATGGGATAAGATGGGAATGGCCGATTGGCTTTATTTAGCATGGCTTGAAAAGGTCACAATTTGTATTGAATTGTTAAATCTAGAGCTTGCCAGTACTACCAGAAAATACTGCCAATGGTGTATGGAGTTGGTTGTCAAGCAACAGAAAAGGGCCAGAAATGTGTTGTTCCTTGTAATAAGAATGACCTCATGGTAACTAATGTCAGAGCCTAATATGTCCCTAAAATAAACGGAGACAAATACATTTATTTTAAATGATTTTCTAGTTCGCTCTGCTTTTAAGCGCTTGAGGATGCCAAAAACCCAGACCCTAAGAACCTAACTCCTCTGCTCTAGTCATGCTGGGCTACGTGTTTGGGAGCAAAAGACTTGATCACTCTCTTGTTGATTTCTCGAAACCAAGAGGAGCCGCCTCCACACGTGCCAAGCTTGGACTTGATTCGTTCTTTCATTCTTTGATAATCTATTTGAAGAGCTGAGGTACCTTTAAATTTCATTTGAAAATAAAGTTTATCTTGAAGTGATTTTAGGAGAGAGATACATTTACTGAGGGAGAACATTTAGATGGGTTAATTTGCTGAATTCTTGGATTCATTTAAGGAAGGAATGTACAACAGTATTTTGGAATGAATTTGAGATTGATGCTGACAGCCTTGCTGTAGCATTTCCACTAGAGGTTCTCCATAGAAGGAGAGGAAGAACAGAAAAATGTTGACAAAGAGTGCAGACTTCTAGGATAAACCTTGACATTCAAAAGAGAGAGGTGGAGAGCTAGAGTGTGAAGCTTGGTGGGAATTGACTGAGACATCCCTAAAGAAGGGCGGGATTGAGAAGCCAGAAGGATTTCTGAGGTTACTGGTGCTGATGGAGCAGGAGAGACACAGCGTGGCTATGCTAGGCTGTGCTGAGGGTCTGTATGCAGGGAGGGGGACACAAATGCTTTTGGAAGCGAGCACCTGGGATAGTTCACTTGAGATCAGAAGAATAAGTGGTTGGGGACAACCGAGTGCAAAGTCCTTGAGGCAAGTAAGACAGTTGACGAGAACCATGGGTTCAAAGGGAAATGGGTGAGGGAATGTGCAGCTCTCGGGTCAGCAGCTTGAAAGCTGAAATCATGCAAGTAAGTGAGAAAAGCGGGGAGTGGGGGAGAGAGACAGGCTTTGAAATCAGAGTGGAAGGCTGATGGAGAGGTGGGTGATAGATGAGACAATGCAGAGGAGGAGAAAAGAGTTGGAGCCAGAGCTACAGGAAAGAGTAGGCAGTAGAAGCAGCACAGATAGGCCAGAAGAAGATTAGCGTCCCCTGTACCTGACCCAGAAGGAGGGTGGGAGAGCTGAAATGCTTTTGGTGAGAGCAGGCTGCGTGGATCCTCAGCCTGTAAGGTCTGACATAGCCATTATGGACTGTTACATTCTGGCTCCCCTCCACCTCCACATCCTCAAATGTTTCAGTCAAAGCAACAGTACAATCACAGATGACATGCACGGATAACACACTCTCTCTCGTACAGCTCCTTGAAATACAGCTCAAGAAGGCATAGCAACCATTACTATATTTAAAATGAAATATTATTTATCAAAATAGATTGCTTCCAAAGATGACACCTTGCAGCAGATCTATGGAGTTTCTGTCATTCTAGCTACCTGTACATAAACACAAATTTCCACTAAGCTTTGTTCATCCCAGGGGATGCCAGCACGGTGTCATGCTGAGCATTTTTTGCATGTGACATTATTTGCAGCTGCAGTTTTCCAGGGCTTGTATTGTTCTGACTGCTTAAGCCACTCCATACCAGTAGCATGGTCCTATGACCCACATACTGTTCAGCACCACACAGATCAATGGAGAAAAATCCAGCATAAGAAACTGACAACAGTTATTATTTCCTAACTGATGACTGTTTATCAAGCTTTTTTTTTTCCTTTTTTCTTAAAAATTTCTAAAGAGCATGCATTCTGACTTAAATACATCAAGAGCATGCAGCTGACTTACATCTGGCTGGCTGGTGTTGTAAGGAGGCCAGCATCTTAATGTGGCTGAGAACTTAAAAATTCTGAGTAGATATGGAACAAGCTGTCCTATGTTTCAGGTAGGAAAAAAAAATAGAAAAACCTGAGGATTTATGAAAATGTGCCTCACATCAGTCAGTATTAGAAAGAAGAGTAGAACAAATTTAGTGTGGGTCATTGTGCTGCTGCTTCTGAAACCTGCACAGGGTTGGTCCCTACTCTATAACCACAAATGGTTTGTTCGTTCAAGTTTTGAATGACTCAGATGCTGTAAGGCTGTCACCTCCTTTGGGAGACATCCCACAGTTTAATAGTTTTGGGTACAGTTCTCGCCTTCTGTGGAAAAGGAAGAGAGTGCTGCGAGGAAAGATCATGAAATTAAAGTGTAGAAAATGCCTGTGTTCTGTTGTTTGGTAAAGAGTTGCCACAACAGGAGCTTGCCTAGGATTTGTTTGGGGTCAGAGATCCAGCCTGCCTTTCTGCTGACACTGGAAACCTGAATGGCACAGAAGGTGTGGGAAAGGATTTGCTGCTGCAACAAGTAGCCAGAAAGGAACTGCCATAGTAGATCAGAGTAGTCTAGTCATGTATCCAGGCTCTAGCTTTAGCTAATGCCAGGAGAAGATTTAGCAAGCCATTTTGGAATAACCAGCCTATAAGATCTCTGATGATTTATATACCTTGGTCTTGATGATTTGTATACTCTTGGAACTCATGGCACTTAAGTGTAACTGTATACATTTGTATTGCTTGCACAGTCTCCTGACTTCAGAAGCTTGCTCAAGGTGAATGATACAGCCTAAAGAACAGGAGTGGATTAAGGAGACTTCCAAACATGTATACTTCTGAACTTTTTTTACTATCTTGATATATCACTGAAATATAGGGTAGAACATTCCAGAGGTTAATTAGGTATTGTGCAGAAAGATATTTCCTTTTTCAGATTTGAAAGAAGAGAACTCTTGAGTTCTCTTCAAGTGCTTCTTCTGTTACAAGGAGCATCAGGAACTCTTCAGCCATTTTATGGCATGCATTATTATCCTCTGACCTCTCATTCACTGCTCTTCAAAAGCTGTACAGCCCCTCATCTAGTAGTTCCTGTTTCCAGAACATGTAGTGCTGATTGTTGTTTGGCTGCAGATGTCCCTGAAGGACTCAGCTTGGGCAGGAAATGGGTGGAAACTGTCAAAGTTCAGACCATAACTTGCCGCCAAGCCGTGATGCCTGTGCAGGTGTATTCAAACTCCCGTAGCTGAGAGTGGTCATCATGAAGGAGCAACCATTTTCTGCACCCTGGCTCCCAGTGCCAAACCTTTTGGGTGTTGGGGTTATCTACCATTACATTCACCTGTTGAGCTTGCTTGTACCGAGACTACTTTTCACACATGCCGTTGTAATAGTTGCATTGCTCGAAGTGACAGGCAGAGCACACATAAACTGCAAGGTTCCTACTATTTTTCTGTAGTTCCTTTTCCTCATTAACAAAAAATCTGTAGTCAAGGAATAAATGTACATGTATCTTTGCTGCATAGTTTTCATTTCCTCCTGGTTTCTTTGATAGGAGAGATGAATAACATACACTGCATACTAGAAGTGGAAAACAGACACAAAGTCAGATTTTTGACAGATTTTTTTAAAAAAGAAGCAATATCGTGTGTTTTCAAATAGCTTTTTGTGATTTCTACACCAGCTGGTTGTAAATTTCTGAAAATCACCACTTTTTTAAGACATTTTAGTTTGAATACAATGTGTGAATATTTCCATTCCTTCTTTTTTTACCAGTTCTGACAAATGGCTACATGAGCTCGATGACCTGTAACACATTCATCTTTGAAAACACATGGTCATGTCTACATGGGCTGCCATGGAACCAAAACACAGGGAGGTTCAAGTTAATTTTATCTTCTCAGAAATAGCCAGTCCAGTTTTTGCTTACACATTTTCTACTCGGATTATTTTTATCTAAGTGACCCTTTGTTGGTTTTGGGGTTTTTTGTTTTGTTTTTTTTTATACTTGTTCAATAACAGGATCTTAAATTGGATCTAGATTTGCACTCCTAAGTAAATCTTAATGCATGCTCCCCTGTGCTTATCTAATAATGAGGTTGGACAAGAATAATGACTACCAGAATTGCAACATTGAAGGCATTCATTAACATTAGTAATCAGCAATCTTGCGTGGAAGCTTTATGCCTACCGTTGATCAGCCTTTTATTGTGCGGTGTTGAGATAGCTGGTATTCAAGCAGGAACGAACCCGCTAAGAAAGGCCATCAGGTGAGGTTTCCATGGCAGCAGCCATCCCTTTGCTGTTTCCATTTGTGGTATTGACAGTGCAAGGATGGTCCGTGTGTCACTGCTCAATGGAGAGAAGGATGAAGTTACTCCGTCCCGATGTAGCGAGTGGCATAGTACAGCTCGTTTTAAGGAAGATCAGGTGGCTTTCACTGTCCCCCGAGTGGTACTCAGTACCTCTTGTGATCGAAGTATGAGTTCCTACGGCATGGCTGCACCGGGGACAGGCGTACAACAGCTACACTGAACACAAGAGCAGTATCACCAAAGAATGAATGGGCTCCCGTGCTGTGCAGCAAAGAGCAGAGTGCATGAGCTGTACTCAAAGAGTACTAAACCAACCCGAGCATCAGTGACTCACTGGTTGGATACAGAAGATATTTCCTCTTTCCAGCATGAATGCACTCTAGCGAATGCCACTTCTGCTTGGTTCAAGAAGCTGGCCATGTCAGTGCAGTTCAGAAGGTCCCATGGAAAGTCCCCCTGTGGTTTATAATGCTGGGCAGTTTGATCACAACAGAGAAAATAAGTGAGAAAGAAGCACTGGCATTCTTTTCAGGCTCTTTGCTTGGAGCCTGTTTTTCACAGAATGATCATAAATTGAAGGCAAATGAAACTGAAAAATGTTAGGCAATAATTGACATTCCCTGTGAAGCAAACCTGGCAGTAGAGGACATCTCACTACCTTCTGCCCAACTGTCCCATCTTTTTCTTCAATCAAGAGGAACGCGGTGTCCCCTGTTACCATGGGTTACATCGGAAGCCTTTATTTTTTTCACAGATACCTTTATCTTGTCAGGTTAAGTCTGGCACAGAAGAGTGTTGTAGAAAATAACTAAAGTACAGAGATCATTTTCCATATGTGAACTTGTTTGGAGAAAAGGGGTTTAATCTGCATTTAGATTGTGCAGATTAATTTACTGACACATGTAAATTCCTCCACGAAGTGTCCAACTGTTGAGGGTTTGGCTGTAATAAAAGTTTTCTAAGGATGAGGGAAGCTATGACAACCATGTACATTTTCCAGGCGATGGAGAATCGTTAAACAGGGATTCTATACTCCCTGTGACAAGCATTTATGATAACAGGTTTGTGTGGACTTCTGTGTCTCAGCCCTTCAGGAGCCTGTTGCTGTTGATCTAGTGATCAAAAGTCTTCCATAAACAAATAGAAGTATCGGCAAGTGAAGCAAATCATACGGACATGGAAATCCCCATCAATAATAGTCTGTGCAGCTGCTGAGCCTTCTCTATCCATGCTTCACTGTGAGCTTCCCTCTCAGGTTGCCGGGTCAGAAAGGAAGAGGTTTACATTCTTGAAGAAAGCCCAGCAGCTGACGGGCCCCAGCCTGTCTCCACTGAGCACTTTTCCCAGTTAGCCTCCGTGATGTTTGCTTAGTTATTTGGCAGCATTTGCCTTTCTCAGCTTCCACCTACTGGAATGTGTGGACTCGCTCTGTTCCCTCTGACTTCACAGCTCACCACGGCAGGACTATCCCTTCAGAAGGGGACCGGTGTCCATTGCAGTCACACACAGCCAAAACACGTACCCGGTGTGTTCTGCGGTGAAGTTGACACCCTGTCCCCTGGGCTAGCGCACCAACGACCCCCACTGTAGCTGGATGCAACATCTCTGGGTCACCGGCAAACCACCATCATTCCTTTTCCTTTACTGTATGCTGAGTGTGGATCTGGGCAGGATCATTTATCCTACCTAGAGAAAAAAGTATTAGACCCCAAAGGATACCAGGTGACTGAAAGAAAAGGAGGAGCAACCCAAAACACAGGTGCTGAAGATACTATTCTCTCAAAGAGAAACTGAGACCCATTTCTGGCAAACCCCAAACCTGACCCACTTGCCAGATGCAGCGAGGAGAAGCAGCAGAAACGCACAGACGAGTACCAAATGGAAGAAGGATGCTGCAGAAAGAAGAAAGCTGTGCTGTGTAGGAGACAGAGAGCCTGGAGAGCCCCGAGTGCTCTTTGGATAGAGAAGCTGCTTGGAACAGAGGGTGCTGCAGTTTCCCTGCGGCCACGCAAAAGGGGTGTGCGTTCCTCGTAAATGTAAAGGCAGCAAGGACATACCTGCCTACATCAGAGCGTGAAAATTGGCTGAGTGCTCACATTCAGTTTAAAACAAAGCAGTAAGAATGTGGGAAATCAGTCACGGCTTCATCATTTGCGATGTCTGTTCTGGGTGGATGTCATCCAGGTGCTCCAGTTCAGTTGTAACTTGCAGTCCTTTCAAGTAACTGCTTTTCAGGTTACAGTAGCTAAGCCCACAGCCCAAGCCACTTTTGAAATATGGGTCTGTAAGAGTCAGAACTTGTCGTTTTTGTTTTGTTTCAGGGTGTGCTGGATTCACCACGTTACGGGAGTGTGGGTGTACCCACTTCTTGAGCACCTCAGCCCAGGTGTCAAAATAATATTTTTTGCAGCTGTTACCGTAATAATTAACATATTATACTTGGTGGGAGAGGTCCTGAACAACTACATCTGGGATACACAAAAATGTGAGTATTGTTTTAGGAATATTCACTCATGAAATACACCGTCGGGACTTGAGTATGCTCCCCTGAAAGTCAGGAAGGTTTTAAGATGGCTAAAACAGAGGATAATAGCAGAAGTTCCACTGAAACATCTTGCTTGCTTTCTCTTAAAAGCAGTCAGGTGAACAGAACAACTGCAGGAAAGCATGATGAGCTATGAATATGTATTCTTTTTTATAACTTCCAATACTAATTTAAGAGCTGTTGGCAATTACCTGAGAGGATTACAACCCACTTGGTTTACAACCCACTTATTAGCTGATGAACCCATTAAATGCAGCCAGAATGAAGTATCGTTCTGTGGGAATGCTGTGAATAGTAAGCTTAGACTTAGAAATAAAAATGTATCCTTTTAGCATTTTCAGGTATAAGGTGTTTTCTGCTTATGAATTTACTTAAGGACAATAAATATGCTCATGTTGGTAAAATAATAGGTATGAAAGATCACCTTAGTGCTGGGTAAGCATAGCTGTGCAGACTGTACATCATCTACCCTGCCTAGGCCACCCATTGCTGAGTAGAGGAGAAGGGAAAACAAGACAAACACGAGATTCAAAATCTAATCTATGAAAGATGTTTTCCATTTATCATATTGCCTGAAATAAGCAAACAACATTCGTAATCACCACAGCGGGAAATTGCAACTGGAGTGAAATTCATGCTCGGTGGGAATTCTGTTGTTGGATTCATGGAGCCAGTAGCACGTTGGGAACAGCCTGTATCCTGCTTTGGGAAACTTAGTGTGCACTGGCTAATACACCATAAATTCACATGGTAGTTTATTGCACACACAAATCTCTTTTCACAAATCCTCCAGTGCGAGGTAGAACCTAATAGCAGAAGCTCCAAGCAGTTTTACTTGATGTTTGCTCATATGAGCACTCAGGTATAAAGTGTGTTTTTGTTTTCACTCTAGAGACAGCGATCATTGGTCACAGTGTTCAAGTCTGGTTTTCAGTCCTCAGTTTGATGCCACACCTACATCTATTTAACTTATTTGAGTTAATTCAGGAAAGTTTCTAAAAATGGTAGCCGCAAGGAATAATTTCCCGTGACGTAAGCCCTGTGTGAAGAAGAATAAGAATCACATGTTCTTACCAAGTCTGTAAATTAGTAAATGGTGGAAAATCTCCCTCGCTGTTTGACAGTATGTGTAACAAGATCCCTGGTTCTTGTGGCCCTCCACACTAGAGTAGCTAATGTCAATCGTGTCATTCTTCCAACCTCTTCCAAGGTTCACTTTGGCCTTATCATCCTCTCCACCATTTCTTTGATTTGGTTAAAGATTATCGATCCAAAGGTCTTGGTGGATCAGGTTCTTGCCAACTAGAAAATACTATGAGTCACCTGCTGCTATACTGTGCTCAAAACACTTTGCATAACCTGAAGCATACGGCTGGCACACCACAAAAAGCAGCGATGTAAAATAATGCCAGCCTGTCACCATGCAAGACTTGGGAAAATATTATTTGAAAACTATACATTTAAAGGGAGCTTTTTGAACAGTAAGCTTGCAATGAGAAGATTTCTGGGGTGAGGGGGAGGCTGGTTTGGGTTTGGAGGCTTTTTCCTTTTCCTCTGGAGATGCATAAATACAACCCCACTACTGACAAAATGATTTGTAGTTATTTTTCCAAGTTAAACCACAAACATGGTAGGCAAGGAAAGATTTGCCCTTTGTACAAGGCAGTGTCTGTACAGTATGGAGGGTATCTGCATTCCTGCCAAACTGCAGTAGAGTTCTTCAGAAGAAAGGAAAGAGTTTTTTTGTTTTTTTTTTTTTAAAGGCAAATAAAACAGCTCATTTAAAACTATTGGAAAAGTTCCTTCCAGCAGAAAGCAGAAGACTTGAGGCTGGCTCTGGAGCAGACTCGCAAACTGTAATCTTTTGGCCCCGGCCCCCTGTTTTGGTTGTTAAGCCTTCAGCTGTGGCTCTTCCATTACACTGGTTTGCCAGCAACACCCAGGGCCATTGTACGTGGGCTGCTGGCAGTGCGCAGACCCATTTGTTTTCGTGTTACTCTCCCAGCAAGGCAGCTCTGCAGTTGAGCTTTCTAACTGCAGATGGATCTTAACATCTTTGTCGGTGACACAGTCAGTGGGATCGAGTGCACCCTCAGCAAGTTTGCTAATGACAGCAAGCTCTGTGGTGCAGTCAGTGCACTGGAAAGAAGGGATGCCATCCAGAGGGACCTTGACACTGATATCTTGGAGTGAACCCAGAGGAGAGCCACGAAGAGGATTAGAGAGCTGGAGCACCTCTCCTATGAAAACAGGAGAGAGTTGGGCTTGTTCAGCTTGGAGAAGGCTTCTGGGAGGCCTTACAGCAGCCTTCCAGTACCTGAAGGGGGAGTACAGGAAAGCCAGAAAGGGACTGCTTACAAGGGCATGGAGTGATAGCTGATGGGTTTAAACTGGAAGGAGGTGGATTTAAATTAGATTTAAGGAAAAAAATTCTTTACTCTGAGGTTGGTGAGGCACTGGAACAGGTTGCCCTGCAAGCATTCAAAGCCGAGTTGGATGGAGCTTTCGGCAACCTGGTCTGGTGGAGGGTGTCCCTGCACATGGCAGGGGGGTAGTAACTGGATGATCTTTGAGGTTCCCCTCCAACCTAAACTAGTCTGTGGTTCCATGATTTGTTGTTTCCCATGCTGGGATTAATTAACTAATTTTTAAAGTGGCTTGCAGTGTACCTACCATCTATGTGTATATTCCATTAGCAGGTGATCTGATTGTGACTGGATTTTCCTCTCAGCACTCTCAAACATTGCTTCTCTTTCACCTTCAGTTCTCAGAAGTCTTTCATTTCCAGCATGCGGCAGGCCTGAAAACCTCCAAGAGAAATATTTATATTTGAGATGTCTGGCAGAGAGGGCTTAGTCGGGAGAACAATACTTTTGTTAGATACCAATAGTAATTCATTGTCCAGGAACAGGCATATGAAATAGCTGAATGTTTTCATTGCCAGAAATAACACACTCTGCTGCCCGGCTCAGACTTCGCTGAGCACAGACAGAAAAGCGACAAGCCTTCCCACAATGGTAAGTGCTTTAAGGAGCCCTGCACTCAGCTCAGCCCTCTGCGATTGCTGAGAGGCACGACCGTTAGAAGAGAGAGCTGGCCTATCAGCAGCAATGGATTCTTCGTTCTTGTACTCTCAAAAAAGGGAGATGTAATGGAAAATATTTAAAAAACCTGTGTAGAAATGGGAGGGGCTGTTAAAGTCACCCTGTTCTGAAAAACACAGGTTTTAAAACTCGCTTTCAGATCAAGTTGGCTGTTCAGCCGCAGCTATAAGAGCATCTGCTTTAATGTGCTTGTAGGTAAGCAGAGGAGGTGAGGCAACTAACTGTTCCCAGACCCCCACCGCAGTCAAAGGCTGAGCGTGCGGCAGGGGGCTTGGCTGCTTGGAAAAGAGTCTGGCTGGGAGGGCAGGAGGGCTGGGCCGTTCATTACTGGGCAACTGCTGCCATCAGGTGTGCAGGTGCTCCTTGCCTTCACAGCAGGTGAGGGCACACATGCGAGAGCATGTGAGCAAGTAGGGGAGAAACAACAGCGATAAAGGGAAAAGGGAGATTAATGCATCACAAGAGCCTCTCTAAGTAAACTCCTCGGTTTTATTCCATGGGAGATTTTTCAAAGCTGCTCTCCATATGTTTTCAGGTATTGAAGAAGGAAAAGAAAAGCCAAAATTGGACTGAATGATTGAGGCAACGTGAAGGATTGCTTATGGCTCCATGGAAGATTTGTCATCCCCAAACAGAGGTTGGCATGGAGTGGAATCTTTTGGAAAGGGCGAAGTTTAATGGGCCCACTGCTCAGTGCAAGGATATTTTTTTATTTTTTATGGAGGGAAAATGATTTTAACTAAGAATAATTTCAATCTCAATTCCTGTTTCTCCATGCTTGCATGTGACATACACATATAAGATGTATATTTATCACCACAGCATTCTCAATGTGCATTCCTTACATCAAATAAGTCATTAAACCATCAAGTCATTAAATATTTTCACTTCCACCAAGAAGAATGAGTCCATTCTCTGTATTGTTTAAGAAAAGCTTAACCAGATATGTCTGATATGAGAAAACAAAACGATCATCTATATTTCAAAGAACAGTGTAAAAATACAGTAGGTGTTAATTGCATGAATGTATCTGAAGAAGAATTCAATCTGACTGAAATATTAATGTAACACTACGTAACAGCTGCCTTAAATCAGTGACGTTATTTTATCAGCCCAGTAAAATCTCATTTGCAGTGTTAGACTGTCTGAAAATGATGCAACTTTTCTTACATAAAGAAGTCCGAAATAAAGATCAAATCATCCCTGTGTTTCTGTTTCTTTGTGCTGAAGTCCTAGATCGATCAATTGCATTTGAGTGATCTATTTTCAGGTCTTGCAGTGTCAACTGTAGATGATGTTATTTCTACATAGGGAGTTTTCTTCTTGCTTTCCTAGTACAAGACGTGATGCTGCATTTTCAGGTTGAAAGTTCTGAGAAGATGGGCTGAGCCATTAGTGTTGTACCAGGGAGAACATTTAAGCCTTCACAGAACCACAAAATCAGAGAATTGTAGAGGTTGGAAGGGACCTCGAGAGATCGTCGAGTCCAATCTTCTGGCCAAAGCAGGTTCCCTAGAGGAGGTTGCAGAGGTAGGCATCCAGATGGGTCTTGATTATCTCCAGAGAAGGAGACTCCACAAACCACCTGGGCAGCCTGTTCCAGTGCTCTGTCACCCTCACCGTGATGTTCTTTCTCACATCAGTGCAGAACCTCCTGTGGTCCCACTTGTGGCCATTGCCCCTTAGTCCTGTCCCCACAGGCCACTGAGGAGAGGTTGGTCATCTCCCTTTGTCTCTCACACTTCAGATATTTATAAACATTGATAAGATCCCCTCTCAGTCTTCTCAAGGCTGTAAAGCCCCAGCTCACTCAGCCTTTCCTCACAGGGGAGATGCTCCAGGCCCTTAATCATCTTTGTGGCCTCTGCTGGACTCTCTCCAGGAGATCCTTACTTCAAGGCAGCACGTAAGCTTGTTTAAAGTTAAACATATGGCTGTTTGTAATAGGAATTCAGTTGTAAAATACTAGCAGCCGTTTAAACTCAACAGGATTCTATTTAAGCATCAGACAATCAAGAGGAAACTCAAGTAGGCAGAACAATTATCTAGAATTAAAGTGAATGGAATAATTTTAAGCAAGATATTATTTATTAAAAATTAATATCCAAGTGTCTCGGTATTCACATTACATATTCATTAGTGTATTTAGATATATATGTTTTAACACATGCAGAGCACTTCAAAGGTGTAGAATGTTAATGTGTCATTTTTATTCAAGAGATTTCTGCAGAGTTTTGATGTGACTTAACCATGTTTCTGCTCTAGAAGAGGTCTGGGAGAAACTAAAGCCATGCAACTCATGACCTGCCTCCCCAGTGCTTTATAAAATGTATTTGTAGTTATGTATACACTATCACGGGAAACAGTGTGTCACTTTAACAACATCCTTTTGGTTGGTTTCCTTCAAAAATAAGGTCTGCGATGATGCTGTCTTTGTGATTGTCTGTCCTCTCAATAATTTTTAACTTGTTGGATCAGAGTTGCACAGATTTCAAATCTAGACAGCTTGTTAGAGGGTTCATGGAAATAAGTTTCCAGACAAAGAAGGAGCTCCTCTGATAGCCCCATAGAGGGAGAGGACAGGACACGAAAACCAGCAGAATCTGGAAGCAAACTGGCTGTAGCCACATGGCCTTGCATTAAGGATAGTTCGTCCCACTGGACCTGAGCTGTGCATTGCATACACACAGTAATAGGGCAGTGTGGTTACCCACCGATAACTAGGGCTTGATTGTAATAGGTGGTTGTTACTGGAGGTGGTAAGATCTCTGTTGCTTGCAACAGGCTTTGAAACTCAGAAATGAGCCAAAAAAGTGGATTCAGTCGTGTTTGGTGAGCTAGGAACTCTTCTGCTTCTGAAAGCTGTGATAGCACTGAAAGGTGCTGGTGGACAGTGAATGTGCTAAGGAATGTGGCTGTACTTCCCAACAGCAGCAGCAGCAGCGGTGGTGACAGATGTCACATTGTGAGATGTTAACAGCTGCAGCCTAGGATGAGATGCCCAAAGCACAAACCCTGATGACTTTTGCCTGTTGTTTGAGGGACTTGTATAACCCATGTTCTGTTGTTAAGCCTAGGACACTTGTGCAATTTTTTTTTTTTTTGAGCAAACTCTGAATGTCTCTTCTGTATTTATTGTACCGCTCACCAGCCAAGACCTTGAAAAATGACTCCTGATGGAAAGATTCCTCTGCATCAGTAAGTTTTGCACTTCCTCAAGATAATGTTTTCTTCTAATAATTCTGTGTGGTGTTGGGACTATAGTAAGAGTATAAAGAGAACAGAATGATCAGAGGTCAGAATTTCATGGCTGAATCCCTAAGTAGGTGTCCAAGTAAAAGAAAACTCCCTTTCAGAGATACAGCGTTAGGGACATTTCAAATTGTTGTCTCTCATATCTATGAATTTGTGAATATTCAGCACCTTCAAAAACGTAACTACCAAGGTTAAATCTCAGTTGAGACCCTGAGGTTGGCAGAGCTAGCCAAAGGCACTATATGTGACACAAAGAGTGGTGGGTTTCATTTGGTTTGAGGAAATTCATAGTATTCCAAGAAGGTTTGAACTCAGTTTGTCTTCTCAGACCTCAAAAAGTTCTCCACCTTCTGTGAGCTTTGAGTCACCATATTTAAAGTCAAAAACATTCTAGAGCATTAAATCCAGCCTATGATGTATGAACCATGATATAAATAACTTAGGGGCCTGTGTACCCAGAGAGCACTCTTCTAGACTGTGTTCATTCCCTTTAGAATTACACAATCCATCACTCTTAAGAAAGATGATGGATGAATAATGACTAAAGTAAAAGTCACTTGTAAGCTTGCCAGATTTCAACCATCTTGGCTGAAATTGTCCCTGAAAGGTATTTCTCTTGGGGGAACTATTTTTTTAGTGGAAAACTTTTTGTCAGAACAAGTCATCTATTTCCAAGTGCAAGTCTATGAAAAAAAAAAAAATCATGTCTGGAAAACTTTTGTCTACTTTTCTCTTGTTGTGGGGCTGAGTCTTTGGAAAAAGGATAGCACTTATCTTAGTAACAGTTCTGGATTTATGGGGAAAATCTATTCGTGTTTGTCCAAGTTATAGAAAAATAGCCTGCACTTCCCTGAAGTGTACAGGTAATTCTCCAAAGTGTCTCTCTCAACTTCAGGAATGATCCATCTTGTGTCTAAACAGTGAAAGCAAAACCTGTAAACAGGATTTTCCCTACCAGTCCTGATCTGTTGATCTTCTCCAGGCCTGATTACCCAAGACACACACCAGAATGTGTACCCCAACTTTGATTCCCATATATTGTCAATACCTCTCCAAAACTGATGCAAATAAAGCTGCCTATATACCTTCCTAAATATGAAGGAAGGTAAAGCTTTGATGAAAACCTGAGCAATGAGATTAAGTTCTAGATGAAGAAACAAAGTGAAAAATCTCTAGCTTTTCTCTTGGGGGCTGCAGTAAAATTAAATTAATGTTTTTTGAGTATGTCATAGCTGCAGTGATAAACCACGCAGAAAACTCTGTGAAGAAATCATTACTTTTCTTGTCAGAGAAGAATATAGTGTGCAGTAAATAAGGCAGGCTGCCACACCTTGAACCACAAGGAAAAAACAAAATACAGTTTCATCATTCAGTGAGCACCATCCATCATGTGTTATGAATGAGGCATAGGAAAAAATACTGTGTGATCATCTAATTAAAGGCAATATCATAATTCATACTCACCAGGGGCCAAATTAAGGTTGAACAGACGGCCTTAATTCTGACATTACCTCACTCTCAAATGCCTGACTTTGCAATCCTAATACTACTCTCTCAACTTAGTATAGAACAGAAGGGATAGTATAGCAAAGCAACTGTTACCTTACCTAAAGGAAAATGACAAATATTTTCCCTAAGTTTACATTGATTCTTTTCTTCTCTGCCCACATGAGTAATATTAACTAAATTATCACTGGTGCACATAAAAGTCACTCGGACACTGTGAGGCTAAAAAATGGCTAACCATTCCACAGGCCTCCACGTGGCAGTTTGTAATGGCAGCGTGTGAGGCATGTGCTTCTTGTTTCATTTATCCTATTGAAATTGCTGATCAATGACTATTTCCAATCCTAACAACAATTTCTTCTTCACCTTTTATTTTCTATAAAGATTGTTTAGTCTGCAATCTGTAATACCAAATATTTACTAGGGCTCTGATAAGCTTTTGGTAGCCTTTGAAGTCTCAGACACAGACTGAATACCAAAAGGATTTCTGATATAACACTGGGGTTAAAGTATAGTCCTGAAGAGACCATCAACTAGAGGTAAGGATCACTGAGGTAGGTTTGGGAGTAAAGGAGCTGGCAGTGGATGTGTAGGTGAGGTGGACCTCTGAATGGTGCTTTGGAGGAGTTACAGGACTGATACTGCCTTTTAATGCTCTCATGTTTCATGTGAACAGGGGGAGATGTCATTGACAGGTACTTTCCATCAGCAGCAATAAAAGAAAGCTCCTAATCCAAAAAAGTAATGCACACTCGTAGAAGAGGTCATCTCTGCTATGGCACCCCAGCTGCTTTCCTTTGCTCCAGTGGTTCAGAGCTTCGCCTGGCACTGTAGCCGCTTATGCTGGGGTGACAGGCAGGGAAGGAAAGAAACAGGGGAGTTCTAACAGATGCTTGGGGGCATTATGTTTGTCCCAACATGTTCCTAAGTGCTGTTAAAGTGCAGATGCCTTCGGTGTGTCTGACTGCAGCATTAACCTGCCATTTAACAAAAAACTGCCTGTGGCAGAAGTACCAGGAAGAAAAGCATTTGCAGGCGTGACAGGCCAACTTTCTGC
This sequence comes from Heliornis fulica, assembly GCA_013399135.1. Taxonomy (NCBI): domain Eukaryota; kingdom Metazoa; phylum Chordata; class Aves; order Gruiformes; family Heliornithidae; genus Heliornis; species Heliornis fulica. Next base: position 26,084 of record VXBZ01000673.1, on the reverse strand, counting down.
AGTGGCAGTGATCTCCGTTTTTTGAGGCAAGAAGAGCAAGGGGAAGTGAAATTATCCTGGAAAGTGAAAAGATCCAGCTGTTGACATCTGTTTGGAAAAGTTCTTAACTGAGTGCTGAGCTCAAAGCACGCACACCGGTAGCTTTCTGCACAGGGGCTTTGCTGAATGGGGGGCGGCAAGTGAACTTGCAGGTGGGATGCTTTCTGTGGTGCTTCTTATGACGTAATGAAACGAGAGCTTGGTGTGATTGAGGTGAAAATAGGTCTTTTGAGAATAGTGGCTTACTCTTACTTGTACTATTAAGTAATTCTTAAGAACAGAACCATCCAATTTACAGACCATAAACATCTAGTATATTTTATGTATATTCTCCAAAATAAGCAATTTTATTTTTATCAGAAAATGTACTCGGCTTTGTTCTAGTAACAGATGGAAATCAATGGAGTTTAGTGTAACCCAGAAGAGCAAGTTGCAGTCTTATTCCCTTAAGTGCCCTTTTCTTGTTCAGACCACAGCTGTAAAGGGATTTGGACCTCAACACCATAAAGGCCGGTATGGGATTTGGAAGGTAGGCCACAGACTTTGTGACCCGCTGGAGGAGATATCTGCTGTTCCTCAGAGCTGCTTAAAATGAGGCAGAAGTAAAATAGCGTGGTTTTCATATAATTCATACTTTAGCTAGTCATGGTGTCCAAGTTCAGCATTTTATATATAGCCTGTGTATTAAAAAATAAACATCCACCGTTAGGCTGGAGAAGTATCTCCGCAGCGTGCATTCCAACTACAGAGATTGCTATGGTACAGTCAGTACTAGGACACGGTATCTTCGCTTTTTTAGTATGCAGATAGTCTTAACACAGAGAGAAATGGGCACTGTGAAAGGCATCATTCTTTACACAGGCAGTAATTCCACCCTAACTCTGAACTGGAAGCTCCTTGTGCTCTCCCTTTTCCCCTGGGAGTAAGGCTGGAGAGCTGCCGCCGACCGTCCTGCCTGTAGCAGTAGGGACGATCTGTGGCTGCGGTACCACATTCCTGTATGTTTAATTTCGCAGTCAGAGAAGTGCCTGGCTAGCTTTCTACATGTAGTTGTCTTTGATTATTTATTATGTAAAATAAAATAAATTGTTCTTATTTAATAACTGTTCCTAATTTGGCTTTTAAGTTTACTCCTGACGGATGTAATAGGATAAAAGAGGGGAGAGGTCACCCCTCTTGTGCTACTGGCATTAAGCTCCAAACTGTTTTCTCTAGAGGTGGCTTAACAGAAAGAGAGTGCTATTAGTCATAGAGCAGAAAGAGGCAATTAAGTGCACAATACTTACGGAGGCAGCAGGAATGATGATAATGGACAATCTCAACTGCCTGTACATGGTCTGGCCAAAAGTCACGAAGGGACAAGTTATAAAGAAGGAATTTCTTGAATGGTTATTTCTTGGAATGAGCAGCTGTGGAGAATGCAGAGGCAGAGAAGACTCTCAAGTGCAGATGAAGTTCAGGAGCTCATTGAAGACGTAACCCCAGCTGAACCACTAAGCATTACTGACCATGACATAATCACCCTTTCCCAGGGACAGTAAGGTACTGAAACTCTGTACAGTGACCCAAAGTGGTGGGGAGGACAGGAATTGGGTGGAGAGAAAGATATAGAAACCTGCTGCCATCTGAAAGTGACTTGCCTCCAGCAGACTGTTACACAAAGGACCTCCCTTGGCACAGACAGTGGGAGCTTCTGCCACCCAACAGCAATGTTTTATAGTGAGCGCTCATAAGACAGCTCTGGGAAGCTGTGTAAGAGAAGAAGATAAACTAACCTGGTGGGAAAAATCACCTCACTTAAGTGTAGCCCAGGGCTGGGTGCCTCTTCAGTCCAGAAGAAACCACTCCATCAAAGTCAGTTTTGGTGTCTCTCTGCTGAGACCATGATCTTATGCAGGATTTTGAGCCCATTACTTGGAGAAGGAGCTACTGAGGCTACCTCTTACGTAGAAATGGTGTCACAGGCATCCTGCCAAGGACAGCACAGCATGTAAAATCCCAGGTCTGGGGAAAAAATATGTAGACAAGTGACGGTATATTGTGATTCTTTTAGTGCCAGAACCACTGGTGGGATAGGCATGATTGGAGGCATATATGTATGTATGATTTTATTCAGAGTATTTCTAGTGCTAGAGAGTTTTTGCAGGGAGCCACAATACTGAAGAGGCAATAAGCGTACAAAAAGGTCCACCGGCTGGCTTGTGGTACAATTTGACCAAGAACACATAGAAAGTCAAGCACTCGGCTGCCACTGCTCTCAGACTTGCAAAGGTGGTTTCACTGTACAGTGTTGCAGTGCCCTATTTGTAGTGGCCCACAACTTAGCCCTGAGTAATGTGCTTTTCCACAAGTGGAAAGTCCATGTAGCCCAAGCTATCCCAGGGGTTAGACAGACCTCGGCTGCAAACAGAGTATTCTGCTCTGCCTGTGAACTCAGCAACACATCTATGGACATGTGCCATAGGTATCGTTGGTGTGTATGTCTGGAGATTTCAGACTAACTGAAAGAAAAAAAAAAGAAAAAAAAAAAGAAAAAAAGAAAGAAGATGTAAGGCTTTGTTTAATAGAGCATTAATTATGCAGCTACTGGAAGATTTCTAGTTCTTTTCAGCACTTTTACTCAGAATTTAGATTCTGCTGGATATACTTAAGTTTTTAAAATCCTCTACATTTTGCAGTTTACACATTTGCATAGCGTAGGACTACTGTCAGGCACATATATCTGCAGATCTGGGGCATGAGCTGTTCTCATCATTTCAGTGGGATAGAGAAGAGACAACAGTTCAAAGGAGGAGGATGGGGGAAGGGAAGTATTTCCATATCTCTTTTTTAAGGAATCATAAAGACACAGAGGCAAGTGTGTCAATCATGAGACATATTCCTCTCTTTAATATTGTCAGGAACACAAAAGTTCACAGAGCACATGTGTGAGAGGGTGCTGCGCTGCCTTGACTACATGATCTGCATAAGACATGTCAGGAGATGGGAATGTTGCTATGGCAATTCTTCCCTTTCCTGAATACTAAGTTGATGAAGAAGCCAGTCCACAGTCAGGCAAACTCACTTATAAACTTGACTACTTAGAGATGCTAAACACTATTTATAGTTTCTCTTGAAAGGAGATATCATTTTCTGCCCCTGCCTGTTAAGGCCCTGTGCCCCAGACCTCCTATACTCCCAGGATCTCTATGACTTGGAAGCTGCTGAAGGAAGAGATGTGACTGTATGTTGTGCTCAAGACTGTTGGGGCTTTCCCTCAGCTCATAGAGCATCCAATTTCCAACTTGCTAAGAAGGCAACAGACAGGTGGGTTTTTCTGCATTTCCAAAAGTCACTTTGCTGTTTTATAAAGTTGTGGATCAGTTAATCCATAAATCTTTAATCTCCATCTGCAGAGGAGCAGTGAGAGAGAGGCTTGAGGCCTGTTGGTTCCCCCTACCAACTTTTTAATTGGGCAGCCCTTAGACCCTGCTTGTACTATCGAGCCTTTCCCACTGTGTTGTGTGGGTACCGTGATGGGAAAGCGATGACTTTACTGACTGCTTTCCTACTTTCACCTTTGATTTCCCTTAGAAATAATAGTCTGGTTTGCTTCCTGCCTTAAAAATCCACATAGCGCTGCTTTGTGGAACCAAAGCAACACACAGGTCCATTGCATAGGTGACAAACTTCACTAGATGCAGTGATTCCTCTATTGCCATGTTTCCTATTTTCCAGATTGTATCATATTTTATAGTAGCAGTCTCTGATTTCAGTTATTTTCCTTTTATCCAACTTTCATTTTGTAGAGAGGAATATTTTCTGCTAGGAAAATTCTATGTTTGTTTAGGTTAAATACTGTGGGGGGGGGAGGAGTGGAATTTTCTAAGATGGCTCGTGCACTTGCAAAAATTAAGATAAGGGAAAATAGACTGTATTGTCCTTATTTTTAAAAAACCCTTTAAATTAGTTGATCTCACTGCTTTTATTTGGGTTTTGGTTTTTTTTTTTTTTTGCGGGGGTAGACATTTGAAGGGTTTTGGGGGGAAGTTTTTTTGTTTGGTGGTTTTGGTTTGTTTCATTTGCATTTTTTTTCAGTCAGGGTGGACACTCCTGTAGGGAACTGTGCAGGGAGGGAAAATGTAAAAGCCATAGGTGAGACAGGACAGCACAGGATGAGAAAGGAAGAATCTGAAGGTTGCTCTGCAGAACTGGATGCTCTGCTTACATCTATGATGCTGGGCAAGTTACTTATTTTTACTGATGCACAGTTGGCCAGTAACTCTTTTTTACAGTTTGAAATGTTTATTTAGCACCTCCCATGGGCTCTAAAAGCACTAAAGCAAATGAGTTCTGCAAGAGCAAATGAGCAAGGCAAAAGGTATCATTGAAAATGATGGCAGTCTATATACCAAACCGCTCCAATACCCATCTCAGAGGAAGTACGCAGCATATGAATTTATTTGATGCTTCAACGTCCAGTTCTAGAGTAACAAAGCCCACAGAAAATATAACAATCTGTCATGGAGAAAAACATTAACAAAACAGCAATCAAAGAGAAATTTTATGGCATGTTTAATACATGTGCACAAAGTTCAGTAAGACCTACTGAACTCTCACAGGTTGTTGGATATCCAGAGGCATCTGCAAATACAGGACATCTTTGGAAATGGCAGGAGCTGGTGTTCTCCAGAGAAATGTGCCTTCCTGACATGGCAATGAATGGAAGAATTCAAATTTAAAGCTTAATTCTGAAATGCATATGTAGACATAATTTAGATCCAACCCCCCCACCCAAAAAAATAAAAATTAATAGACCTAATTATTTATTTCGTGTCTGGTTCCTACCACACTCATCAAGAGAGGATTGCTCAGTCCAGCTTGTCTAAGGTTTTTGATACACATCTTACTCAGGCAGAGCTTCAAACCACAGTGCCCAGTACAGAGACATTGAAAGTGTCCACTGTGCGAAGGACACGGGAGTGAAAAGCTTTTACTTCTTTACTTCTTTAGCAGAATTAACACAATGAGAACACCTAGCAATTTGCAACCACCCAAATCTAGGATTCTTAAACTGTGTGCTTTCTTCCTTCTTTTCCAACTGAGCTCATTTTGTGTCCAGAGATTTGAAGGGTGGACTTGGGAACCCACTTCTGCTGCAGGTACTTTCCACATTTCTGAATAAGCAGCCCAAGAAAAACAGCAGATGAAGATAATTTTCCTACAGTGCTCTGCATCAGATAGAAAAGATGAGCTGCAGCAGAAAAATCGCTGACAATTTTAGTATATGGCACAGCTCACCCTGATAAAGGGGGCACCAGCATAAACTGCTTTCTCATGAGCAGCATCGGCATGCCTCCAGGTTGTGATGTTGTGCTGCAGCTTGCCCAGAGCAGGTGTGGATGTTGCATCCAGAAGGATGGAAAAGCTGATTTCCATGTTCAAGAAGAGCCTTTTAACCTCACGCTGCTAAAAAGTCTGTGACCACAAAGCATCACCTGGGATGTGACCATGAGAGCTCCCTCAGCCACACTATTTGCAGCCTGCCTGTCTCTAGCTACCGCAGCACTTTGCTTTCCCCACCAAACCAGAGAATCACTTGCCCATCCCTGGAAGAACTCCTCAGCATTCACAGCCATAAAATACCACAGGACATGGAGATTTATTCAGAAAAAAAAAAAAAAAAAAAATTATTCAGAAAGAGGGTGTGAATCCAATTAGAGCGAAATAAACAGTCTCCATGACATATTTCTTTCTCACCCCTGCAGAAGCTAATCTAGCTAATCCCTTTGTGTTGTAACAGGAAAATAATCAATACCTAACTACTCTGCAACCAGTATCAGAGGATGCAGGCAGCAAACACCAGCTGTCCGGGCCTCCAGCCCATCCAGCTCTGCATTTGTTACTGTGAGCCAGCAGCTGCCTCTGATGTGTCCTCAAAGTTTCTGCTGCGGTGCCTACACACAAGCACTGACTTGGGGCCACATCTCATTTTCTTATTCCCAAATAAGCATTCTGCTTTGCTGCCGTGATGTGGGTTTCCTAAATAAGACGATCTTCTGGGAAAGAGATCTTCCTGTGTGCTCTCCAAAGGAGACAGCCATTTCTTTCAGCACATGTGGCGTTTGCATAGGCTGCACTGACATCCTGTGGCTCCATTTCCCTGTTTGGAAGGAGTGCAAAGGGACAGCTTCACCCCAGCCATCCATCCCCAACCCCTCCGTATCCTCCTCTGCTCCCTGCAGGTCACTGATGCCCTATCCAAAACCTCTGGGATGGTAAGGGACCATCAGCTCCTGTCCACCATGCCAGGCTGGCAGACACAGGACCTGACCTCCCTGCAGCCCCACTCACCCAGACATCAATGACCGTCCTCCCCCAGTGCCTTTTTAGTGTCCCTTGAATCACTTCCCACAGCAGCAGGGCTGGGCAAGGATGAGCAGTAGTGACCCATGGCTGGGTGGGGTGCTGCTGGAAGGGTGGTAGCTTTTTTAAGGGAGAATTTATGAAAATCCCTCACACTCTCCCCAACCTCTGCTCTCCAGGACTCCAGATAGAGCCTGGACAGCGCTCACTCACCACATATGTTCCCAGCATGGAGTCTGGCCATGGGGTGTCTAGGGTCTGCAGCAAGATGTGTCCCCCAGCCCAGGCTCAGAAGTAGAGTTTAATTTTACCTTCCCCTGGGGAATGGCATTAATCTGTAACTTTTTAGGCATCACTCGATCAGCTGAATAACAGCTATTAGCTTTGGACTCTAGGCATTTTTATGAGATATTAGTTCCAGGGCTTGTGGTTTGGCATAGAAAGCATATTATTCACACACAAAACAACTGCATTAAAATAACATTAGGAATCTGGCTTAAACTGACAAAACCTAGGAAACTCAGAATTAAGTCTGAAAGTATGTCCTCGACTCACCCACAGCGTGCCTGGTAAGGCAGCTTGAGCACTAGGTTGGACAACTGGCTATGGCCCCTGCCATGCTCCCCTCCCCGCTTCCAGGGAGGAATGGGGCTGTATCTTGAGCATGGGTCCCACCACCCCCAGGGAACAACAACCTGCCTTTGTGCCACAGAGTCCTTGTTCTGCCAGACAAGGTTTGGGACTTCAGTGTAACACAGCTCTTTCCTGTGTGCCTCTACTTACAGAGCCAGGTTTCCTCCACTGTCACCAGCATCACCGTGGTCAGAGAAACTGCTAAGAAAGCAACACAGGCTGAGGAGAAATTTGTGCAGTGTGTGGTCAGGAGTGAGACATGAGCTGGATAGGCAAATCCATGCGGTGCCTGGCTTTGACCTGACCTTGACTTGCTTTACTGATCAAAATACCACAGCCAGAACAAAATGCAGCCAGGGCAGTGACTGCTGGCACGGGCTGGCTGGAAGTAACACCAGGCCCAAGGGGAGCAGATGGGTCTTTCTGAAACCTGACGGGAAAACCCTTGGCCCAGAAAACATCTTCTAATGTTCACTTTGCAGATCACCTTACTGAGAGGGACCGAGGCCAAGAAGTAGCATGGGGATGCAGGTTGCTGTCACCGGGGCTGAGGGGCGAAAGGAACTTGTGCACGAGCTGTGCCAAAGGGCTCCGCTTTCACAGGGTCTTCAGTCCAAAGAAGCCATGCCACACATCAAGAAATTTGTGTCATAGGATCCAGTGGCAAAAAAATGAAGGAGGGTCTCCGAAAGCTTCACATGTTGGGTCAAAAAATGGCAGTGCTGTTCCCAGCCTAAGCATCTGTTGTGCCCCCTTTGATGTCCCAGAGGCCTGTTCTGGGTCACAACACACAAACATCAAGCCAGCTCATCTGGCTACCGGCTTTCCCCAAGGTGTATCTGAGCTATGGAAAAGATGATCTCAGCTGCAGCATGTTCATTGCAAAAGCAAACAAGCAAAGCAGCAGTCTCATCAATATCACAGCTCTCATCCTCCAAGAGAAGAATCACCGCACGAGTTCCATGGGCCCCTGGGAAGGACCAACCTGCCCACTCCTGGTGACAAACTAGCATGGATCATTTTAAGATATTTCCCTCCAGATTGAAGTTAAATCGGCTCCTCTAAAAGCACATTTGAAATGAGCTTCACTTCTTCTGCTCCACTCCTTCCTTTTATTTTTGAGCTCTGCCATTTTGTAGGAGACAACACAAGATGTTCACACATGAAGCATCTCTCAGTGATAAACTACATTAAAGAAAAAAAAAAAAGAAAGAAAACCAACCCAGAAAGTAGCAGCCAAATTGTTCAAATTACAAGGTTGACACACTGCTCAGTAAAAAGGGGTGAACCTTAACCATATTGGGTGTGATTTTTTTTCCTCTCAGTGAGGTGAGAAAGACATTTGCTATTCCCATCTTGGAAGCAAAACAAATAGAATAATTATTTCCTTTCCCAGCAAAGGCAAATGCAGTGGAACTTAGCTCTGTGCTTTTTATTTGTGTGCCATAAAGCAACACGTTCCCTCACTGGCTGACGTTTGCAACAGACCACAAGCACAGTACTACTATACCTGGCACCAAATTTATGGTTTAGTTCAGAACAGAAACACTCTGGTGATATGAGGGACAACTGTTCTTGTCCCAGAAATGCTGTAGCTAATTTACCACAGAATAACTCCAGTTTCAGTCTTAGGAGATCTTTTAATGAAAGATAAACATTTAGCTTTTTCTGGAACTTCTCTCCAAACATCACTTGAGACCCCAGCATCAGGATTCCTTGGTCTTCTTTTAAAGTTCCTGCATGTCTTCGTGTCTCTCAGTACAGCTGGTGCCACAGATACTCCCTGCTTCTGAAAGATAGGTCTGAAACAAATGGGTGCTGCATGGCGTAGGGCCTGTGTCCATGACGTGCAAGTGATGATCATGTGTGAATAAACCCTTCTCTCCGCGGTGCTTCCTAAAGAAAAAAAGCTTAACCTAAAAGTAGCAAATAGCAAAATCTCCTCTTCATTGAGCCCACTTCATGCCCTAGGGCCGCTGTGACCTCATCAGAGCAAAGCCTCATGCCTCCCACTTTGTGCAGCTGCAAGTTGCTGTACGGTTTGGTGCCTCCCTGCACATGAGTGTACCCTTGTCCTTTGGATGTCATGAGACAGATTGGATGTCATGAGTTGTGCCAGTGAGTGTCTGCGGGATGGAAAGCACATGCAGATGTACAGGTATAGGCAGTGCATTTACAGACAATGACAGAAAATAGGCCTGGATGGTTTTTCAGGGGCCACCTGGAAGGATCTGTTAACTCACTCATGTACACCTGCAACCCCCACAAATACATTTTTAGCAGAAAATGAAAAGAAGGTGAGACTCCAGCTGTGTGCATCTTATTAAGCACACTGCACCCCTTTAAAAAGATGATTTAAATGGCATATGATTGTTTCCACATTAAGGAGGCTTAAGAATGACTGACAAGATCTGCTTTTGTGGCACTTATTTCTGCCAGTCAAATTGCTGAGGATAAGAGTGAATAGTGTATATTTAGAAAATGTATTTTTAAAGTTGGGCTTTGACTGAACAGTAACTTCATGAGAAGGCAAAATCTCCCCTTCCCAACTAGCTGTGACTGAAATCCAGCAAGTAAAAAAAAAAAAAAAGCCTAATAAAGACACAAAACTATAAAACACAAAGGCAGCTTTGCCAGACACACACCAGTAACCTACACCCTCTTCACACAATTGGGATCAAAGCTGAGTACTCATATCCAAGGGCTTTGATTAACCCTTTCCTCCCACCCTGGCTCTTCATCAACTCTCTTCATCTGCTTTTGCTGCCAGGTGGTCTGGCAAGCCCTTATCACAGCCTCAAAGGACTCTACAGCATGGGGGATTGGAAAAACAAACCAAAAACTCCTGAGCCGGGCAGGTAGGTCCCCAGGTGTCTGTCCTCATTATGGAGATTGCTTTGGGAGCTGGATCCAGCTGGCAAGGGTTTCTTGTTAGGGTGGCAAGGTTGAAATTGTGAAGCTGGAGGGAAAATGGATAGTTATGGGGTAGAGGTTAAGAAGGCTATTAAGTTTTGGGTTTTAAAGTTTTCTTTTGGGTTAGTATTGTGGAGTTCTGTTAGTCATGGAAGTGGCAGCACTTTTGGGTATATTCAGGTTTGGATTTCCCCTGTGCCCCCTTTGTTCAGGGGGCATTATAGTCTTGCAAATGTTAAGTTTTAAGGAGTTCTAGTATAGGCTCAGGATAGGGAAAAGCCTGTTTTAGGGTTGCTTGAGTCTGAATCCTGTGCAGTGTGTGGGACTTGTGCTCCAGCTATTTCTCTGGTAAGTGTATGAGGAAAGGCAGTGAGAGTGGGCAGAGCTCAGGCTCTGCTAGCTTTTGTGCTAGCAAACAGCACAGCTCTGGCAGAGGAAAAGAGTTTAAGGTGTGAGCTGATATGTTAAAGCCATGGGCCGCTCCTAACAGCATTTGATCTCTTAGAAATATCACAGATGATGAAAATGTGGTTGAGAACATGCACTGCTGCTACTACCTTTTTGATGGGAAAGAGTAGGTACCGACAGAATACAAACAGGAGAAAGAAATTAGATGCAGGATAATTGCAGAAGGTTTAAGAGTCTCAGACTCCTTGTGTTGCAGGTCTGTCACCCCTGCAGCAGGTCCTGCTGGGGCTAGCCAATCCCCTAGGGGACAGTCAACCTGTGTGGCTAAGAAGCTTTTACAAAAGGCCCTTTATGTGACTGGTTGTAAGCTCTGCAGTGCTCTTACAATGGCATAGTATTTACTTGAAATTGTTGGGCCAGCTGGACCTTTATGTATACAGCCACACACCTTCCCAGAAGTGGGTAAGGCATGTGTTTGCACATCCAAGGAAGCTTTACTTGGAGTGCAGCTCCACTGTGATTGTCTCAGTGGCTTCCTTCCCCCTTGACTTGGTGTGCAGAAGGAGAAGTGTTCTGTGTAAGTCAGCCAAAAATTTGCCAAGCTCTGCTTTACTTAAGTTTCAGAGGGTCAATAAGTCTCCCAGCTGTGCTTATTTGGTGACAAATAATGATGAACACCAGCTGAAGTAGTTGTTGTCTGTAGGACGGCTTTGGCTCTATTGGCTTCTGTTGTCTCTTCTACTCTTTGCGCTGACGGCATCTGCCATACCCAGGGCTGCCTGGGTGCCAGCTGACCGTGTGGCCCAGCCATCCCATTGCTTTTCAGTGATAAATTAAGATAGCAGCTGCTGGCTGTGTACAGCAGGTCAGTAGCATCACCCGGTTACGTGTGGTGAACCTGCACTGCAGCTGCTGTTTGCTAATAAATGTACCTGAGGAGACCTAAGAAAAAAAGAGAGGAGGGAACCCCCTACACAGTGAAATAATTCTGGGGACTAACTAGAGGAGTCTTTCAGTCCTTAACTCTGTAGCCTAGTTCAGCTCAGGGCACGGGAAATCTGGACAAACACGAAAGAGCTGCCAAATTCTGAAATTAGCCCACCTCATCCATCCCTATTTCCTTCCATTGCGGGGAGGTTGAAAATCTCCATGAAGAAAAATTACGATCGTTGAGTCACGGCAATAGCTGCGATCCTGGCTGCCTGCCCCTGCCAGCCTGCACACAACTTGTATGCTAATGTTTGGATTTTAGTGGTGGGAAATGAATGTCAGGCTGTACTCTCTTCATGCACCATTGGGCTGTGCTTATGGTCGCTCTTGGCAACACCAAATGATTAAACAGATAAAACCATCAGTCTTTTTATTTCCAAACATTAACCTAACTGCTAATAAAGCACAACCCGTGTCGTCCTTATGGACTCTACAGAGCTGAGTCACATTAAAAACAGGATCTGAATGCTGGAAAAAGCCTCATACTTCTTTCCTGTGCCGAGAGGCGATACCTCTGTGTGTGCCGAGCTTGCCTCAGAGAGCTTTGCTTTGGGGCTGTAGCACAAGAGCTGCATGGGGAAGCTGACTGGACTAGACTGGACCGCCAAGGAAAGCGGAGAGGCTGCGACCTGCATGCTTTGACATGGGTGCAGTGAGCTGCTGTGCTGGTGTCTGGATGGCTGTGTCCTTCTCTCCCTCCCAGCACTCAGCAAAGCTCTCCTCTCATACCCCCCTGGGTGGATGGGGATGGTTTGCTCAGGCCCCAAGGCAGAGGAAATGGAGTGATTCTCCAGCTCTCGGTGGCTGAAGATATTTTTTTCCCCAAACATCCCCAGGAAAACTGGAGGGGTTTTGTAAATTCATTATGTCACTGAGGAATCTGTTTAATCAGCTGCCTTTCCCTGGAGGCACTTTACACTTAATGAGAGACATGATGGAAGGAATCAAAATTGGTTTACGAGAGTTTAGCCTCAAACCCCCAACTGATGTACTCCTGAGTGTGCTGTAATTTAGAGAGCAAATGGAGACACTGAGCAGCTCTCACCCTGCCTGTGGAGGAGGGAAGACACAAGGCCTCGAGCTCTGTATGACATCACTCCTTTCCTGGGCATTATCACAATGAATGGCAAAAGTCTCTGTGCTACCAGAAGCCTGATCTGTGCTCCCAGTACAACTTGGCAAGGACTCTTAGTTCTCCAGTGGTTTTGCCAGTTACACTAAAGCATATCCCAATTAAGATTATTTCTATATGAATAGACTAATTCTGAAAGCAGCTGAATGAGAAATATTGTGGGTATGTGAGAAGGAACTTTGTGAATTTGGTAAATAGCAGGACCGTGGAGCTGGAATATGTAGTTCAAAAACCACTGTAAAAAACGCTTTGCATATAAAGGGAACTAGTGTAGGAAGAAAGGACACTTAGCTTCTTTCTCTGCTTGCTTTCTTTCCCCGGTTGCCTGTGCTGTGCCTTATCCTTTCAGTTAACTTGTACCTGACCTTCTCGGTGCGGTGGGACAGGCTGACGTTGTAGCAGGTTTCCCACTGCCGAGTTGTGTGTATGAGTGCAACGTCCTCCGGGAATCTCGCTCTGGTGGACTCTCTGTGGACCTGTGTAAGATGTTGTGCCCTTAGAAACACACAAAGTATTTTATTACTGTTATATGTTTCCCATGCCAGTGTCTCATTAGCCTTCATCTTTCAGCTTTTTACACTTTTTTCCTAGCAAATAAGGATGTAAATTATTTGGAAGCAGATTTTCCTGTGGTGTAATTTCTGTGCTGAGCATTTTTCCATTGAACCAGGAAGCAACACACTCTGCAAGGAGGAGAGGGTGGTTTGTCCTGTCTTCACGAGCAGTGGCATCCAGAGCTGGTACTCCCACAGAGATGGGCTTTTTGTGATGCCACCATGGAAGCTGGAAGGGGACCAGCATCATTTTCCCATCAAGCAATTATTGCAGAGATATCAAAAAATTAAAGCCTTTAAACCGGCCAGTTGCTTTTTTACCTGCTCTGGGTTCCAGTGGTCTTAATGATGAGCTGTCCTAGATTATGAAGACACTGTCCAAAATCACAACCTGTAGTCGTGTCTGTTGAAAGAAGTGCAAATTTGTAAGGATTAATCTCTGAGTTTATCTGCCAAAGCATGATAAATAGAACCCTGCAGAGAAAAGACCTACAACTGGTGGTTTACTCATTGTGTAGCTCATAATACACTTATGTGTAATTGCATGTGTCTGGGATTGGAGATATTTAGATTTTGATATGGTTGAAACATTGTGGGGTTTTGCATTAACTTTATAAGATATACAGCTTGGAATTAAAATAGCATTTTTTCACAAAGATGGGATGTAATGGGTAGTCAAGTAGATGTACATTTGTTGCATTTATTTTACTTTCAGCTGTTATTTGATAGTCTCTATAATGTACATATATGAGGTTTTTTAATATAAACATGGGTTTGTGAGAGCGCTACTTGCCATCAGTCTATAAAATTATTTAGAGATTATTTATGGACTGTTGGTATCTTTCTTGCTCTCTTTTTTTTTTTTTTTAAATTTGAAAGGACTGAACACAATTTAGCATGGAATTGATTTTACATCAGCTGGTTTTACATGAAAGAATATTAGAGTTTTAACGAATTGCATTGTCATCCCTTGCTGTGAAGTAGTATTTTGCTCTGTGGCCTTGGCTCACTTATTAATCCTTCAGTAGCACGCACTTAATTGTTCAGCAAATGACACAACATGTGAAGAAGTAATACCTACAATGTCATATCTCTTCAGGCAAAGACACTGAGAATGGGATCATCTGCCTTCGTGCATTGTACTGCAGTACAGGAACTGGACACTGTGGCCAGTTAGGACGCACTGGACACAAAAGGTACGTCTGCTCTGTCAGTCAGGCACAACTCTGATTTGCTCTTAAAACTGAATGAGCCTGTGATGTGTGAGCATACGCATCCTGGGGTGGACAGAAGCTCTGAGCTCGTGTATGCTGGGCACATTAAGGGCGGTGTGATCAGCAACACTCAGCTTGGTTCCTGTACACTCGCTGCAGGGAGCAGGGGTGTGCAGCCAAGTCAGTACAGTCTGACTGACTTTTATAGCCAATGGGGTTTCCCACTATGAGTTTACCTGGAGATGTGAAGCCATCTGCCAACACAAACATCAGTTAACCCATTTCTAGATGGTGGCTGCAAGCAGTGAAGAGCAGAATCTACTAGAACTAGTTTTTAACAGCTCTCCCGCAGCGGAAAGATGGCATCCAGTCCAATCCCAAGCTTTGGTGTGCCAGACTTGGAGTATCCCTAAGGCTTAGAGATCAAGCAAAAAATACTGGTGGATGTAGATTATGTGGCTTGTTATGGTTACATCTCCTTGTGTCTTGCTCTCTACCTTGAAGGACAAAGGGTGCAAATCTTCAGGTACAACCTGCTTTGGAGGATAGAACCAGTTCAGTCAATTTGTTCTCCTTCAGTCTCCAGAAGTAGCTGAAGAGCAGAAACCCAATCTCCACTATGTCTGTGGGCACATCAGCCACTTTTTTAATAATTCCAACTCAGGGTATTTATTTTTCCTCTAACTCTACCCCACCCATTTCTCTTGCCGTTTCCCAAAGTAATTAATTTTAAAACAAACATGTTTTTAGAAAAAGGAAGCTAAAAAAAGGAAGGTAAATATATTGGAAATAGGACTGTTTTCTTTCTTTGTAAGTAAAACAGGCTCTTATGCGTGTTTCACAGGATCAAGGCTTTAATATTGTTGTCTTTTAGCATTTCACATTTGTGGCACTTTGACTTGCCCTCTCTTACACATTTATTTTAATTTTTCCTTTCCATGCCATTTTTTCTCCTATTCCCCACCATTTCTGTTCTCTTTTGTCAGGAAGAAGAAAAGAAATCTCTCTAGGCCAAATGGAAAATATCCCTTGAGTATTTCATAGATTGCATAGACTCCACTAGCCCTGGAGGACACTACTTGGAAAGTGTTATGGCAATGGTAGCCTTGTTCAGCCAAGTTGTGAAGTGGTAGGGTCCTCACATGGTGTATAGGTGAACTGTGTCTGTAAGAGGGGTCTTTTGTTCATGCACAAGTTCAAACCTGTTGTGCCACGTGCTCAGCTTATGGCACGTACAATGCATGACTGTAGGCTATGTTCTGGAGAGCTCTGAAGGGAAAGGTCCAGGCATGCTCACCACCTTGATGTGTGTCAGGTGTGGGCAGACTCGGAGCCTGCTAGCCTGTGCAGCAAGTCCTGCTCCTCATCTGTAGTGGGTGCATGCACCCACAAGATACACAGTGGAGTTAAAAGATGATGGTATAGAAGGAAGGGTGGAGGGTGGATCATGGAACTTGCTAAGGTCTTCACCTCATGGTGCTTTTGGACAGAACCTTTCCAGGCTTCTTGACTTTGTTTGGGAGAGCCTCTGAGTCCCACTGAGAACCCTTTATGCTGATGATTCTGTTGATTAATTTGTTACTGTTCTTAATCCTCAAGCTGTGTGGTTATGAAGAAGCCATATGGTGAGGGCTTCTTGCTTAATGGGACTTTGGTGCACAACTGCATTGTACTTACACTTCTGGGGAAGCAAGTGTAGACAAACCCTTGCTTACAAAATGGTGGAAACCCAGAAACTAAGAGCCATACATACATGTCTGGGAGCTGCTGGCAGTGCTCTTCAGGAAGGAAAGCACAGTGTTGTGCAATTCCTGTGTATGGTCATCTGTTGCACTAGTTACAGACCCTGTGGACCTTAAGGACATCTCTTTTGCGTTCTAAAACCCCATGACAAATCTGAATCATTTGCACAGCTGAACAGACTTGAGGTCTCTTAAGTAAGTTGGAAATGCCTACAATTCTGCAGGAAATTAGGGAATAGTTAGGTAGTCCCACGGCAGAGGAAGAAATAAAAAGGAGTCATAAAACCGCTGGTCTCTGGGAAAGCTCTGGGCGAAGGTGACTTTCTAATAGAATTTTCTAAACTCTCTGAGTCTCACTTGGCTCCTGTCATATGGAAACATTTTCATAAGGCCAAAGCAAAAGGATTCCGTTACAGCATTAATTGCGATGTTGGGTTTTCTTAACTCGCTTTCATAGGAAATAACTCACTGATGCACCATTTGCAATAATTAAATTACAGGCCAATTCTTTTGACTAATATGACTCAAAAGACACGGGTTAAAATAGCATCTAGAAAATGTCTGAACAGCATACCTTATGGACAAGAGCTCAGCATATATCTTGAGGTTCGCATTAATCAGAGAGCTGCTATGGAGTCTATAGGACTGTTATTACAATTTACTATTTTTAAAATTCTCTGAAGTAATCAGAAAATCAACCAGCTCAACATCCCTAAAGAGAGCTACTTCCCACCCACCAGCAGTGGCTGACTTCACTGTTGACATAAAAACCATGAAGATCTCAGTCTAGTGTTCTGCCATGTAATTGTATCCTTAATTTTGGCCTTGTTGAAAGTCTGCTGGAAAACTGAGCTTGTGTGTCCTCATTAGAAGCAATTCATATGTAAATCGTTTAAGATTTAAAAAAAAAAAAAAAACTTAAAGAAAGCAAGCGTCCCTGTGACTCAAGTGTACTGCAGGCTCTTGCTCCTTTCGTGGCTCCCATGTGGCTGTGACTGATGCAGAATGACAGGGTTGCTGGCTGTGGTCTCAGTTTCTCTTGTCTTAGCTGCTAGAGAAAGCATCTGCCAAGAGACCTTACCTTTTTCCAACCTTGGCTTAGTCACTGGAAAGGATGTGAGATGAAAGTGTGCTGTCTTCTAAATGCTTGTGCCAGGCATACACCCATGGAAGGTGCTTCCCTCCCCCGGTCAATAGTAACCATCTAGTTATCAATTTTTCTGCATATTGCAAGGCTTAATTTTTGCTCTCTTGTGTGCAAAAATAAGCTGAAGTGGCGGCTTAGGAGTAGTGGAATGACATCCTAGCATTAAAATAGAATGACTTTGAAAAGACTTTAAATAAACAACAGTCAGATGAGTTCTCTGGACCTTTATCAATAAAACTGATGAAGAAGCATATGAGGTAACAAACAAGTGCTTGGCAAAGAGTACAACTTTGATAAAGTTTGGGCACATATTTCTTCTGAGTGTTTCTGAAGTTGGAAATGGAAGTCATCAGAAGTAGGCTAGTGGAAGTGTTGACAGTGATTTGAAGGTGTAAAGGAATATCGCGTCTTTACCCTGGTTTCTATGCTTTTGAGTTGGATGAGCTGAGTCCTTCACACTCTTAACTGTTCCTAAAATATAATGTCTGGGGTATTTGTCTCTAAGAAAGCTTAGTCTTTGCTCATGAATAAATTTTAAACTATTGTTGAAGCTGTTTGGAGCTTCCTTTTTGGCACCTTTTTGTTGTAGATATGTAAAGATGTAGTAGACAACTAGGGATAGGTAGCAGATGATAAAATTCAAGTTGATTTTTAAAAACTCTTGTCAAAACCCTCTTTTTTTTTCTTTTTTTTTTTTTCTGTTATAGATTAATTCTACATGGAAAAGTAGTGGGAGGGATAAAGGTAGAGTCCAAAAAAATCAAGGTAGAATCCAAGGTAATCTGGGAGGCAGTCAGGTAATTGTTTGTTGTTCATGAATTGTCTAGTTCTTTGCAAAAAAAACAAAACCTCATCTTATACCTGCTAGGAGTCTGACCTCGTGCCCAGAAAATGTGTAAAAGCACAGCTGGCCCTGTCTGGGCTGGAAATCGGCTTTAAGACTAATGGCAAAGACTTTATTTCAAGAGAGTATTTAGCTTTAAAAAATGAATAGGGGCTGCATGTTCCAAATGTCACCTGTCAATTTAACAAATGACAACTATATACACATCCTAATGCCAGATTGCTGTTTCATTATGCTCCTTGTGGGTTATTCCTTCATGGTAGCTGGCATTATTCTAGCTGGAGCAGCAGAAGGGCAGAGGCTCCTCACCGCTGCTACTCTTCGCTGCTTTTGGGGGTGGGCAGCTGGAGAGAAAAGAAGGTGCAAAATGAAAAAAATGCCAGATGAGATTGATAGGGAGGCTTGTTTCCTGATGCAACCGGCTTGAGCTCAGAACAGGGCTAGAAGACACAAAGATGTCTTGGAGCTTGGTTTGTAGCCACTGCCTTGTGCTCAGGTGAGCGCTGGTGGCTGCTGAACAGCGCTGCCTGACAGCGGTCTGAAGTCTGAAGTGAATAGGAGTGCTCTGTAGCTCTGCCCAGGATATAAAGGAAGATTAAAGACTCACCCTACCTTGATTAAGACCTGCAGGAAGGAACTGAATAACCCTTCAGTACAGCATGTTAAAATGAGTTGTGCTGAGGGAAGAGCCACGGCACAGGGTTAAGGTAAAGATGAGAAAGAGTCTGTCTGAGCCACTCTGCTTCGCCCATCTCCACCCCACTGCAACACCATCCCCTAACTGCCATCTGCAGCACAGCAGCATTGCAAGGACTCCATAAATCTATAGGTACATGCATAGATTGAACCTCCCTGAGCTGCAGCTGTCCACATTGAGGTTGCCAGATCTTCCCCGTGGTGGAAATGCTACTGAGGTGTCCTACATTGTAAGCAGTTGAGGTTTTGTTGCAACTGTGGCTGAGAACTTTCAGGCATCCCATTGTCACTGGCAGCTTGAGCATCCCAATGGAGCTCCCTGGTGGGATAAACACACCTAAATATTAAAAAGTGCACAAACAGGTGTAGCTTTGAATGATTCATTCAGGCTGCCACCAGTCCAAGTGCTGCACAGCATGGCAGGAAAGAAGCTGCAGAGGATCAGAAAATTAATTTCTCTAAAAAGCCTTATTTGCTGTGTCCAGGGTCAGGCTTATTAAGAACGGATTGGCCACTATGCAAGCAGAGGGATTCCTTGCTGAGGAGCTCCAAGTGCACAGGTAAGGCCAGAGCACAGGAAAGCATCTCCATTATTTTGATTCCAAGCTTAGCTGACTTCATTTGCTGGTACCATGGCATTCAGGGGAGTTTGCAGTGGGCTTTGTAAACCACAGGTAATGTGAACTACTTGGGAAGTGCTCACTCTAGGAAGCTGCTTCTCCTCGGGAGAGTCTCCCTACTTGAGGGTGAGGGACTCAGTAAATGAGCTGCCGCATTCATCACCTCGCTGGGAGGCCTTTGGGAAGGGGAAAATTGCCTTGGATCCTCACAACATGCTGGCAGAGGCACGGACACGTCTGTACAGAGGCAGTACAGGGGGTCTGCGGGGGAGTCAAGAGCAGAGCTTACCGTGAGTCCAGGCTTTCCCTGCTCAAACCAATCAGTAGGTAAAGTTATCCAGATTATCCAGTGAGGTTTTCAGGGGGATGGTATATACAAACATGTACTTAGTTATTTTTGTTTTACTTCCATTAGATGCATGGAAAAAGCCGGTAAGCTTTTTACCAACCAGACATAGGGACACCAAGTTCAAAGCTTGCCTGTTTTTTCCGACTGTATCGTTTGGTTTAATAAAAGATATTGCCTCTCCCTACAAACCTTGTTTCTCTTGCAAAGTATGGCTGCACAGATAATGGCAGTTGTTTATATCCTCACAAATTAATGTGACTTTAATGGCTACCTCCCAGACTTCAAAGGAGAAGGTAGGAATCAAAGTCATGAGGACTGTCAATTTTTATTACACTACCTCCGTGCACATAGGGAAAGCTGCAGAGGTTGGAGAAGTGCCACAGCAAACCTTCCCCTGAACATAAACGTGAAATCCTGATCCCACAAAAATCAGTGACCAGGCAGTTTCTCTCTGAGTGCTACAATCCGAGTCAGTTCTTAATTTCAGAGGCTGTCCCTGCTTTAGCCAGCAACATGGGCAGCCCCCACCACTGAGCAGCAGCTGAGGCCGGAGAGTGCCACTGTAGCGGAGGTCAGTACATCACTCTTCAGCCAGAAAGCAGTGATGAGCCCGAGTCACTTCCCTGGGAAGGACAGAGTTAATTACATTGTGCAGAATGTTCAGGTCTAAAGAGCCCTTCAGTTTATTTTATCCCCTTTTTTCTTTTTGATCACTTAGAATTTTATTTTTTTTAAAATACAAAAGGAAGGCACCATGTGAAAACATCACTATGGAAACATCACGGGCTCGCTCGTACTCGCCTGCCAAGCGCCTACCTAACTGAAGTTTTAGATCCTATTGGATCACTGTTGGCCATCTGCTCTCCTTCAAACTTCTCTGAATTCCTTATTTCCCTGAAAAGTTCATTTTTAGAGAAGAGGGAGGAGGAGGCAAGGGGAGAATCCAGCATTCTTGGCTAGCACAGAGCTATTGTGAAAAAGGAAGATAAGCTCACTTTGGGGCAGCCCCTTAAAAAGACCAAGGTCCATGTTTTGCGAAGTAGTTTCATAGAAAATACCTCATTTCTAGATGCACCTTAATAATAAGAGTATATCTTGGCAGCCACAAGGCAAAACAAATAAACAGCTGCTTCTAGTACTCTCACACTAATTGTCTTCCTCTCCCCTTCCCTCATTTAGCGTCAAATGTATTTTCTTCTAAAATGTAAGTTACTGCCTACACTGGAGTTGTTGGCTGCAGGCTCCCCAGCCTTGCTCCAAATCAAACACAGAAATAGATTTCCTGCCAAGCACTGGGGAAGTTTGAAGAGTTTAGTTTTCAAAAATATAATCTTTTTATCAGTGCCCTAAGCCTGCCAAAGGTAATTATGGGCCATGGAGCATTTACATTAATGCATAGGACCTACAGATATTTCAAGAGCTTAATGGAGAAACTCAATAAATGTACATATCGAAAAATAAATTAATTAAACTGTCATGTAAAGATATCACTTAATTTCGCAGAGCGGAAGGCGCTCTTAATGGGAATGGAATGGATCAGTGAGCATTTCAAAACCCAAAGCTATAATTTAAATTCCGGCTCTCCTCTAGTGTGCAAGTCACAAGACATATTTATTATAGCCTTGGATTGTCAGTTGTAATCGGTTTAGCAGAGACAAAGCTGTGTTGTTTTGCTTCCTTGCCCTCCTGGCTGGTTTGATGTATTTTGATGTCAGACTATTGACAAGCAAACCAAAGGCTGAAATAAAATCACATTTGCTTGTGATGAACTGGCAAAAATGCAGTCCAAGGTAAACGTAACGCTGAGCCAATGTGTTTATTTATCAAGCAGCACAGAAAATAGGGTGATGCAAAGCATTTAAACTTCTTTAAATAAACCAGTTGAATATACTTACTGTGGCTCTTGAGGGCTCCTATGTGGCAACATAGACACAAATAGATAAAAGTCAGTAAAAGCACTGTGAAAACGAGTAGCATCATTTATAAGCCGCTGCTCTGAGTCTTCAAGGAGGGAGTAACAATTCAAAGTTGTTGCTTTTGACACTCCTCTAGGGCTAGAGCCAAAGCCTGAGACCGAGGTCCCAGCAAGCAGCCAGCCACACCTCTTCCAGGCTGTGCAACCCAGCAGCAGCTCTTGGCTTGCGGGGTGCCTCCGCCGTGGTTTGCTGCAGGATTTTCTTTGGTAGCAACACTACAAACCAAGGCTGTGCCACAGTCATCGGCAACTGCCTCCTCCTCGCTGAAGGGGGCGTCCAAGGAAGATTCAATCCTCTTTCATTCTTCTGCCCAGCACCTCCCTAATTTCTTGTGGCACACTAAAGTTTGTGAATCTGCCTCGAAACAGCGCTGACAAACTCAAAGCTCGTGGTTGGGAAGAGCTGCAGGGCGTTAGACGGGGACAGCTGCCCCAAGCACACTGCCCTGGACCACGGCAGGTGGAGGACAAGAGGTTCAGCCCCTGGAGGCTTCTGCTGCTGGAGCTGCCCCTAATGTCAGAGAGGAAGAGACAACTGGTTGGCAAGATGTCGTGTCGTGTTGATAAGCAGCTTGTCTTAGAAGAAGAGTTAATTTATTTATTTTATAAAAGTATCTGCATCTGTGTGTGTGCTCTCACATAACAGGATTTTAAGGAGAACAGGCCACCTTTCTGCTTTCAGGCTCATCTTTTAGCAGTTTGTTCCCCAAGCTAATTATTGGGTTTGGGTTTGTGTGGCAAGGTTTTGTAGCAGGGGGGCTACATGAGTAGCTTCTGAGAGAAGTTGCTAGAAGCCTCCCCTAGGTACAACAGAGCCAATCTCCAAGACAGACCTGGAGCTGGAGGTGCTCCAGGTATAGGTGCAGCAGCACATGGAGGTTGATGGGGATCAGAGAATCTACCTGCAGCCCATGGAGATCCCCATGGTGGAGCAGGGGATGGTGCCTGAGGAGGCTTGACCACAGGGGAAGCCCACACTGGAGAAGGCTCGTGGCAGGACCTGTGGCCACATGAGGGACCATGTCTAGTCCTGAATGTCTGCACCCCAACGGAAAGTACCTAGGCTGGAACAGTTTGTGAAGAACTGTAGCCTACAGGTGGGTCTTAGAGAAGTTCATAGCGGACTGTCTCCTGTGAGAGGGACCACACATTAAAGAAGGGGAAGAGTGTGAGGAGGCCTCCCCCGAGGAGGAAGGAGCAGCAGAAACATTGTGAGATGAACTGACCACAGCCCACATTCCTCATCCCCCTGTACAGCTCAGGTGAAGGAGGCAGAGAAATCAGGAGGGAAGTTGAGCCAAGGAAGAAGGGATGGGTAGGGAAGCGTTTTAAGACTTGGGGTTACTTCTCGTGGATTTGATTGGCAATAAATTAGGGTTTTTTTCCTAAGTTGAGTCTGTTCTGCCCATGACAGTAATAGGTCATCCATCTCTTCCTGTCCTTACCTTGATGCATAAACCTTTCATTATATCTTCTCTCCCCTGTCCACCCAAGGTGGGGGACTGATACTTATAAATTCCAAAAAACAAACCACTAAACTCCACTCAGCCACTGTGCTTCTTAGTAGTAGACTTTTTTTTCCCTTCACCCATTACATTAAATAGTAAAGAGAAGCATCTTTTACAACTATTTGTAACGCAGTAGTTTTTAGTTTGCTATATTATTCCTCTTTCATGCATTTTTTCTAAGATATATTTTATTAACCTTGATCACTCTGTCGCCTTCTTCAGTCTCCTTTGGTTTTCAGTGAGACTTAGAAAATAGTTTCAAGTGACAGGTTACCCCTGCCTGCTGTTACAAAGTATTTCTGTTCCATTTGTAAAGACTGCAGTGTTGGACACAGCTTTTAAAGTTGTTGTTTGGGTTTTTTTCTTACTACCAATAATCTTTATGCATATTTACATAGCTTCTATTGTCCCACTGTCCCCCCAGTGGTAACAACACTGTTCTTTGAAAGAAGGCAGCAGGAAGGAAAGCATCCTTAGCAATGCTGCAGAACAGGTGCAGGCAGATTTAGGTCTTCATCCTCATAGGCTCCAATTCCCACTGTTGGACATCGGTGCCAAGACAAAAGTGTAGCATCTTCCTTTAATTTTCACTTCAGTGACTTCAAGATCTATAAAATTAGGGTCCAGCTATCTTGTATCACACCAGTCAAATATCGTAACTACCAGTGTGACTGTCTCTTTCCAGTAAAGCTGCTGCAGTCATTAAAACCAGTCTTTCCCTAACTAGCTTTCCCAGCTTAGCTGTCTGGTTCAGAAGCGCTCATACCTCTGAAGTCGATGAACCCTACAAACCCCATCGTAACTTCTTTGCTCAAAGAGATCTGTAAAAGGCAGGAGAATAGGACAGGTCCCAATCAGTAACAGAATTCTATTTCTGAACTCTGAAAATAGCTCTTGGGGTAAAAGTCCTTCTTTCCCATGTCACTTTGTAAACAGCAATACACAAAATACAAATTCTATGTTCTTAGGAACAATGGTGACAGAATAGGGTTTTTTTAAAACAGCATTAAAAGCACTTTTAAATGGTTTTATTTGAAATATTTAAAAGGCTTAACTGTACCCAGCTTTTATCATCACAGAACTTTAACCACATTAAACTCTCACATTAAAAAGAGAGTTAAGCCATTTCTCAAATTTCTAAGAGTCAGTCAAAAAACCTGTAGTTTCATGCTGAAGACAAGTACCCACTAAGAGGTATGTAATCAACTGAACTGTACTTGAATTCTTAATTCATTAGTGGAACTGTAAGGCCCTCTTCTGGATTATAAACTGCTGCACGGGAAAGCACAGCGCATGGAAGTGGCATAGCCAACCAAGGCTACGAATAAAAATACAGCTTCAAGATATTTTCTTCATACTTTTGCCAATTTCATTTCCCAGTTTTCACCTGTATCTGCCCAGCTCAGTTACTAAAACACAGTAAGTCTAGAAAAACTTCAACTTCTTAGGAGATCACTATCAATAAAGTGTTTCTGACGCTAATATTCACCAGAGGAGCAGACAGTCTAAAGAACATGAAGATGCTGTGCAGCCAAGCAGTGCTTGCTTATGCTCATTAGCAAGAGCATACGCAAACCGAGACACGTATATGCTGCACATATACCTGTCTAAGTATATGTGTGACTTTCAGAAGTTACATTTGAAAATTTGGCTTATGCTATAGGGGGTATAAAAACAACCAAAAGCCTGTTACAACGGTCTTATCTCAAATCTCCAAGGACTCTGCAATTCCTTAGACGTCTTTTTTAAATATACACACAAGGAGCATGAAGGCCTTACAAATCTAACCTTGCAAGCAATTTATATGGATTTGCCTAAGGAAACATTTGCTACTCTTGAAAAGCAAAGATGCTTCTCCAGAAAAAAAAGCAAGACGCTTCTCCGGAGACAGAATAAAGTACTCTAGAATGTGCTGCACAGAATGGCATAATTTTAATGCCTCCATCTGGTTATAAACAAGTGAACTCGAAGCATAAATTTTCCTCTTTCTAAAACCAGCCACCTATTCTTCCGCTTGGTCATGTCTGATAACAAGAAATCACACAGAAACGCAAGAACAGGTAGCAAGTATCCTATTAGTAAAACCCCGTACAGATCATTAGATGTAGCTTAATTGGACTGTACATTTTAAAAAAGAAGGATGCTGAAGAAACTTCCATGCATCATCATTTGGTAGGTTTCTGTCTCCATCAGCACAGGGCTAGCTACGATTGTCTTTTTTCCGTACTTTTGATTTTGGTGCTGCCAAGGAGAAACAGAAAGGGAGAAAAAACCATAAGCAGTGAGTTACAGACACCGGTGCCAGCATTCTTTTAAATTAGGTTGGGATCGAAACGAATCCATTAATGTGAAACCTACCATTGGGATTTTCTTGTCTGTAGAAAGCTTTTAACAGTTCCACTGCTTCTTTGGCACGGTAGCCAGACGTGCACTGTTCGAACAGAATGATGTTCATGAGCACGGCTGAGAACAACACATTCTACACATCATAATAATGCCTTAGGTACAGAATAATTGTAAACAACTCTAATGTCTGTTCCACTAATTTAACAATTATATTTAGCTCTATGAGGGGAGGAGGGAGTCAGGAAATCTTCATTTCAGGTTGGATACCTAATACCTTTGAAAAATACTATGTTGAGGCTTAGTACAATTTTCCCAATAACTCAAAGTTTGAGAAAACAAACTTTCTTAGTAACTTTGCATAAAAAAATATATACAAGCTCAAACTTCTTTCTTATTAGTGTGTTTCTAACTTACTTCATATACTCTTCTTGGAAACGTAAGGGACATATGCCTAGGTATTTGTAGGTAAGACTCATACCAGAAAGCATACGTCCACACACCTATTCTTTACTCCTGAAGGTCACCTCTCTCAGACCTTTTTGGTCCTTTCAAATTACTTCAAATGACTTTTCCAGGCATTAATGACTTTAATGACAAAGTGTTTATATATCACCAGATATATATATTGC